>JADLZK010010488.1:0-225831 GCA_015847255.1 Hyparrhenia diplandra | reverse complement strand
TAAAAGTAAGATTTCGCGGTGGAGGAGCTCGCTAAGGGCTCACGCGTCTAGTGCGGTTTTATCACGCTGCCGCTTCGATTCCCGCTGCTGGACCGATGGCGCTCGACTTTGTGGCCGTGCAGTCGCTAGCGCCGAACGCTCTGGCGCGGCCCTGCTCTCGCCGTTGGTCATCGCTTCACTGCCGCCGCCGCTGTCGTGCCGTGCGCGGTATTGGCTGAAGCTCGGCCAGTAGCCGCGGCAAGTTGCCTTTGCACGAGCCGCTCAGACACGCTGCCGCGACGCCTCGCTTCGCTGCCGCGGCAAATCCGCAGTAATCCGTAGGCGGGCTGCGCTACCGACGGCGGGCCGCTTATCGCGCCAAATCCGCAGCTCGTAGACAGCCACGCGCTCGCAGCCGCTGAGCTGGACAACGCCGTACCGGGTCAGGGCCAAGAAACAGCTGCCGCTCCGTGCCACGCCACGGGCCCTGGGCCAGCGGCGTGAGCTGAGCCGCCGCTGAGCTGCCGCTGCTGCCGTGATCCCTCCGCCCCGCCGGTGGGGACATCAAGCTATCGTTCGGGATGGGGCCCGTGATGTCATTGATCGCTTTGGTAGATGCGGTTGCCCGCAACGCCGATTCCGCTCTTTTGGGCGGGGATAAAATCGGCCGCTTTCCGCTCTGCTTGGTGAGCTCCTCTTCCTTCCCCCCGCCCGTCTTCCCCTATCTTTTCGTCACTCTCGGCCGCCATACCTTCACAGGAGCGCCCCTCGGCTTCCGGCGCGCCGCTCGACTCGACCCCGTCCCGTCGTCTTCGTTTGTCGTTTGTCACCGGGGTGGAGATCAGATCCCTATCATTTGCGGCCAGAGGCGTCTGCGATCATTTGTTCCTGCAGGAGGGATTCAAGTTGGTCGCGACATTGCGGCGTCGAGTAGGAAGCCGACTGGCCAAGGTCCCCGCTCTGGTATGTGTGCTCTATCCGCCCTCTCCGCCTTCCGATTAGTTTTGTGCGGCCATTGTCATTTTGAAGATGCAATATCTTACGGTGTACCTTGTGTCTTTGTGGGTTCCTTGTTTTCCCCTTTTTTTGGTTGTTCTTTAGATTTCACCACAGGTCGGGTTCCGCGAGATACCCGGTGGTTCCATGTTCGTTGTGGGGGCGTCCTATTTGTCGCCTGCCGCGGGCATTTGTGACCGGTGTGGCTTACCCTATCGTCCATTGTCTCCGAGCTCACCGGGGATGGAGCCCCGTTGTGTGGTGTTGAAATTGACGTGCCATCTGGCCGCCCGTCCATTCTTTGCCGTAGTTTTTTTACGGGCACCCATGGAAGAATCTGCGCAGGTGCCAGAGCGAGGGTACCGCCACTGCGAACCATATCTTTTGGGGGGGGGCTTTATGGTTTCGTCGTTGTAGATTACAATTTTGAAGGGTTAGTGTTGTATACGGGATTAGCCGTCTTTGCATTGTCTGTGGGTCAAGGGCCACCGGTGTCTGGGTAGATTAGCACAGAACATCATGATGTTGTCGTCGTTTGAATGCCTCATGAAAGAGGTGTCCATGCTAAGTTTTGCTCTTTAAAATTTGTCCCCGTATTGTCTCATTTTCTTTGAGTGATCGGACGTTGATCCTATTTAATAAATGGGTGGTCCTCTCCACACACGGTGAGCTGGATTAGGGGAAGGCTGTCGAGCAATTTGTGGATTGAGAGTTCCTTTAAGGGTCGCTCATGTATGTGCCCATTTCTCTGCATGGTGCCTTAATTTAGGTTGCTCTTCCTTACACTGTGTTAGCTTCTTCGCGAATGTCGGCCCGGCGTCTTCCGGCCATCAAAAAAAAAACGTATGTGCTACTCTTCTTGCCTCTCTGTGGCCCATTAGCTTTACAACTCTATTGTTCTTTTGTTAATTGTTTACGTGGCGCTTTCCTATAGCGGAGGGTGCCCATTATATGCCCGACACCCTATCGCCGAGGTCTCGGCGTAAAGCGCGCCAAAGTACTTAAACCGAGGAAGAAGATTGCTAAGTCGGTGCTAGCTTGTTAGAGCGACTCATAGTAGTTACTCTTTAACCATGCCAACGATGCGTGTGTTACGGTGACGTTCTTACGTTCCATTAGGACCGGGTAAATGATGCATTTGCGTCCGGTGTAGCCATTTCACGAAGAATACATCGGTGCAAAGGTTGGGCTGATTTGTCCTAGATTTAGTGTAATATTTACGTGTTCCCATCTGTTTCTGTTGTCGGATTACATTTTTTTTTCCATGTCCTACGGTTCGTACTTTTTGAATGATCGGTCCTTGTGGCTAGAATCTTATGTTGATCGTTCATACTACGGTGGGCGGATTACACACAGTGAACATTGTGGTGCTATATTACAGGCTGCGTGAGTGTCTTTCTTTGGTCGGTCCGAGTAAAGAGAGGGTAGGATAATTTACAATACATCTTTGTAGGGGTGGTAAAGTGGACATACCTCCTTTCAAAGCCCCTCCCGAGCCCCTTAGGTCATTGGCTAGATACGGCGGTGGCGGCGGCGAATCGAGAAGATTCCTAAAGAATATCGTCAATACAAGCGTCTATTTGCTTTTACATCTATGGGGGGGAACATTGATAGATCCTTAAACAATGGCCGTGGCCTCCGGTTTTCAAAGTGTCTCTCGGGTCCACCATCGTATAGGACCCCCTCTTGCCGGGCGATTGGTGAGTCACCGAAGTTCTTGCGGCTCTATGTGTATGATCTGACGAGCGAGCGCAAAATAGATTTAGAGCCGTGCATCGGATGAGCGCTCCTCTGAAACTCTTGATCTGTGATTCTTTGGCGTCTGGCGAAGATCTTTGGGCGATCACAACCCCTGGTTAAGCAGTTTAGGCGGCTAGAGATATCTTTGGCGCGAATAACAACGATGATGATTTTGTGGTTAGGCTTGTTGGTGCAAGGGGAGGCGATCCCGGTCAATACAACACGCCTACGGTTGAAGCGACTTGCGATGGTAGTTGTTGGAGATTTCCGCGCTAAGATACTTTTTCGTGATATCGTGAGTGCCGACCTAGAACCGGCGTTTAGAGCACATCTCTTCTTTACATCCTCATTTATGGCCTTGCAATACCCTCTCTGTTTCCACATGGTGGCCGTGGTTTCCAAATCGGCGTGCCTTCACCGTGGCGTAAATACATCGGGGGCGGAACAAGCGAGCGAAAATAACAATGCAAGATTACTCTTGTCATTGTTTCCATTCTGAAAAAGACCGGCCAAACCCATTCACATGCTACGGCACCACATCCCTCAAGCCAAGATCGATCTTGGCGTGCATGTGTTGGCCAAACGAGACTTCGCAGTGCGTGTTGAAAAACCCGGACAAACCTACGTGTAGAGTCCCTACGAGTGGCATAGTCGATCTTTGTTGAAAAAGGGCGTGTAGATGGAAGTGAGATTGGGAAAAAAACCGTCTTACACTTCTCATCTTGGCGGCGAAGATACATGATTCAAAATTACCATGATGCAATAGCCATCCGTAGGGGTGCCGCGGGCCTCGATTTTTTGTCACATTTACACCGTAACCCAAAGTGGCGAGATTCTTTCTTTGCGCACTTGCCTTCGAACACAGTCGGGAAGCCAACCGATAGAGCGGATATGGTAGTCGGGGTCTATAACATGAAACTAGAGGAGCTTTTGGTGATATCAGGGGTGGTACCACCTTTGGGCTGTGTCGGTATTTGGTGAGTTTTCTCCTTAGGCTGCGCTTTTCCCATGCCCTTTGACTTTCTTATTAACTCCCCATTCCTGTTTTTTTGGTTAGTGCTGCATCTTTTGTGGAGTTCGAAAACGAGGCCTTCCTCATGCACACATAATTGTTTGGCTCAAACAAGATACATTACATCCATCACACGCTTTCATAGATAGATTCATAAGTCTTTGAGGTTCACGACCCATGTGCGGACCCTCTCGGAGTGCGTCTTTGGTGGTGAACACATGGTTCATGGTCCATGTGGTCCCAACCATCCCAACCGTCCATGTATGAAAAAAAAAAAAATGTTCCAAACGATTTCCCAAAAAGCGTACAAACCGAGACAACAGTAGATGAGAATGGCTTTGTTGCATACAAGAGGTCGATAACAAGAGATATGTTGAGAAGGGCGGTCAAAGATTAGATAGCGAATACATTGTTCCATACAATATGTTCTTGCTTAAAAAAATACCGAGCTCATATCAATGTTGAGTGGTGCAACAAAGGTTTTTTGTTAAATACCTATTTAAGTATGTTACAAAGGGTCCCGATCGTGGCAAGGTTTACATACAAAGAATAAAAAATGGAGAATCGGCACCCTATAATGAGCAGGACTAAAACTATTGACGAGGTTCAGGAATACCTAGACTGTAGGTACATATGTGAGCAAGATGCTTGTTGGCGAATATTTGGCTTTGATATACATCGACACTATCATCCTTTGTAGAAAGGTTAGTTTGTCCATCTTCCAAATGAAAATCCCATTGTCTATGACGAGTCGTGCGATATAACGGATGTGGCGAGATTAGAATTCCCTACGCGAGAACAACACTAACTTCGGTGGTTTGTTGCTAACCAATACGGCGCCGTTGGTAGGGATCTCACATATTGTGAATTCCTGCTTGGATGGAAATGGGATACTAAGTCTAGGTCACGGGAGCGTGGGCGGCGAAGCACGTAAAAATAGGTAGGCTATATTATGTGCACCCTTCTGGCGGTGAGCGATACTACCTCGGGATGCTGCGTTAGTTGTGAAAGGTGCGGCGAAATTTTGAAGAGCTTAGGACCTACAATGGTACTACCTACCCCACATTCAGATTAGCGTGCAATGCTCGTGGCCCTCTTGGGTGATGATCGGGAATGGTACAAAGCTTTTGATGAGGCCGCTTTGCTTGGGCAACGGCCCGCAAAATACAAAACTCTTTGTCACCATGCTTTTTTGTTTTGTAAGGTAAAGGATGAGACAACATTTTTTTTGAAAAAAGTATGGCGTTTAATGGTGATGATATACAATACGGGCTCGAATCAACATGAGTAATCTTGAGTACAATGTCTCCCATGAGGACCTTAGAAACTTTTTGCTAGATGATATTCATGATCTCTTTAGGATACACGGTGCTAAAATGCGTGACCATAGTTTGCACGCCAAAACAAAAAATTCTGAGACATCCCATGTAACAAGCTTATCGAGGAGGCACTATCTTATGATGTTGGTCGGGGGCTACCCGTGGATGGCGAGGTCTTGGTAGGTAAGCTAAAGCGCAGAGCGACTTAATGCATTCAATTTGATCACCAAAGGCGCCTTAGCTAACCGGCCCGGGATTCTTCTTTGTATCACGGGTATGGGGGGCCGGTAAGACATTCTGTGGCGGTCCATAGTTGCACGGATGCGTTCGCATGAAAAGATTGTGCTCTCCGTAGCTTCATCCGGAGTTGCTTCACTTTTTATTGCTGCGACGGGATTTGCTCACTCAAGGTTCAAAGCGCCATGTGATTTACAAGAAAATTCCTCTACGTGACATAAAGCGTGGTTCAAAACTTAGTGAACTAATTGCATCTACATCTCTTATCATGCGGGATGAGGCTCTAATGACACATAGAAATGCATTTGAAGCTCTAGATAGAACACTTAAAGATATTATGGTGCCGCATACAACGAAAATGCTAGAACCTTGCTTTTTGGTGGTAAGGCGTAGTGTTGGGTGGTGACTGCGCCCGATCCCTACCTGTTATTCCGTGGTGGTAGGGTTGAGATTGTGAATCTTTGCAATAGTGAACTCTACTCTGTGGAGACATGTTACGTCTTGACACTCAATACAAACATGAGGCTTAGCGGACGGATCTTGACCCCCGGGCACAAAAAGAGATTGCCGATTTTAGCGGATGGGTGCTAGATATCGGTGAGGGTAGAGTCGACGGTCTAGGCACCGATAGCGAGACACGAGGAAGCGAATTAAGATACCCCCGAAAAGCTGTTGCTCATGCCGCGGAAGACAAGGTTGCGTTCATGGTTAGCACTTGTCTACCCCACACCGCCTCATAACTATCTTTGATGCACTATACCTTCGGACCCGAGCCATTTTAACGCCAACCAATGAGGGGGCCGATGCTATCAACTCATATGTCGTCTCACGATGCACGGGAGACAAAGGGAATACCTAAGCTATGACAAGATTGCGAATCGAAGGACAACCATGAATCCTATGATACATTGTACCCTATAGAATTCCTAAATGAAACGAATGGAAATAATTTTCCGCACCACCGTCTATGTCTTAAAAAGGGGGTCCCAATAATGATGCTTAGAAACCTTGACCAAGCGGGCGGCCTATGTAATGGAACAAAGGGCGATAGTTCTGAGTTAGGAGAGCGATAATAAAAGCACGAATAATTACAGGCACACATATTGGTGAGATAGTAGGCATACCTAGGATTTGCTTGACCCTAAAAACTAAACGGCTACCATTTGAGTTAGAAAGACGCCAATTCGGTTAAAGTTTGTTACGCTATGACCATTAACAAGAGCGGTCAAACACTCGAACATGTTGGTGTGTACCTAAAAGCCCTGTTTTTCGACCATGGGCAGCTATATGTTCTTTGTCTCACGTGTAACTTCAAAGAAGGGTCTTAAGATGCTCATAGAGGATGCGGATGGTAACTGTCTGCATGAAACTCAAAATATTGTTTACCGGGAGATATTGTCTAAGCGCGCGGCCGCCCCCGATGGATGTTAGCCTTATTACTTTCTCTCTGTAGGCCTTTGTTTCCACGATTACCACGGCTATTTTGGCGGCGTTTAGTTTCAATTACGTTTGCATATTCTACATTCTGTGGCAACAACCTCACACCACCGGTATTTATGGTTATGACCCGTCCAAATAGTCATGTTGATGATCATTGCTTTTGTGGTTGTTTTCCTCCTCTTTGCGTGCGTTTTTCCGCTTCTCCCTTTATACCTTGGATCTTCCGCGTACCCTCTTGAATAACACCATCATATAAGGTTTTTCGGGATCTTGCGGCTCTTTCTTTACATCGATTAGGCTTACCCGGTTATCGGTCTGGATTAATCTTGACATCGTCCTTACATGCGAGTTAAGGAGATGGCTTTCTCAACGCTGCCCTCGCCGCCACGTGACCGGCGTCTTTGTCGTTTGTGTGCGTGTGCGCGCAAGTGGGAATACCGTGGAGGGAGCGATGGCGGGCCAATTCGGCATGTTGACCTTGTCCTTGTTGATGAACATGTGTGCCTTCATTCCTCCTGTACCTACTTCAATACCGCGCTTCAGGGGATGGGATTTCGAACTTGAGTTCCCAAATTTGTTGAACACTCCATGGACCTTGCCGGCCCACGGATTGGCTAATGCTTTTTCATTTGTTTGCTAAGGGGAACGACCTCTATCTTTGAGATACCTGGACTCGAGTTTGAAGCCAAAAGCCCGCAGATACAAGAAGATGGTATCTACGTCCTTGGCGGGTTCGAGTCTCCAACGCAAAGTCATCTTCTGGCCGTTGATGCTCCATACATGATCGAGTTCACCACTCGCACACCACTATCTCTGCCGCAAGGACCGATCTTCCCGATTTCCCAAAATATGCATACAAGATCACTCCTATAGATGCACTTCACCGCCCATCTTTGGTGACACTACAAATTTCCTAGGTGAGTATGCAGGTGGCTAAAGGAAATTACTTCAATTGTTCCTTGGTTCTGTTGCTCTAATTTGAATTCTATTGGTGCGAGATACTATTGGAACGCTGGTTGAAGTGTCGGCGTCCGGCTGTGCACATTCCTAACAAGCGCCTACGGTGTCCGGGCACATAGTTCTCGGGGACTGAGGTAGTGCGCTACGTATTACATGCCTACTTTTCTAAGCGGGCTGTTTGTATGATCCTCATCATCTAACTTGGAACATTATGATCACAACCCCGGCTACTGCGAAATGAAGATCACATTGTGGGGACAGAGAGCCCGCGCCTTCAACAACGAAGGTGTCTACAACGAGGATCGGGGCTAATCCGATTGTCGTCTTGTTTGTTGGGGGCCTCATGAAATCCTACCGGGGTAGGTGCTCCTCCCTTGCCGTCTGCGTGGTCAAGCGTCCCTATAGTTGTAACTACATACTCAGACCATAGAATCTAACAAAGTTCATTTATCATGTTTATTTGTTCCGGGGCGGCTACTACCTCGGCTGAAGATGCCGTTGGTATTTCAATCCAAACATTCCGAGAAGCCCACTATATGATAGGTACAATGTTAATCCGGATCACCGAACATAATATTCCTTTTACCCGCCATTTGGCTCTCATTAGCTAATGTACCTTACCTTTACGCGATAATCACAACCCGAGAGGCTTGTACGATCGGTTGCATCTCCGGTCCAACCCGCGGATCCAAAATCGTGCATCGGCTCGGCGAGGAAAAGAGCCTTTTCGAAATGAACAAGATCAATCCTTATGATTTTTTACCCAAGAACACTTTCATTATAGTACAATACCTATCGGCCCGGCGGCATCCATTGCCGTGACTCCATGTTTCTCATGTCATATCTTTATACCAACAACAATGCGGGAGGATGGCTACGGCCGCTTTGTCACTATTGGACGTCTTATCCCCTGGTGCATCATGGTGGTTCCCATCATGCAACAAATGCGACAAGTCTTGTGTCCCGGATGGTCTTTGCTACAAATGCGTTCCATGCGGCGAAAGCCGTTCAAGTTCAAGTAAGCGCCCTTCCATTGCTTAATTCTCTCCTCATTCTATAATAAAACATGGCTCAACTGTAAACACAAATTTATTACAATTTACAAGGTGTGCTTCCACGGCCCTAGATGGCACGGATGAGGCTCAAATGGTGTGCTTCGGTGACATCGCTCGACGGATCATTGGAAAGCACGTGGCGGCCGGCTTCTCGGGACATCGGCCGGGCTCTACCGCGTATCCACGACATAACAAAGCTGGTTTCTCACGAGGTTCACCTTTGCGCTTACCATGACGCGCCAAAGCTTCTACAAAGGCGAAAGAAGACCTATAATGTCGCCGCTGCGGTGACGACACATGGACATCCTCCTGGCCCCCCGGTAATGGTGGCCATGATGCTCCCCGGAGACGGAAACGATGGACACCTTCTTTGCATCTCGGTCGATGGTTCTTCAAGCAATAGTGGCGACGGGGGATACATTTCAGCGATCAACTCCCATTACACCGGCTAGCAAAGCGCCTTCACCGGGCCTTTCGATGTATGCCGCTCTCATGCCACTTCCACGTAGCACCACTCTTCCATTCTTTACATTTGTAACCTCACAACCCCTATTTGTTGCGAGACTCCACCACCAAATGTCGATTCCCTTGAAACACCGGGATCAACTAAGCGTAAAAGAGGGTACTATGTTTACTATGTGTCCACCTCATTCAGCCTAGCTTTTTATACGTAACTAACTCCTACTTATGTGCGGTGGTAGCCCCCCGGTGGCAAGACCCCTCCGTCTCGCCCGTAAGCTTGTCATGGCGAATGATGATGAAGGCTGCGGATGTTGGTCCGGGCGCTCGGGCTCGGGTATGCTTACAATCGGATCACCATGCTTTGCCTCTTCGGTGATCTTTATGTACATAAAAGAAGTGCGGCAACATATATTAGCTCTTTTGCCAGCGATTTGGTGATCTTTCTTTGTCTTCTCTGTGACTTCCTACAAAGACCTTTGCACATGCTGAAGATGAAAGCTCGATAGTGAACGGCGCTCTCCACGGCGATACGCGGCCACAAGCGGCGGATGCCTAGATAAAGTGAGACCCCCTAACTCCATGCTTCTTGTTTATCCGTTGTCTCTGCATCTAAACTTGATCTCATTTGCCTACGACCATTGATGTTTTCCTTAACTCTTCACTACTTTTAACAACGTACCCGGTTTACTTGCACAAAGCCTCACTACACATCCACGGGTTATTTAACGGGACTACAAGATAAAGTATAACCCTCCATTTCTCTTTGTCGCTCCACGATTAGGTTCCCGTTGAAAATCCAAAAAACTACATCGATCAAATGTCAATCATTAAAATGACACATGTTACGTTAAATAACCCGTATGCCAATACTAATTTCTTTCATTGTCCACACATATCGCAAATGCGGTCTAATTCATACAACCCGTGATACCTCTGTCAGTTGCTAAAGCTGTGATATCCATGTACGGGGGCGAGCTGACCGGGCCTAGACTTTTGGATGGGCGGCTCCCTAACATCTGCCGTCCCGGAGAAGACTTACGCTTTGTTTTTTGGTGGTGTGGTATCCTGCATCGGAAACTAACGCATCATAGCTTTTGTGTTCCCTTGGCCCCTGTGTGGTCTCGTAGGCGGCAAAGAACTTATTTCGCTACCTTGTCCCACTTCAATGTGGTTGTCGATCATTTCCTTTAGTTCTTTGTAAACTTATTATTCGGGTGGCCGTCTACCGGCCTCGTGCATGTATGCCTAGTCAGTATGATTGCTAGAATCTTGGTCTCTGAACCGGTGCATACGCGGTTGCTATGCTTTTGCACCTCGGTAGGATGATCGGTGGCGTTAGAACGCTTGCAAGATTGTGCCCTTGTAAGCTCCACGGTATAACTTTTTGTCGCCGACATTTAGAACCCTCCCGCTTTTTACGTACAATGTGGTTCATGTTTGGACACACGGTACCTCTGTTCCATCCATCCTGTGGTGCTTTGCTCATCTCTGAACTTTTCATGTTTACTCTAATATATATGTGGATTTCATCTTGAAATAATGCCGGGCCATTGGTCGCGCGCTTGGGCGCGCGCAAATCACTAGTAAACTGCAACGGAGCAGCAGGGCATCAGGAATGAACACCCAAGATCATGGCCTAGGAAAAGATAGCTTTTTAGCATCTAGTAATTCATGCATGCATAAGCATCTTCAGAACTCACGCGTTCCGAATGAAGCTTTCCATGGAGAATTGGAGAGGTGTGAAGTGTGAAAAGAGTGCAAACGGCAAAGGTTTCTCTTTTGAGGCTCTGGAATGACTAATGAGAGTATAGTATCAACTGAAGCTTGGGTTCAAGCTGTGCTGTGCTGGTGCTGACAGTGAGATGTGCCATTCTGAATTTTTCCTGATGCTGCAAAAAGGACGAGAGGGAGAGGCGACAGCTGCTCGATCGCCTGCTGCAATAACAGCAAGGACAGCTCTATCTTCTCTGTGCTGGCCAGGCCCCAGTGAGTCACACCACACGTTCTCTGCCACGTTGGGTTCCCACTGTAATAACAGTTAAGTCCACCAGAAAGATAGGAAGGGCGTGTTGGGTCTCTCACCTTTGCCGCCTCACTCGGCAAAGCCAACCTCGCCAACCAGCGGAGGCGAGCCAAATTGGCTCTCTTGATCAAGCAAGAATAAATCTTGAAAGCATGAATAACAAGACAATGGGTGAAGGAACTAAACACGATGGAACTTTTGCTCGGCCAAGCAAGGTGAGCACTGGCAAGAAATCCAAACGCATCCTAAACTACTAGCAGTTACTGTCTTTGTATAATGACATAGTTATATTAATTAATGAAGCAACATTAATAGTTTAGTCACCTTAAATATAAAAGTTGGGGGTACCACGACTTCTTAATTTTAGTCACCTCTTGTATTTTAGCCACCCCCTGTTTGGAAGCAATGTGACTAAAAAGTAACTAAAACAAGAGTTACTTAAGTTTTAGTCATCCAATCCAAACAGGCCCTAGAAACCTAGTCATAATTGATTGACTGCAAGGATGACAAAATGACACAGAAAGCACACGGGTAAGTCCCATCCCAAAATACGAAGGGTGTGAGACACTGCGCTGCAATGGCCTTGCTTCAAAGAGTACATGTTGGAATGGTCTTTGGTGTCCTTCATGGTGGAGAATCTCCGGCGAAGACAAATGTTGAGGAGCGGAATGCCGAAACAAATGAGATGTCGATAGAGGCCCATGGAAGACAGTCAGGCTTACTAGTCGCGAAGAGGGACAAAGCGTTGGAGATCCTAAATTTTTCCAAAACTCTGGTAAGGAGGACCGGACCTGACCTTGTCAAAGGGTCCTAGATGTAAAGTAAGTAAACAAGGTCAAACCAAAGAGTGATTGGGTTATTACCATGGATTTATGGTTATACTTCACTGTAGATACCGTCTCACTCCCCTTTTTTTATTATCTCTATCAGTCTATCTACTAGAGTTAGGCATATTTTATCGAGAAAAACAAAAAATGTATTAAATAATTTACATTGAGCAGATTAAGCTTATGGATCAGGATGTGGCACTTTAGGTCCTGTTTGGTTTAGAAAAGTCCTAGTACTTTTTAGTCCCAGAGACTAATAGAAAAAATCCCTCTAAAAGAGTCTTTTTGAGACTAATAGAGAAAAAGTTCCTGCCTATTTGGTTTCTAAGGGACTTTTTTAGTCCAACCAAACAAGGCCTAAGTGGACAAAATCAAAATGTAGGAAAAGGAATCTTTCCTTAAAATAAAATTGGAGCAAATGAGTAGCAGGTACAGCAATGATCAGGTCTGGCTCTAGTGACTCCTGATACGAATCCGGAAGCATAGCATTTTCAAATCTATCATCGCTTTTGAATGCTGAAAATCGAGTGAAGACAGGGCATGGCGTACGTGTATATCGTACCAGAAAATAATTGAATCGGGACACGTCCAAAGACTATAGAACCCGCGGCTTTCACTTGGCAGAGCAAGGATGGGGCTGAGGAGTTATATTGGCATGTATGGAGATGCTATTTACGGTGCTATGTCCTATGTGGCTTCGTCTAAATGATAAGTCCCATCGCGAAAATCTCTCGGCGGTCTAGGACAGGAGCCGAGTAGCGACCGATGATCCAACGCTACAACAGCTTATAGCGACCTTTTTTTCGACGCTATAGATTGGTTGGGGGTATAGTAGTGATGGTGCATTTTCTAACCAGGTTTCTTTTAACCACTTTTCACACTACTAGATAGCATTTTCTCTTCCGGGATCACAAGCTTCCTGCAACACTTTACAAACTTGGATGCTCGCAGTGACACCTAGCCATTCGGGCGTCAATCATCTCCTAGAGTAACAAATGCTTCACCACAAAATTTGATGTTGCCATGAAGTGCTCGAGGTTTTGCTCAGCTCATTAAAACTTTCTAGCTCACAACTATAGGTGGAAGTTTGGGGGATGAATTCCTAGTTCATTTTTTTTGAACTAGAGGGTATCCATTACATATCCATTGACATCCAATGACTACTCTGCTCACAACGCTCACAAAAGGGATTAGAAGAAGATCGAAGAAGGAGCAAGTTGACGGCCGTGCATTCCGACTTGCCGGCAACATGTGTGCTGGTGCTAAATTAAACCAGCGCCGCACACATGCAAACGAATTCGATATAGAAACCACACGGGCCGCCGCCATCACCGAGCTGTGCTCTCGTGGCGCCCATGCATGTCTTTGGATCTGTGATGAGTCATCAGCGCATGCATGGATCGATCAATCGATCGCTGCAGTAGTAGTTCCAGCAGCTGGTCTTGTATGTATCACGTATAGATGTACATTTGGCCCGGTCCGTGGGTTCGCCTTTTGCCCCGGTCCGTGGCACGGCCCGGTCCGGTGTGTGCGGGCCACGGGCGGCACGGCCCGTTGCCGGACCGGCCATGGGCCGTCGCCTTGGCCCCGTGGCACGGACTGGGTACGCCCGGTGGAGAAGGTGGCCCGGTGCGACCGGTGATAAAAACAATTTTAACAACCCAACCATGCTTTCAGCCCACCAACCCGCAATTTTTTTTTTTTTTAACCTTTTTTAAAGAAAAATTATTTTTAACCCGAGTCAAACTTATATTTCGGGAATAACCCTTTTTGGCCGCGCCACGCGACGCGCTGAGGTTTATATACTTGCCATACATCATGCATGCGTGCGGCAAGGCGACTCACGTGGCAAGTTTACATGCGGTCCACGCCGACGTGACCGCCTGCAGCGCGCAAGCAGATCATGGCGCGGCGGTGCTTCGCCTTGATCCGGGGCGCGACACCACCCTCCAATGATCTGCGACACCACCCTCCGAGTCGCCGACGTAAGAGAGTGGAGGTGGGATGTGCATGTGACAGGTCTCAGGCATTGATGTCATGCTGCTACTACATGTGAGACATGGAAATGGGACGGTGCGCGTGTGTGACAGACTCGAGAGAAGGAGAAGCAGGCGTACGGAGTACTAGGGGCTATTAATTTAAAGATTTTTTTTTTTTTTTTTTTTTTTTTTGTTATGAGCATGCAGGCGCGGCTCAGCTAGGTACAACGACGGAGCAGGTGGGCGGCAGGCCAGCGCCCAGCGGTGCCTGTGTGACTGTGATTTGTGGTGTTGGCGTGCGTGCGTTAGTTTTGTGTTTTCCATTTTCTTTTATTTTCTTTTTACAAACAAGTGTTCTTTTAGTAAAAATACTCTACATATACAATTAAATAAGTGTTTTTTACTTTAATTATGTGACACAGATATTTATGTTTTAATATATATTTTATCATAAATATTTCTCAAGAAACACAAATCGACACATAACGAAGGGAGTATATCATGTACTCCCTCCATCCCAAAATAAATTACATTTTGGATTCTTTGCACCACAAGTTTGACTCGATTCAGTATAAAATACGTGTAATAGTTATACTTTTAAATAAATTTATTAACAACTATACTTAAAGATCTTTGTGATGATATTAATTGGTTAACATAAATGTCTATATATTTTAATATATAATTACTAGCAGTTGTTTCTTAAAAGCGAAAAACGTTATTTATTTTGGTACTGAGGGAATATAATCAAGAGCCCCCTACTTCTACGCATGCACTGCACACACATCGACCCCATCACATCTCCTCTCTCCTCCCTCTCTCTTACTTTTTTGCATGCACCGCAAAACGCATGCTCCCGCACAACTTTTTGCATATGGGTGCAGTGTGTTTAGATGCATTAAATGCACCAAAATTTCCTACACGCCAGACTAGCAAGACATGCGATGCGGCAAGGAAATGACAACGGCGTGCGCTTCTCTCTTTCTATCCCAGGCGTAAATTGCGGCGAGCGGGCGATAACCTTTGCCAGCGCCCTCGGTCGAGGCGAACCTTTGCTGCGCGCCATGATACGCGGCGGCGGCGGACCGGCCGTCGGCGTGGACCGCATGCAAACTTGCCACGTGTGCCGTCCGGCCGCCCCGCGACATGCACGGCGCGGCAACATGCAAATGTCGCGCGCTACCCTATGGCGCGGCCAAAAGGGTTATTCTGGATTTTCTTTTGACCGGGTTAAAAATAGTTTTCTTTAAAAAAAGGGTTAAAATTAAAAAAAAAAATCCCAACCAACGGCCCAATGCTCCTCCCCTACTGTATCTTGGCGTCGGCCCAATGCTCGGGAAGAAAGCGAGCACCTCCAAGCGCCGTTTGCTCGCCGCGGATCCTCGGCCTTGCTCGCCGCTCCGTAGATCCTCCCGGCAGCCCGCTGCTCCTCCCAGCCCCTCCTCTCCACGGGTGCATCACGTAGCGTGGCCCGGCGTGGCTCCGGCGGTCGGCGGCGCGGGGAAGCGGCCGCGGCGGCAGCAAGCCCGGAAGCGGCGCGACAGTAGCCGAGGTGCGGCGAGGGTGCGAGCCCGGATCTGGCGCGAGGGCAGCGAGGTGTCGGTAGCGGCCAGGGGTGGCGCCGGGTGCGGCGCGGCGGCGGCGAGGCAGTTTTTATTCCTTTCCTTCCACGTGGGCGTGGGCGGCGCGGCCGTTGAGCGGCTGGCGGCATGGCGTGGGCCGTGCCATGGGCGCGGGGGGCGGCCCGGCCGCGGTGTGGCGCGGCCCGGCCCGACCCGTGGCGGCAGCGACCCGGTCGGGCCATGGAGCTGGGCCGGCGCGGCCGTTGGCCATCTATAGTATCACGCATGTTGGTAATTGCCATGCACCGAAGTCAAGCAAAAGAACAATAATGGAACCATATGCATGCATGCATGCCCTGTTAGGTGTGTGTCTTTAGAGCTATGTACACGTAGAGATCACGAGTACACCTAACGATGTCTATCGATGCCGACCTTACGCGACCAAATGTGCTATAGTGTTCTAGTGGGAAAGCTCGTGCCTACGCTTTGTGAGACCATGAGTGTGCTTGAGCCTTTTGTACAAAGTAAAATGTCAATTTTCCCTACCCTTAGTTTTCCCCAATAAAAAAATACATTGATCAAGCTTCTCACCATCACTATATATATATATATATAAACACACACACGCCTTTGCAATAAAAATACATTCGTCTGGAAGACGCACGCATCGATCACTACGGGCTGACCCTACCATGGCACCATGCACGCAGAGAGTACGTACAATGCAAGTGTCTGGGGCATGGGGCATGGCTGCAGGCCTGCAGCCGGCGTCTCTCTCTGCGCACAGACGAGACCGTTGGGAGCCACGGTGCAGGCGGCGTGGGGGCGTTGTGGGTTGTCTTCTATTTGTCGCTGCCGGCGGGAGGCGGGGCAGAGGGATCTCTGCCGGTGCAGCGCAACAGGGGCCCTGAAAGCCACCCCTAGGCGGACACCCCACATGCGCCGTGCATGCCGATGCCAGAGCCATGGCTGCTGGCTGCTGGCTGCCTGGTCCATGCGTCCAAGTGGCGTCCTCGTCCGGTGGACAGATGGTAGGACGGCATCTGCCATCTGGAGAGAGAGAGAGAAAGAGAGAGGACAGCGTGCTAAATTAGCCTACAGGAACCTGAAAGCAATAGCAGATGGAACACACATCAATTTCATGGTAAACAGTTCGATTTTATTTGTTATCATTAATATTAGAAATTTACATCGCTCGAACTGAGGGGATTGATATATCAAATTTCACAATTGATGTTCCATCTCTATATTTTGTATTCTGCATGCTTTCATCAAGAGGTGATTGTGTGTGATCAAAATTTTATGTCTGCAACTTGATCAAGGTCTTATTTTGCCCTGCAAGTTACATGAGAGACATCTATAAGATTCGGATTATGCACCTACTACACAAGCCCATAGACAAAAAAGGATAATCATTTCGATCCGTGCCTCATAAAAAGACCTACTACTCCTACTCCCAATGGGTATTAAGATGTCTCCACCACTCTCTCTGCTTGTCAACAAGACTACAACTCTTGTTAGCCCATCCATCAAAAGTGATCAGAGATAGATCCATGTGGCATTCCCATCAGGCCTTTGATTGAAACCGACTGGATTACTCCAGAGTCCTAGAGCAGAGCACTATCTTTTTCCCAGGACTTTGATTGAAACCGACTGGATTACTCCAGACCCCTAGAGGTTGTTAGTACTCTCATCATCTCCTGTGTAACGATGCACCTCACCTTGCTTGCTTCATTGTCATGGGCACTCCAACTTTTGTTCCGATGCACGCAGTGTCAGCTTAGCACGGTGGCACCACACCCACCTCGTCTTTACAATCTCGTTTTCTGGAGAAAAGAGTCACTTGGGTGAATCTGAGTGGCCATGATTTGAACACCAGCATTATTATGCATGCTGATTGTTGGAGTTTCCACTCACAAACAGAGGTCTTTACATTGCATTCAGTGCATTTCATCAAAAAAATTGCATTCAGTGCATATGAACCAAGAAACAGACAACAAACCTGATCTAGTGCAGCGCAAAAACGGCGGCATCTTAAACATTGAACTTACACCTGATGATTTGATGTAGCTAAGACAACATTACCACATAGTACATAAGTTTCTATTACCTTTTTTCAAGAAAATACTAATATCTCAATTCTGCACCCCACATGTCAGTTATTCATCCTGCAGTGGCCCAAATTATCTCAGTGTTTGTTGTTAACCAAGATTTGTTTTAGAGGTCCTTAACTACCCACTTGACTGATGGAGGTAGCAGTTTTGGAAGACAGTGAAGCTTGCACGAGAAACCTACTCCAAGCGGGGGGCAATCATAAGGTGCATGCAGCAGCATCCGGTCATCGTCAAGCCTGTTGGTCTCCAATCCAAAATAGGCCCGGCGCCCTGAGATTTTAGAGGTGGAGGACAGGAGGGGCATCTATATCGGGTGGCTCTCTTCTGTCCCATGCGTCTTTTGGCCTCGCCACAGCTGTGAAGATAAGGGCAAGGTACAATGTCACAACCGGGGGAACAGGGACACCAACTGAACTGCTGAAATGGAAAACACACAAGATCCAACTGCTCTTGCCATTCCAGTTTGAACAGTTCTTCGATCGTGGAATTGACCAATCGCAGCGGCGCCGCGACTCTCATAGTCATCACATAGCCTAGCTTCTGAAATATACAGTAAGGTTCTTCGATCTTTTTTTTTTCATTATGATCGTGTTGGAAGTTTCATTAAGATTTTCAGAACTCTGAACTGAAGCTAGATATGTCATGACATGAAAATTATTAAAATAGACCTCCACTAGAGGGGTCTTCTTCTGCTAATAATAAAACAACTGTTGATCACTGTTCCCTCCGATCCAATCCAAATATCCAGAGTCCAAATTATGATACTCTTCATGATTTATTTATTTAATCATTGATTCAGGGTGTCGGCAAAACGATTGGCTGCGGCTGCACACCTGCTGCCATCAACCTCAGCCATGTCACGACTCACTCTGCAGCGCAGCGGCGAGTGAGCATGATGGCCACCACCAACTATCCCATCCTGCCCCTGCGCTGCGCCACACCACCGGTCCGGCCTGCCGTGCATCAGCATGCAACCCCTCCCCTCGCTATACCTGAACCTGCTCCGCCGCGGTCGCCGTCGCCAAGACGGTACGTGTCGCCACTCACGGCCGTCCCCGTCCCGCCCACGCGGCTGGCTGTGCGCTGCACACCCGGCGGCGGCGGCGGCGCCCCTGATCAGAAGCGAGGCATCCGGCCGGCCATCTCCTGATCGGCAGGAGGAGCCGTCGTCGCGTCGTGTTCAGCGGCACAGTACAGGCAGCTGCTGCCGCGCGCCGCCGTGCCCGTGCAGCATCGTTGAGGGTGCCAGTGCGGGCTGGCAGGCAGGCAGACGTGATCGGCGCGCGCTCAGCAGGGGAAAGGAAAGGGACCCAGCAGCCCTTGCCACTTGGGCACACGATGACGATGCACCGAACCTGGGCGCGGAGGAGAGAGCCTAGGCTGGGCCACTAGCTATAGCTAGTGGGGACGCAAGGAGCAGCATCCTAGCTAGGGCTTCCCTCGAATCTCGATCGATCGATGAATGAGAGAGACCGGCTGGCGGCGTACGTCCAGCGTGCGCTCCAGCTGCCATGGCCCGGGATGGCCAACGCGCTGGGCGCGCGCGCCGCATCCGCAACGACGACGTGATGTGCAGTGCAGACTGCAGAGCCAGCAGGAAGAATCATTCAGACTAGTGATTTGCGCGCCTATGCGCGCGAGTTATCGCCGTGCTTTTATCGGCAGCGAATGATAAATGGAATAGCGTGTTAAGCAAAAAGCGCATGTACAAACAGTTTTTTTTTCTCTCAAACACACGGATAAACAATCTTTCATGTGAAATAAAATACGCATAGTTGTGGTCCGAATAACGTGACTTGCAATAGTCCTAAAAGATAGTAGTTGCACTTACAAGGTTGCTTGGCCTGCAGACCATTTCTCTAGGGGATAGTAACAAAAAAGAAGGAAAAAAAAAAATGCATATAGTTAGCTATAGAGTGGCAACAAAATAAGAACGTACGCTCTTCAATAGTCATTTGGAGCATCCGATTCTCTTGGCCAAAGTCCGTTGTTGTTTGGGAAGCATTGCCAAGGCCGGGATTTCACCAAGGATTTGTAATATCCTGGCGACGGTCGAAGTGATTTTCTGATGTGGTTTTTTAGCGTCGGTAGCAGTGTAAGAGTGGGTGAACTTTCCCCGACGGACCAATAAGAGAAGGTCAGGAAGCCACAGGGCGATGCATCTTTTGCCTCGTTCTTTTTGTTTCCTTTAGCGCCGAAATACATATGTGAGTGATCCGCCGAAATTTGCATCATAATATTACACACATGAAACTTCGAAGCATAGGTATGTTGTTACATTAGGGGTCCGGCACTCGGGCAATTGACAAATACGTTGGGTCTATATATATTATATATACAAGCAGTTGACATTAATATTTTACATATCTAAGTACAGTTGGCAGTGACATCAGGTCAAAATATGAATTCTATTGTTCCTAATTGTTCGCCAATGATTGAGCACCAATCTGATGGAGGAACTCTGACAAAGAACAGGAGTAATAGAAAACTGCATGTCGACAGCATGTCGTTGCATAGAAGCATCAGATGTTTACTAATCAGGCCCTGAAATTACCTTAGAATAATTCATTCTGCAACACTGATTATGAACCCTTAAACCGCAAACGGCAAAGACCTCAGGCCCACAGAAAACATGTCGATAGCGCAGTCAGCTTCTTAGGTGAGCAACGCGACCAATCACCTGCTCATAGAAATTAGCCCTCGCATTAGTGGAGAGATGTCATCAGATATCACTGCTGGAAACTTTACAGCATGCCAAGTATGCTAAGTAATTTACCTGAAAACTGTACAACATAACAAATAAATTTTTGCATGCTGCTGATGCATCTCACAAGCTGCATCTTGCACCAAAAGAAATTTGGACTCATCCCTTATAGTATACTACCGAATCATTAATTTCCTAGTAATATATTTTTTTTTTCTCAATTGACCTAATGCACAACAAAACTCCAGAGTTATCACTGCAACACTATTCCGCAGCAGCAGAAGCCTCTACACAAACAAACCCAATTATCTGAAACCACCAATTTTGGCGTGTATCGGTGTATGCCTAGCCCATATTCAGCATCCAACACACGGATCCACCAATCTATTTTCTTAATAGTTAATAATGAAATGGTGACAATAAATAAAATAACTCAGTGTTACTATTTGTAGCGGTGTAAACTTCTACAACACACTAGCTAAATGCCCGTGCGTTACAACGGGTATAAAATCACGGAATCATATATTTTGAGTTGGACATGATATAGCTTAACGAACTAATATGTTCTCCATTTTAAGAAATGACTTCACTGTATTCATAGTGCTCCATACTTGATCAACTTCGTAAAAAAAATGACTGAGTATTCCATATCACTTAAATACAGTTAGCATGGGTACAACACTGTAATATTTGAGGAACATAATTTTCAATACCTGCACAAAGCATATTGGAGAGCAGCTACCAAGTCTCTTATCTGATCCTCTCATCCTCACAAGTTTATTCAAGCTAGACCTCTCCAGAAAACTACATTCCCTATTGTATTAAAACAAATTGGCTATCCAAAACCGGGGACTTCGGACCTAGGCCTCCTCGTGAAGCATAGGGCAGCAGCAATGAAATATTCAGCTAATGACCAACTATATATTGGCAAAAGCAAAACAAACCTTAATTGAGTAGAACTCTGCAAGTTTCCCCTATAAAAAATAGTATAGTTGATCATGATCGTGATGAGTATGAAAAAAAGTTGTCAGTCTGTGAACCTTGCAGGATAGGAGAGGACATGCAAGCAAGACTGCAAGAGAAAACAAAACCACCTGGATGCACTTGATCTTGATCATTTGAGGGATGAAACCCAGGTATAGCTGGGTGTAACCTGCAGATTTCAAAACAAAACAGAATATAAATTCGTCATACCACATGAAACCCAGGTATAGCACTACAGTTTCACTGGACAGGTTGACAACAAAGGCAGGGATATTGTCGATGAGCCCAACAAACAAATAGACATAATTTTTATAGATTTGAGGCTAGTCTATCTAGTTGCAGTGCTATCATTCTTGATAAACTAATTGATTTTTTTTTCAAAGCAACCTAATGTCTACCTTTGCCTAAAACACAAGGACAAGACACACATTGGTTATTATCAAACAAGAGGTGAGCAAGCAAGTTACCTGAATAGGTGATAGATCCTGCTTGCCACTGGCCACTCCATGCTCTTGTTCACAAAGATGTAGCCAAGTAATGCCATGTTTGGACTATGGTCTTCAAGTTCTCATAGGTCCGATGGGCCAACTGAGATTAAAAAAAAATTGTTCTAGCGATGACTACAAATTAAAGGAATAAACTAAAAATACAAAGGACATGGGAACTTACCAAAGCATTATGTATTTTTCCAGGAGATGCAGCTATGAAAACATCCCTATGCATGCTGATATAATAATCAAGAGCTGCTAGAAATGAAGCGGTGAAGCCTTCCCTTGCTGCTGCAGTGTTGTAGGCTGCAGCTGCAGAGAACCAGCCAGCCGAAAATGAAACACCTAAAGAGCAACTGAAATAGTGAAATGGAATAGCATCAGCCATATGTATCAAGGAAATTAAACACCTGATGTTGCTTTCAGTTAATCATGGATTAATTATACATTTCAAGAACTGAGGTCTAGATCAGAATGTAGATGGCAAGTCCCCTTCTTGAGATGAAGACCAGAAACAAGATCAAATTTGTATACTTAGACAGGCCTGACACCTTGAAGATCACTGAAGACCTTTTCAAGATGGATGAGTTAGAATGTGCATTTGGTGGCAACAACCATCTACTTTCAATATAAATGATTATGCTGTGAGGATGAGAGAAGATGAACATCAAAGCAGAGGTTAGGTAGTACTACCTAGAGATGAGACTGCAAGTTCTATTATTTAATTGTTGTACCTTATTGTGAACATAAGTAGTATTATTAAAAAAAAGGTTTTGTCAATACCATGGATGAATTCACGGCTGATGGACAACTGAGCTCCACCTCTCTATAAGGCATAGACATTTATGTCTGTCAAATAAAAAAATCCATTTTGGTGGCGTTTTCTTAGTTCTTCTTTGCACAAGATAGTATATACTACTGTAGTACATGGTTTATGAACATATGCAGTGTTAGTCGTTCCAGAAGCCAGCCATCATATACTTGGGAACTGTTAGCTAGTAATAAAACAATTACCTAGCTTCAGTAACAGACAAGAGTTCCTACGAGACCAAAGAAGTTACGCCTATTTTCCATGTGTGATATGAAAACTAAAGAAATATAGATTTCACAATTGAAATCAAGAAAGACAGTACGAACTTGCCATGGAGAAGCCAGTTAAGGTATTGCCGTCTTGACAATAAATAGTGAGCTTCAACCTGAAACAAACAACAGAAAATCTTAAGTTTAGGGAAGCAGTAGCGGTAGAGCAAGGGCTCAACTGTTGTAAGTTGAGTGGCAGTAGGCGCTAACCCAGCATCAATTGTGCCAAAATAAGTTGTTTGTCTGCATCTACAGGCCATCAGGTCATAGCACTTCATGTGTATGAACTGGCTGGACTTATACAACATTGTTCTCTTTTTTCCTCGCCTGATCAGGTTGAAGAGGTCAGCCCAAGTACCTCACTGGTATTACCTATAGCTGCAGCCATTTATCAAAATAAGTCTAGCTTTTTCGTGAGTGCCACACTTGGAAGGCTAAATATGGGATGATTTGTTGTGTTGGCAAGCAAACAACAGTGGAACTGCAAGTTTGCAAGAGGTCAAATCCAATCTTCCTTTTTGGGTATGACTGATAAACCTATGGATAATTTGCAATAATGTGCACGATTATGTGCATCAGGATCAGTCAAAAAGAAGGAATGCAGTAAAGTTTTAAAGCAATGTGAAAGAGGCAGACCTTGTCCTTTCTCCCATGGCTGATTTTTCAGTTAAGAAAAACAAGGTCTGCCTCCTCCGTGTAGCAGTTAGAGCACTTTCTTAATTCTTAATTTTTTTTTTTTTCTGAACAAACTGCAGTGATCCCAAGCAAACAAGGTGACTAAATATAAGTTGCAAAAGAACAATTACATAAATCCTGATCATGTAGCAAGCAGCATGATAAAGCAAATTTATGAAAAAGAAAGGACACAAAATTTGGCTGCCAAGCTAGCACTCATAGCAAACTAACTAATTTTAGAGATCGGGGTAGACTACTAAAGTGTAGGTCATCCATCGCCAGCCAATAAAAAAATCTGAGCAAATCATATGGGAGTAGGATTAGGAAATGAAGAAAAACCAAAAATGAAGATAAGGTCATGGCGCTCCACATCTAAATTCCTAGATGCCTAAATCTCTAGGTACATAAACCATATCCGTGAATCGAATCGCAAAATCAAACATAGAAACCCAAAATGAACGGAAAACTCATTTTGTATGGGCCAAACTAATTTATGGTATGCAAGAATCCTAAATAAAGGAGTAAGTCGATATTTATACTACAATTGATAGAAGATACTAAAATTTCATTTTGTTCCCGTGCATTCCAAAATGTAGGCCATCTTGGCTTTTCTAGATACGTGGATTTAAGCTAATGCACCTAGATATATTGTCTAGATGCATAATAAAAGTCATGTACCTAAAAAGGCGGAGCAACCTAAACAATGGAGAGAGTATTAGAGAAATCCTATTCAACTACACAGGAGTAGCACTGAAGGTGCACGAGACTTTTCATTTCTAGATGAACAATAATAGCATTATGAGCAATATTGTGCCTTTTCCTTACCAGCAAATGTACACCATTCCAGTCCACTCTTTAGTAGGCCGCATTGGGAAAAAAAAAAAACTAAGACAAGATGGACTTGGAAAGCGAGAAAACAATTACCTTTGTTATATCCTTGGATCATTGCTGCATATAAGAATAGCAAAGGCACATAATAGTACTCGAAGTCAAATAAAATGGAGAACCAATATTGGTCGCAGACAAGCAAAGTGTTTAACGATTGTAATCTTTGGGAATAGGGCATGTGCTCGGAACCAACAATACATAATTTGACTTCGTAAGCAATGAGCACAAGCCTAGAATCACAATAATGCGCTATTAACATCACCGGCAACGATCATAAGCAAGTATGAGTGCAAAACCAAAGGGAATGATCGGATAAGGCAAAGGGAGAAACCATTAGAGGAAATAACATCGAGGCTGTCGACAACGAAGGCACCATTTCCTCGGGATCACCGACCATCTCAATACCGTGACCATTGCCTCGATGGCGAAAAAGAAGCGAAAAGACTTGAAGCACATAAAATAGAATAGGTAGAAACGCATACACAAAAATCGAAGTAACAAATTGACCACTTTGCCTCGGCTATCATGGAAGAGCTGCAAAAAAAAAAAAAAAGAATCGGTGGCTTAGTCCGAAGGGGGAAAAATGAAATCAACCTTGCTCATGATCACCGCCTCGCTTATGAACACTATAGATAGCTCATGACTATTGCCTCGCTTATGCATGTTGAGAAAGAAATAGGTGTCAATTGTGGAATGATGGCCCATGATCACCGACCGCATGAATCATTAGACATTTATAGTGTATTCATCATAGCACCACCCTATTCCCTCAAAATAATCTAGCGGCAAGAGAAGAGTGTACTCATCATTGGACATGACCAAATTCATGAGCACCGCAAAGGCATAAAGAAACGAAACCAAAACCATTGACATAGTGATGTGCTCCAACATAGGTCACAAAATCATGAGCGGGACCGTGTGATGAGACATGCTAACCGTGAGAGGGGACGGATCCGAAGAGGCGAGGCATGCCAACAGACGCTGCAGTACCTAGGGTTTCACCAACCGGAGGATTGCACACGCACTGCTCGTGTGATGAGACATTGAGGAGGTCGCACGGAGGATGGAGGAGAGGGACGGGGCCGGCCGGGCCTCGCCCCAACCCAGCCAGAGCCGTAGCCCTGTGCCGCCGCCTCACGCCGGCCGCCGACTCCCGAGGGAATGGTGAGAGGGAGAGGGAGGAGGAGGAGGAGGAGGAGGAGGATCGGAGGAGGAGGAGGAGGGCCGCCGTCGAGGACCTGCCGAGGGAGGGAGGGAGGGAGGGAGGGAGAGGCGGATGCGGAGGCGGGAGCAAATGGGCGGCGCATTGGGAGTGACGGGAGAGGAACGGGAGAGGAAGAGAAGTTTTTTTTTTTTTTTTTTTTTTGCGGAGAGGAGGCACGTGAGCTAGGGTTGGAGCCGATATATATTGGGTGTGGAGGAAGCAGCGGGGACCGTCGATCGCGAAATCCAACGGCCAGACATTTTTGGACCGACGTGGACAACCTGGCCGCTCGTTTGCTCCACGACCTCTAATCTCTTTAAATTTCAGCGCAGAAGGCGGGCAGTCGTGAAGCTAGGTGCACGGGCTAAAAGAAAATACCAATTCTATTTGTCATATGTGGTGAATATCGCTTAGTTTATTAACTAACTAATTAGGATTCACACCAACACACTTAAAAGGTCATGATGGACCGTAGAATACAATAGGATAATCAACACACTTTCGCGGTGAAGAGCGGCGAAGTTTACAAGCAAACCAAAGAAAGGATAACAATCGCTTACGTGACAAAAAAAAGCTTGTTGCCAAGCAAAACTAGCAAAGAAGCCGCCCGAAACTCTCTCTCGGATGGGACCCCGTCGAGTGGCAAGGACGTCGTCGGGTTGCCCCAGGTTGGTCGGCAAGCTTAGAGCGCCATCCTTTGTGGTCGGATCAAGCGATGAACAACATGTAGAAATTTAAAAGGAGAAAATAAGGTAAAGAGAGGTAGTAGATTGGTTTTCATAAAAATTAGGAACAACACGTAGAAAGTTGAAAGGAGAAAATAAGGTAAAGAGAGGTAGTAGATTGGTTTTCATAAAAATTAGGAGGCATGCCATACTCATATTGATCATCATCAATCTCTTCTATTCTAAGCGACTTGCCTTCTAACTTATCAAATCTAGCCATAATCATACTAATAGCAGTAGTAATAGTTGAATCTACATCCAATCGACAAACACAACTACTACCGTCTTGTTTGTAGGTCAACTTCCTCTCTACCCTACTGTTCGGCGGTGTTCTCCGCGAATTTCGTTGACGCTCTAGGCGGCCTTGCTGGTCCTAGGGCACCCCTCACGTGCGGGTCGGAGGTGCGTTCGGAGGTTCTTCTAGCCGTCATCGAGCTCCACATCAGCACTAGCGATCTCTTGATCGTTCAAGACCGATCACACCGTGGTGCTCGGCCGCTTCAAGATTGATTACAACCTTCGTAGGCGTCCAAGACCCTTTCGTTGTGCTTAGCGTGGAACTCTAGTTTCGCGTCAACATATTTTTTCGAAAAAAAAAGTTAGTTTATTAATAAAAAAATTTCACCCTACCGTGCACCATGTAAATATAATGTGTCTTCGCCACTGGTGCAGGGTCTGGACGCGCGTAGCAGGCCGGTAGGCAGGCCAGGCAGGCATGCCATCCAGGAAAGGCAGGCAGATCAGCAAAAGCCTGTGCCGTGACTGCTGAAAGGAAGGCTTGGACACAGTGAACAGTGGGAGAGCGCGCCGGTGGGATCGAAGCGCGCGTGTGCCGGCCGGCGCTGGCCTCGTGGGCTTCTGTCTCGGCGAACACTACTCTGATGACCGCCGCTAGCCTGTGCAATACTCTGCCCAGCCCTTGCAGTTACAGATTACTCCAACAGCTGCTTAACGATGATTCGATGAAGCACGCTCGTCGGGTCGGCTGAAATTGATGCAACCAGTTTACGAGCAGGCAGTCCATGGGCACAGGCGACGAAACGGACGTACAGTACGGCGGTGGTTTGGGAACATGCTTGTATGCATGGAGCATGGGCATGGTACTGCTTCGAACAACTTCTCCTGCGACAGATTCGCCAGATGATCATGAGCTTCATGATAGTGCCTTGGCACTGAAGAAACGATCGTGAGCTCCCGTGCGCTGCACCTGGGCGAAGAAGACCGACGGGTGCAGTACTGCACTGATGGACCTCTCATCACACTCATCATCAGCCGGGGAAGGGGTAATGACCTGACTTGACTCTCGAGGCTGCCCACTCGGCTGGAGATGGAGATGGGAGATGTAGCCCCCATGCGATGTGAGCTTAATTGGAATGGGCAGCCAATGGGATGGGATCGTGGGAGGTCCGTTCTGTTCCCCTCGTCTGGAAAGGGACTTGACTGTAAGTGAATGAACTTTCAGAACGCCCACACCCCCACAGCATGTACATACCAGCATCAAATTAGGTTGCAGAGGGCAGTATTCTATGCCAACTAGTATATCAAGTAGTAATGGGAAAACATGAACAGGATCTTGGAAAAACAAGCTTCTATTCAGACTATAAAGGTATCTTGGGAACAGCCGGATACGTACAAAACGGTAAGCTTTCCGCCAAAGAGAAAAGAGATGTATCTACTGACTTACACACAGAACAGTGCTATAGCAACTAACAAGCTCTACTGAAATACATGAGGATGAAAAACTATCATCTCATCAAGCATCTCATTCCAAACAATACAAGCGCTACCATCTATAGAGAAGGTGGTTAGTATTGTAGCATGTACAAGGAGTCAAGGACTACTCGCTTTCCACTAAAAAAAGACTACCAACTCCAAACAAACTTAACCAGCCCGGTTCTCAGAACAGCGTGAGTGACCGGGGTTTTGAGAAGATGTTCAGCTTTCTTTGAAAAAACCTGGACGACTTTGACACCGGCTGCTTGTGAACTGAGTTGTCGGGAGCATCCTCCACCGTGCCTGTGGCAGCCACTTCTTGTGAACATGAGTTTGTGAACTGGTCGCTTCCGCCTCATGTCCCGGAGAAGATGAAGTAGCTTCGTCGAACAGCTTTTCGCTTCTTCGGTTCCGTTCACCGACAAGTCCACTAGGGCAGGGATCACACCTTCCTTCATCACAAGTAGGCAATCCTCGGCACTATACGAACATATTGCTAGAAGTATAACAACCGCATGCTCTCGCTCTGTAGGGCTTCCTGTGTCCAGATATTCTGCTACAGAAGCAAGACACCGATCGGTTCTTGTAATATGCACTACAGCTTCTTCCATGTCGCTTAAATTCCGCAAAAATCTTCAAACAGCACTCAACAAAGTCTCCTTCAGTGAAAATGGGAACAAGCTTTGAGATTATTCCCATTGAAAAACTAATGAAGATCTTATATTAGTGTCAGATGAAAGCTCGCAGATGATATTCAGAGCCAATTCAAGGCCTTCAGTATCTTCAGATGTCAGTATTTTGAACAATGGAGGAGTAACAACAGAGGCCATCACGTGAGATTTTGGACAACTCAAGTGCTTAATCAACTCAAGCAGCGTCAACAGAGCTTCAACTTTTAACTCGGAGTCAAGGAAGGTTGTGATCAGATGAAATGATTCTTCGTTCACAGATTGAATTGTAGCCCTACATGTAACAAAAAGATATGTTTGAAAATAATCTTGTGGAATACGATGTATGAATATAAGTGACTGCCCAGGACCAACTAAGTAACAGAACACATAAATATAGTGATAAAGCAGGATGATTGTAAGTGTAAGCCTACTTTGCCATTTTATTTGTACTATAAAAAGGATGGAAATACATATGTTAATGTTACTGAATGCCCAACGTAAGGAGTAACAAAGCAAGGGTGTATATATGATCAGAGAATAAATGACCTTACCTGCTATTGGAAAGAAAAGCAAGAAAAAACCGAAATCCAGCTTCCTGAGATTGCACACTGTAGCTGCCAGTATCATTTCTCAAGAATTCAAGGAATGCTTCAACAAATCCATTTGACACCATAGCATATGAAACCTCACTTTCATAATCAAGAACATTCTTCAAATCTTTAATTGACTTCTCCTGCAGCTCTAATGGAAGCATGGACAGCTCATGAAAGAAGTTCAGGAACATCTCCTGGTTGAAGCTGTGAAACGACAGATACTTTTGATAGTCGGCATTCCAAGAGAACTGAGAAATATCTTTTGAATCCTCCATGTCCCTAGCGTGGGATGCATTAGAGACATAACTGGCATCAGATAATGCAACAGAAGTATTGCTGTGATCAATCACAAAACTGTTGCCCTTTCCAGCAATGAGAGGTACCGAAACATTGTGCAAACTTGACATAGAGTAACCATGCAATTGCTCTGGTAAGTAACTGTAAGCATTTTCGCTTGCAGGAATAAAATCAGAAACTGTAAAACCATGCTCTTTGCACCAATTGCAAATGAGATCTCTCATGCAGGTATTTGGGATCATGGAGAAGTTCTCTAGCTTCATTTGTGTCCTAGGACAAGTATCATATCCTTCATTGAACCACCTCTCAATATATTCTCTTTCATAAGTCTGTCCAGATGTTATTATAACAGGATCATGCATTAGCTTTGTTGATATTGGGCAGCAAAACTCTGGAGGTGGAGTAGCTGCCCCAGACATATTACTGTGATCCTCATAAATCTGAAAGTCTGTTGGTGTGTAACATTTTCCAGGAGCGCTGACATCACAGGAAGGTGTGCTCAGAGTTAAAGATTGACTTTCAGATTGTAAATTCTCGCTCTGTTCACTAGAGTCCTGTCTGATGCTCTTCCCATACTTCTTAATGAGGTACAGGAAAAACTTAAGGACCCCCTCCTTTTTTGGATCATTGCCACCAACTTTGTCGAGCAGTTTCTTGATTGCTCGTCTTTCAATTAAGACTGATTTAGGAGATGTCAGGTCCAACTTTGAAGCAGCCTGCAGGAATGTCTCAAGTTCTAATTCTTCACTTGCGTCGGACTGCCGGAGCATCTGTAAAATGACTTTGCCAGCCTCCTCTTCCATCGGATCAAGAACAAATTTGACATCCCGAGATCATTATGGACTTCAGCAATCTGTATGCAGTAATGCAGCAACAATCAAACAAATTGTAATACATGAACTTGAATACTATATTCATGTGCATAGGCCAGTATAATATCAGTGAGCAAAAATGAGCACACTCGGGAGTTGCAATTTACAGAAGTTTATTACACAGATTATTTTAAGTAAAAGCAAACACTACTTTATAAAAGCAGATGTGGTAATTTGTTCTATAAGCTATCAGAACACAATGTGGCAATGGAACAAGTCAATCATTTTGCTCTGAAACCAATATTAGAAGAAATTGAGCTTACTTTTACAGAAAGAAGATTAAACATGAAATCATATCAGCTAACCTGATCAGCTAGTGCTGGTGGAACCATATTCTGAACAAGGAACAAACTCCGCCTCAGTGAGTCTCTGATCTTTTCACATCTTGCTACAATTGTCTCTCCAGTAATAGCCTGAATCATGAATATCCAAAATCATCAAAGAAAAAATAAAAGAAGGCACGGAAAAAACATATATAGGATATCAGAATACTTAGTTTCCCATCAAGACAACGTACCAAGTAGAGCTTACTACACTCAATGCAGTGTAGGATTATGTGCCTCCCTTTCTCTACAATACTGTAGAGGTTGCATAATTCCTGTATGCCTGCTTTACAACCTGGTCGAGCAGCCTCTATTGACGGAAGAATAGAAGAGACCTTATCCAACATCATTGTTAGCTCACTACACATTGAGCTGTGAACCTAAAAAAAAAAACAGCAAAGCATTAAACACGTCAATGATAGGCACAAGATGACGAAACAGAATGAACAAATATGGTATTTCATGTCTAGGAAAACAGATCTATAAGAATAATCTAGAAAGACGACTCGTAATCTTATAGCAACAAAACAAAGTTGTTGAACAAGATAAGGTTAGTAAACTGAGATCCTCACTTTAATCATAATGTCAGGTCACCGGACCTTTATAACACAAGGATTTGTACTTCTACCACAATTCAAGTTCAAATTGTCTCACAAATTCAACAGTTAACTTGTGTTTGATTTTGCATGACCAATCATGACACAGAGGTATATATTAGCATCATGTAAAGAAATATCAACATGTTGCCACATGCAAAAAAAAAAAAAAAAAAATCCTACTTGCATGACAGAGGTGAATTATACACTTAAATGTTTGAATGAAAAAAAAAACTGTTGTTAGAAAAAAAGGGCAATACTTTACCTTGGGGCAAGATTTACGCTGAGATATACCCATCACTTCCTTGTTACCGTTCGCCATCCACAAAGAAGGCCGCCAATCTTGATGATGACACTGTTCAAGATGAATATTATAATGTCAACAAGAATCTGGAGGGCAATCCAGTCTTATGATGACACTGAATAGTGTTGTTGAAATCATATCAAGTCCAAGTGCACTTCATAAGTAAATGCTTAGCTACTTACCAATTATCAAGGATAGAATCGTTAGGTCAACCAGAACTGTCTAATCTCAAAGGATATGATAGATCATTGCAGCAAAGGGAAAGTCAAGCTTTCTTTATCTAATCATCATTCAATTGTGTGAGAAGTTTGACTATTATTTACCTTTATCCTGAGCTAAAACAAAGAGCAAACGACATTTCAATATTTTGGAAAAAATTCATGCCATCAATGCTTCCAGTAATTAATTAACTATTACCATTGATTTGCACGGTGAATGTGCTATGCAAAAAGTCATCAATCAAACAAACGCATCATACAGGGTCAACTCTACCTAAATAACCTTTTTGAACAATGGCTAATATTAGCATCATGGACCTAATAGTCAATACCTTCCGATTCTGTGATCCATGGCTAAATGTAAGGTGCTAGTCCAACGTCAACTGTTAGTTACCCAACATAAGCAGAAGTCAATAATTGGTCAAATCTGCCTTTTGTTCTTTCTAACATTGAGGCATTCAAAAAGAACCAAATGTGGTTCGTTTCAGTTGAACTCCCACCATAGGTAAAAGGCAATCAATTTATGAATATGATGCCTTTTCGATTTCTCATTGTGATAAAAACAAATGTTTCTTCAGTTAAATGCATATTGACTGCAATACTTGCTCTCCTTGACACAACATCATACACATTGTCAATATTATTGTGTTTTCTCAAAAAAAAAAAAAAAAAGGCTGTTTTTTGCCCAAAAACTGTCTTCTAAAATCGCTCTGACAAAATTTCTAATCTAATTAAACTAATCAACATTGAGTTTGGACTTCTCATTGCACCAACTGTACCAGTCCATCCTTTAACTCCAACACTACTCGCAAACTTTCAGCCCTACGAACCAAGCATAGTCACATCCTGCAAGTGCTATGCCCGCCAAAGGAAAAACTAGATAAAGTATATTTATTTTGTAACATGATTCCCTATCAATTATACACTTATCTAAGTCCTTCCATCGAGTTAGATTACATGAAACGACTGGACTGTTAGAACACGAAAAGTAGAAAATTACAAGTAGGAGAAGAGAAAACAGTACAGGTCGACCCTTCAGTTTTATGAGATAATAATAAGGGGTGGACCTAGTAGAAGAAATAAAGGTGGGGGTTTCCGGTCCCAGGAAAGAACAGGACAAGGGTAGGGGAACAATTGATTCCTCGATATAGGTACAAAATCAGATAGCAGGACCGCTCATCTTTCGTAGAAATAGCAAAAATCCCTATATGTTCTAGAAAACAGAGCAATCCTCTGAACTGAACATACTGAGAGAAGGTGAGGTAGTGGAGAATAGAAGAAACCCTACAGACAATCATCAAGCAGCAACAGTGGTGGCATAAACAGAGCACAAAAGGTGGAAGGAAGGAAGGAAGGCAACCAACCTTCTCGTGGAGATCTCCCTGCACTTGCTTGACGAATCGATCGAAGCAATGAATCCAGAGACGGAGAGTGCTCTCGAGACCTCGTGAGACGATTGATGCACGCAGGGAACAGAGGGATGGACCTCCCTGTCTTGTCCCCGGAAAGAACACGAGAATGGAAACTCTCCCTCAATCACAAGCTGAAACAAACGTGGAGTATGCAGAGAAATAGAGAGAGAGAGAGGAGACGAACCGCTGACGAATACGATCCTTCTCCGGCAGCGTAAGGATTCTTCCACCCGGCTCACTGAACCATGGCTGGAAAACCCGGGCACGGCACCTTCTGAATCCGCACGCAGGAGCAGTCGATCAGGGCAGACGACGGCGGCGGCGGCCCTACGGACGGCTTCTCCTCCTCCTTCTCCTTCTCCCCTGTTTCTCCCGCACCTGCTGAGTGCTGCTGACTCGTGCCGCCCTGGCTCAGACGGATAAAGATAGCGGCCGCGCCGAGAGAGAAAGAGGATGGAACGAGATCGTGGGTGGAAGAAATGATGAGAGAGAGAGGGCAGGCAGTGGCACAGCGAGCGTCGCTCGTCTCCCGCACCGCGCACGCTGGTGTTTTTATTTGTTTCGGGCTCGTGTCTGAATTCTTCGCCTCGCCTGACTGCGCAGCCCACCGCACTCTCCACCACATCATCACCTTCCCGGTCGTCGCCTCCGCGCAGGCCTGGCCTAGCGGTTTCCGGGGCCCGCCACCTGCCCGGCCCCCTTGCGTTCTCGGCGTTCTCGGCTGAGGGAAAGAGATAGATTAGGCTGCTGTGTTGGCGGGGCCCGCGTGGCGACTGGCCGATTGAGAGCGAGGATCTCTGCGGCTGCGTGCGGCCCCGCCCCGCGCGCGCCACCCACCATCCGCGATGATTTGCGAGCGCGGTGAGCGCGACGGGGCTCGGTTGGCCACCCACCCCCGGAGCCGGAGCCGGAGCCCGGCCTCCGCGCGCGGCATGCGTCGCACGGGGCCGGCACCGCGGGGTTTTTTAAACCAAAGACAAGACAGCAATGGATTACTAATCCGGGATTAGCAGTTGCGTCGCCGGATTATGACAGCAGGTTAGTAGAGTAAGCTAGCGAGCAGGAAGTTAAGGCCCTGGTTGATTAAAATACAATCTCTACTGATTCAAATATCACACAATAAATAAATTGCTCAAGAAAGTATCCCATGCATGATACGCTAGATTATAGGTTGGATTATAATAATCCAATTAACATTTTGTTATATCAACTTCACCAAGTAAGTATTTCATCATCAGAATATAGGAGACCACTGTAGTAACAAATTGATAGAAAATGCTAGAGACCAAATTATATAGTCGAAAACTCATATAATATAAGGATCCAAGTAGATTTTATAATTTATAGTTCAAATGATTATAATATCATTTCTACTTCTGTATCTATATCTATCCAATTTCAAAGAGCAAGGTGTGAATGTGTTATTCTTCTATCCGTCTTGTTTTCTACTTTCAAAACAATTTCGCGTCCTCCATGTTTCATACTTCCTCCATCTCGAAATAGATGTCACTATGGGATTCGTTCCTCAAAACTTTCTCAACTTTAACTAGGTTTGTAGAAAATACGTGCAACATTTAAATCTTCAAATAAATTTGTTAAAAACTAGACTTAAAGGTATTTCGATGATACTAATTACTTAGCATAAATATTTATATATATATATAATTACCGGTATTTTAAAAACGTTTACTTCTCGGGAAAGCGAGAATGGCATCTATTTTGAGACGGAGGGGAGTATGCAACAATGTGGGCAACTTCATATGAGTTAAAACGATTAGCGTCCGGTCCAGTAACAATACGAAGCCGATCTTAAAAGGTACATATATTGGTTTGTCGTGATGTACGATCACGTCCGATAGTGGTATAGTCTAATTTGTCATAATCTAGAAGTGGTTTAAACATGACGGGCCAGTGCTCCTGGCATATGTAAAAAAAAAAAAACAGAAGTGGTTTAAACAAATATTAAGATTCGTCGCCAGGTCTGACCTGACCGCGAGCGAGGTGTGAGTGATGTCACTCGCCCGACCGGGTTGGAAGCTACCCCTCCGTCCCAAAACGTGCGTCGCTTTTACGCCTCCCTAAAAAACTGCCGGCAATTATATATTCGAATATATAAAATATTTATGCTAAGCAATTAGTATCACCGAAAGATTTTTAAGTCTAGTTTTTAACAAATTTATTTGAATATTTAAATGTTGTGCGTATTTTCTACAAACTTACCAAAAGTTGTGGCAGAAAACCAAAACCAACGGCATAATAATTTAGGACGGAGGGAGTAAGCTTTGTTTTATATATACGGATACAGATGTTTGTGCTTGGAAGAGGCGTGACCTGACTTATTCCAGAAGTTGGTCTGCTGATATGATGAGGGGCTCCAAGTTTAAGCTTTGGCTGCCCTCAAACCGAACCTAATCCGCCACACACACGGTTGGGAAAAAAGGTAACCTAAACCCTCCTAACTTTTTGAAACCAATGAACGAGACTCTTGATTGATCGCCAGGAGTCTTGTAGCACGGGCATCACGCGACACCAAGAAACAAAGGCCGAGGCGGACCGGCGGTTCGTTATCGTGAACGGACCCGACTAGGCGACCACCGAGAGGTGCCCGGCGCTTGCGATCGCGAGATGACGCGGCGGGGGCCGGTCACGAGCATCTCTGATGCCGGCCGGTGGCGCCTTCTTCTTCGCCCGTGGTGGAATGAAAAGCGCTCAGGCAACCGGGTTCGGCGAAATGGGGGCCGGCCGGTGGACGTTTCCAGCGACCGACGACACCAGTGCGCCACAAGCCAATCGCCGCTGCAACTTTATGCAAAAGGCGCGCGCGGATGGATGCCGAACGCCAACGTGTCCGGGGAGACCGAGAGCCTGCCTGGGCCACACGATTCGATCGACCGGCCAGCCATCGCCTGCCCATCGGTGCCGTGTCCGTCTCCGCGCTCGGCCGTTGGCCGACAGGGGATGGCCCTCCTGCGCATCCATGTTGGTGGCTGGTGCCTCCCTGCCTGTGCCTGGTGGGTCGAATCTTTCGTTCGATCCACCGGTCAGATCGACTCCGCCGCCGTGGTGCTCGTCAGATCCAACCACCGTCACCGCGACGTCGTCTCCCCGCGAACGCGACGCGAGGAAAGCAATGCGTTCAATTCCAAGGCCGTGGTGCCCAGATTCGACGCGGCCGCGCACGCCAGTGTGTGGTCGGTTCTCGGTTGGGCTTCGAGGCGTGGCCACGTACTACTACTTACTAAAACTAGTGCGAGAGAAGGCTCCCCCGTTCGTTGCCCTGATGAGACTTTGTGCATTCCGTACAGATCTATCCGGCACGTCGATCGGGGAATGTTTGTGTGTTTCGACGTGTCGCGGAGCGACCGTCGCGGACATGGGGTGGTGGTTGTTGGCAGGTGGGCACGATGATTCTGTCTCGACAGTAGTAGTGCTCTGCTCTATGGATTCTGTGTGTCACGTTCTTTTTTTCGTGTCCACGGACACGCGTCCATCTTCTTTTCTTCTAGTATAAGCCAAGGTGATCCGATCCTGATGATCACACACACGTCTCGTTCCATTACGAATCGTGATGCCTGCGCGCGCGCGACTGCAGTGTTGTAGCAATTGATGGCCATATGCAGGTTGCAGGCACGGCGTGGACGCCCACTCCGCCGCACGTGAACGCGGCCGCGCGCGCGAGAGGTGGCAACAGGGAGACGGACGGGGACCACCGAGCCGTGTGCCCCAGCCCCGTGCGCGCCGTGGCGAATCATCGGCGAGTCGCCGGCGCCGATCAGTTCCCGGATTCAGCCTTTTCCTTTTTTTTTTGGTCCCGTTCCAGACTTCCAGTTCCACGGTTTGAGATGGAATAGTACAGTACGTGCTCTGAACCGCCGGCCGGTGTTGCACGAGCGCGTGTCTGGTCTCCAGTGGCGCGTAGCGACGGGGCCTCGCCAGTCGCCACGCACACACACTCGAGACGACGACGGACGACGACCAACCGGCCCGCGCGAGAGAGGACACGGCTGCGTTCAAAGCTGAGGCCGCCCGGACCTCATCACGATCAGCGACCAGGTACGCGTACGCGCAGGCGGCAACGTCGTTGCCGCGGGCAGGGCAGCCAAAAACCTCGACCATTGAGTCATTGACCTCCTGTACATGTCTGCCGCCGGAGTCATAAAGAAAGGTATAGTATATTGGGGAACGTAATGTGGCAGTTTAAAGCGAGCGTCAGGTCACCAGAGAGAGATTAATAAAAGACACCGGTGGATCGGGTGCCGTTTCTCGCCAATACAATATACGCAGCGGTTGCTCATGAATCTGCCGTAGTGGAATTGGAAAAACGAAAAAGAACGCGTACGTGCACGACCCTTTGTTGACTGAAGAAAGCCAAGGCACCGTCGTTCGTTGGTGAATGTGAGCATCGGAGAATAGTGTGTGCTGGCCCTGCTGGGTGACGGACTGACGGGTCGGTCAGTCACTCACTCGGTTAAAAAAAGAAAGGTACTCGATCGTATCGGATGCTGATGAGCCACTAGTAGCTGGTGACGACAACACGGGATCGAAATAGCTAGCTAGCCATCGAGGTGGGGAGGATAGGAATATACATAAAGGAGATGGAGATGTAGATGGAATGCTCATCAAAGTCCAAGACGCGCCAACACACGCAAAAGGCAAAGGAGCGCGATAGGAATACGACGGTAATGCTCGCTCACGATGGCTTCAAGCTTGGATGAAACTTCAAACATGACTAGTTACTAGTATCCGTGCACGACCGCTTCTCCATTTGAAGAAGCTCGGGTGCGGTGCGGTGCGGTGCGCCGGTGCGCGCGGGGTGACCAGCGGCGTAGGGGGTTGACACTCGACCGTGATCTGATCAGTGGACGAAACGTCGTTTAACTTTGACGGTCGTCGTCCGTCCCGGCTCGATCGACCAGGTGCTCGTCCTCGTGTCGCCCAGCAGGCAAACCTTGTTCCCTGGAGATTCTTTCCACACCACACACACATTAGTATTACTACTGTATTTTCGCCTGTGTGTGGGTTTGACTTGAATTCGCTCGTCAAACGGAGCAATCAGAGAAATGCGTCAGCTAGCGCAGGCTGCTGTCAGTTCAGTCTGATGTTTGCGTACGAGTACGAGTACGACAGAACGGCGGAGAGAGTCAAGGGCGGCTCACGTCGGTCGTCGCGGCGCGGCCTGCCTGCTCCATGTACTTTGTTACTCCTGTGTTTAGAAAAGTCACAAAGCCAGCCCACAACCAAACGCAACGTACGTTGGATCGAAACCGATCGAGCAATTAGGAAGGAAAAAAATACTACACGCCATGCCGCCATGTTAGGTTACGGGCTTACGTACGGCGGTTCAGGGCGTCGCGTACGTCAATGTCGCTGAACGTTTCAGTGGCGGCGACGGCGACGGCGATGGCGACGAGGGAACGAGCAAGGCAGCCCATGGAGTAGTAACGTGACGGAGGCGAGGAAGAGCGAGTCCGACCGGAGCAGGCAGAGTGCCAGCCGTGAGCCTTGCGGGATCTGACGCCAGAAGACGCGCGTATGACGCCTCATGCCTGCGCTTTTGCACGACCTGGCCCTGGGATGTGACCGTCGCGGTAGTTTGTGTGCATCACCGGCGGCGGCAGCACCGACGTGACGACGCCTGCTTTGAGCTGTTCTTCTTCCTAGGTGGAACTGGAGTGTTGATTTATTTCTTCCAACCAACCCGGTCTTCCTTTGCCATGTTGCCCGGCCACCGCGCTGATCGTGGTCGGGGGACGTGCTGTGGACTGTGGTCTGTCCGAGCGGGAAGGAAGCAGCAATAGACAGTTTCTTCACACATGCTAATGCTAAGCTAAAGCTAAACGAACGAACGATTCAGTCACGTTCGAGGACATGACATTTCAATCGCGCTGCAGGCTCAGGAGAAGGATTTGTCGTTCTACGACCACGATCTGCTGCTGCGCTTCACTCGTGCGTGTGCTGCCGCATCACTGTGGGAACCAGACATATCGGGCGTGAGCTACAGTTATAAATGGGCCGCGCAGTACAGTTTGTATCAGACTGGTCCAGCCGAGCCCACGTCGTTGCGATGGGCCACGGCCCGCGCATCTCGTAGTCGATTAGGCAGGCCCACCCACAAGGCCGCGTACGTACACGGGCCCATCTTCTGTCCTCTCCCCTCACTCACGGACCACAATTGCGTACGGCCCGATAAAACCCCGCTCGACTGCCCCCACACCTCGGCTGCCTCTGCGGGTCGTCTCTGCCTGAGCGCTGGCGCTGGGCACTGTGGCAGTGTCTACTGCTACTAGTGGACTCCGACGCACAGCGTGGGGTGTGACCAGGGCCGGGCCTACTATGTATTTATGGGTATTCAGTTGAATACCCAAAATTTTTGACATAAAAAAGGATATACATAATGTATAACATATGTATATACATGAAAATAGAAAAATAACAGCAAGTGAAAGAAATAAAAGGCCTGAATCGAATCTTGGGCTGGCTCACTTCCGTTCTTGCTGCCCAACTCCCTCAATGTCAATGGCCCATTGTTGGCCTAAGCCTAACCAGCAGCAGGACACACCCAGCACGTCTGCCTCTCTGCCTCCTCCCGGCTCCCCGTGCGGCGCGTGCGACGAGTCTGCGACGGCGGCGGCGCGGCATAGGGTCAAGCCGGCAAGGGCACGGCGCCGGGCGGCAGAGGCATCGGGGGCATCGGCTAACGGGCGCCGGGCGGGCGGCAGGCAGTGCAGGCGCGGCCGCGCGGCACGCCGGCTGCAGCCCGAGGACGGCGAGGAGGGCAAGCAGCCCCCCTGCTCTCTTTCCCTCTACTTTTCTCTTGTGCCTGTGAGACTCTGGGTCTTTGAGCATGTTTCTGAAATGCATTTTTGTTGCAATTTTTAGATTCAAATCATGAAGAGGAAGAAGGGTAGTAGTGCTATTACTGATCTCAGGTCTTTCACAATTTTGAATACCCAATTTCAAAATCCTGGGCCCTCCCCTGGGTGTGGCCGTGGGGGACTGCCGGTGAGGCCGTGGAGCGCTCAACGGCTAGCGAGCTCCTGTCTGCAGGGCGGTGGCGCAGGCGCCGTGGATCTCCTTCCGCCACTCAAGGTGAATGTCTGATTGCTTTGGATGTGAGGTGAGCGCGCACCCCGTCGCGCGTACGCAACCCTCGCCGCGTGTAGGCCAGGTGTTTGCGTGAATGCCTCTTGGGCGATGCCATACTAGGAGTGGCGATGGCATGATCGGTGATCGCCACCCATTTGTTCAGTTGTTTAGCATAAATGCTTTTTTTTTAATAATGTCACCGGGGGGAGTACCCCCACCTGAATTTTTATTGATCATTTACTGCCCAAAGCAGTTTTGTTTATAGGTTACAAGAACACCACTTTTAGCAGCTTGATTTTGTAGGCTGCTGAAAAAACACCGCACCATACTTCTATTATTGTCCTATGTCGAACTGGTAATCTCAGCTTCCATAATTGGGCATCAGAAATATAAGCCATCAAGAGTCTGACGAATGTTCGGCCTCTCGTTCCACTCCGTTTTGCCGCTTCCAAATTTGCCAGCAGCACAGGGCAATGAAGATGCTAAATTCAGCCGGTGGAATAGAAGCAGGTCTAGGATGTTGTGGATGTTGTCAGAGAGGGTCGTTGCGTCCTGGGGCAGGTTTAAGCCGATCTTTGCCCAAAACTCCTTTGCAAAAGCGCATCCTGCAAAGATGTGTAACCTTTGTACATATGTACTAGTTCGCATCTTAGGATACACACGGAGTGAACAAGACTGTAACAGCGTTGCCTCATTCCACCATCATTGTCCAGGCCACATGCCAATTCAATTTCCTGTCAGCAAAAGTTGGTCCACTTGTATTCTACAAGTGGAACATCGGGTTCCGAAGATCAGCTGGATCTTATTCCTTTTCTTTCGACTGTTTCGTCACCTCCTCCCACAGTGGTTTCATCACATCTTATCTGGGCATCATTCTTTACCTCCTAGGCCACAGATCATTTATCAACTTTCTTTTTCCAGTGAGGTTCCCTGCCTTTAAAAAGTTCACATCCGCGTTGAGAATCCAATCTTTCAGATTCAATATTAGATGATTCTTCTATTATTATGACATCAACGTCACATACATTCCATGCTTGTTCCTAGAGAAATGCACACTTGTTCGGAGAAATCTGTCTATTCAGTCTTTTCGGGAGTATCAGAATATCAGAAAAGTAGGATATACCATTCCTCCAGTAGATCCTCCCACAAATCTTTATGAACTGAAGATAATAATGAAGACTGACCCACCTCTTATGGACTGCACAAGATATAATCTTTATGAAGATTGGACGCGAAGAAAAGAAATAAAAGTTCGTCATCTTCCCCCAAAAACCTGAGGCTCTGGTTATTCCTTCCAACAAGTTGTAATCCGTGAGGAATTAATGGAGCAATGACACCTCATGCTCTTTCTCATACGGCTTCCTCCTATATAGGCCTGTCAACTTGTTCTGTACTGTTGATATACTTCGCCCCCACCTCTACTGGGTATTATTCGATGCTCCCTCTATATAAAGAGCACCGTTGTCCGCACTCTTTGATCCAAACAGACACAAGCAACAGTCATTGCTTGCCCTGCATCTCTCCTAGGTGTTTTCTCTTGCTGAGTAAAGAGAACAAGAGAGAGAGAAATAATGAGTTCATCCTGGACGGATAGTCAAAACAAGCTTTTCGAGAGGGCACTGGCAATATATGATAAGGACACACCAGACCGCTGGCACAATGTTGCACGAGCAGTTGGCTGTGGAAAGACAGCTGAGGATGTGGAGAGGCACTACGAATGGCTGACGAGGGATATGCAGCAAATTGAATCTGAAGAAGGCAGTCAAGGATCCCACTCCAGCAGCTCCGGTGGTAGTGGAAGCAGTAGCAATTCTTCTGGCAGGAAGAATGGTGACACGAGGTAGTAGAGTAGAGTAACACATTGCTCTCTACATTTCTGCTCCATCTATGCATCATGGCATTGCATTGCATTTTTTCTTACTATGCTGTTTATGCTAGCCTTTGGCACGCGTGGAGTAGAAGTGTTGTTTTTTGTTTTCTTGATGCAAACACTTGACTTTGAAACTGTTGTTGGCTGAATGTTCATTCCTTTTTCTGTTTCGTTGTCCACCTAGATTATCTTTCTGACTTGTTCCTTCTGCTCCCCCTTTACTCACCTTTTAAATTGTGTTTCTGCATGGGCCCAGTCTTGACTATCATTGTCATATGCTTTCCAAAAGTTCAAGTCAAAACCATGGTCATTGAGATTTGCTGCATTGACTAATTTCTTAATGTTTATTTGTGTGGTTATTAGTTTGCTACTCAGAAAACCCTGGAAAAGCAAAAATATGTGTGTTTCCCTTCTTTATTTATTTATTTTGAAAAAGAGTTATCCCTTCTTTCTATGAACTTACCTATATAGGCTATACTGCAGTTGTCGTGTTTCATCTGCCTTGTTTATAAGGATTATGTACAACTTGTGATGTGATTTTTTGCTCTTTCTTCTGGTTGTTCCTTGTGATTTAGACTTTATTTTAATTGGAGTTTACCATTTGTTTCTCCATTATTTAGCTGTCGATCACCAGTTTTCCTTGGCAACTTGCAAACTCATGTAAATGGAGAATACACTATAAATGACAAGTACTGATAAATCCTGGTTGACAACACCATTCATTTGAAATGGATAACGACAGCGGTTATCTGCTCCAATTTAGTTTCAGTTTATACATTAGTTATCTAGGGAAACATTGGATAGACTCCAGTACACCTCTCAGCTGCCGATTTAAAAACTACCTGATCACCTTGGTGCTGGCCTGGAAATTCTTTTCTGCAAGCGATAACCATTAATAGTTTGTGCTGCTACCACTAAACTTCTGTACAGCTGACCACCCAAATCAATATTTCTCTGCGAAACAAATAGGCCATTTTAGAATGCCAATTCAAAATTCTTTTTTCCTAGAAGTAGCCTTTTCCTCCCAGTCCCCATGCCTATTAACTTTGTGCATATTTTGTAAAGTTTGCATCTAAAGCAGTACATAACCCTACTACCTTAAAGGTGTTCGGTTTGTGACGGGTTACAGGTGCAAGGTCTTTTCACTAGTGTTTTTTTTTCCTGTTATGCTGCATAATAGTGCATACCGAATTTAGCTTTCACGTCTTTCCAATATTTGGCCAAGGATAACAGTGACCCATTGTGGTTTCTTATTTCAGGACGAGGCACCCCAAACCGCAATGAATGTGATCTTGGAAGAGCTTATCTTCTCTAGAGCGTAAAGCAGCAATCGGTCCACAGAACTAAAAAAACATGATTGGTGCGCTCACTATAGATGTTAACTATGCTATTTCGTGGCTTCCATCCAACTGTATTTCCGGTTTGCTGTATTCTGCTAGTACCTGGTAGAGTGGTATTGTTGTGCTTTGCTATGCTATGCTGAAATACTGAAATAAATCTGTGGTTCCTTGTGTGTGGTAACTGTCTTTTTTGCTCCAATCCTCCAATTTGTGGCTGTGGGGTTGAGTGAGTCATTGAAGCGACACGCGTTCCGTTTGTCTCCATTATTTGCTGATTTTGCTAACTGACGTGATAACGCGGACAGGCTTGGCCTAGCCCCTAACTCAGGTCCAACTGTCTCAACAACTGTATGATAAGGGAAAACTGTTCATCTTGGACAAGTGACTGGACGATCCGCGAAAAGGATAACTAGGCCATGAGGCTGGTCCCTGAGTAGCGGCAACAGAGACCCACATGATCCTTCGCCAGCTACGAAACAACTGTTTGATCAAAGTTTCATCTACTAATGCATAATACTTTTCATCCCCCCCAAAAAAGAAAATTCGAGCTCTATCTCTACTGAGCATTTTTAAGTTTAACTAAGTTTATAAAAACAACATCAATGTTCGTTTATACTATAGAAATATATCTCATTATGAAATTTAATAGCATCAAATTTAGTATAATAGATATTGATAATTTTCTATATAAACATAGTCAAACCCAAAATGTTTTGACTAAGTATTACTCCCTCCATCCCAAATTATAAGTCGTTTGACTTTTTTTTTACCAAGTTTGACCGTTCGTCTTATTCAAAAAATTTGCAAAAATATAGTCAAATTTAAGTTATTCTTTAAGAACTTTTATTAATAAAGAAAGCCACAACAAAAGAAGTGACATTTTGTACAAATTTTTGAATAAGACGAGTGGTCAAACTTGTTATTAAAAAGTCAAACGACTTATAATTTGGGATGGAGGGAGTATGTTATATTAGAATTGTATTTTTTTGACGGAGAAATACGGTGCAAGACTGTAGAATAAGTAGCCTAACGAGAACTAATCAGAGTCACAACCGCAAAAAGAGGCATGAACATGGAAGGAAAAATCTTTACATTGACGGGTCCCAGAATGGTTGGCATGTCACTACCGATCAGGTTGTGATCATTGGCAGGTTGCCCAATGCACTACAATGAGGTGGTCAGCGTAACGGCTAACATTGATATCAAATTAGTATTATTTGATCCATTATGAAATACTTTTTAGTGTACTTTTTGATGTGGTATATGTTAAATTAAAAAAAACTATGTTATATACCTATTCGTTTAGAAAAAAAAATGGTTATATATCTTTCGTCACAAGTCACACACCCTTTTTTTTGATTGTCACCATTTATGGTCTCCATTTAGGCGCATGCCAACAAATTAGGTATAAAGATGGTGGAGACCTTCAATGTTGTTCCTTATAATAACACCCTGAGTCAAAAGATGCATCAACATTTAACATCACCGTATCTTCTTGTGGCTTAACCCAGCCTTTTATGATTGTATAACTTACTATTTGATATATTTATAGAAAGAAATTCTTAAGTTGCAATTGTAACAGTAAGGCCGACTTTGTGTATGTCTTTCTACTTTGTATTTGGTTATCATTACATAATAGAATAGATCACTTTATTTTCTTAATCAAGAACCGTAAAGTAATGAGCGGTACTATGTGATATCATTATTAGGATGATTCACCAAATGAGGAATAATTTGTCCTTCAGGCTCCAACTGATTGCTCTACTACCTTTAAACAAATGCTTTCTGAGTAAAATAAATAAATAAATAACTCTTTTTTTTTTTTTCAATCAAAAATAAAAAAACTCTTGTGCCACCTCTCTTGTGGAGAGCATGGTCATTTCACATCAACATAAAACCATTAATTAGGTACCACATTAATTTCCGAGTTCACATCAAAATAGTATGTTTTATTTCAATCGGTCCATAGAAGCCAAAACATAGCATAAGTCTATGGTGAGCTCCCCGCGCACCGCCCTCAACGGATGTCTCTTTTTATAGCAAGTATGGATGTCTATTTCAAAAGAGACATCATGCTCCAATGACTATTAAATGAGTTTTTTAATGTTCTTGACCCTACTTTGAAGTATAAAATATGATTTTGCCTTTATTTTTTAACCTTATAATTTTGTCCCCAGTCAACGATTTTGCCCATATTTTGACCATTGACTAGCGGCAAAATCGCGTTGACTTATTGGTAGTGAAGGGCAAAATTATAGAATTGAAAAAACAAGGGCAAAATCACAAAGTCACTTCAAAATCACAATCCAGTTGACGCCACAAATCTTTATAAAATTCCTTTGATCAAAGTTGAGATATGTCGACTCTTTAAGATTTCTAAAATGACTTGCAATTTGAGATCGAGGCACTGCTATCTAGCAACAACCTCTCAAACATTTCCAACGCAATTTTACTCCTGAAGGAAAAAAAAAAAAAAAAAAAGGTGCTCGAGGATTCGCGCGCGACGTGGTCGATTTGCAACGACCCGCCTGTAACTGTACAGCATCCGGGCCGAAACCCAACATCCCGGACAGGCGGACGCGAACTCAAACCCTAGAAACGTTGGCCATGGATTCGGGAGGCGGAGGAGGGAGCGGCGGGCACAAGGCAGCCTCGGGCTCCGCGCCCTCGCCGGCGCCGCCGGCGCCTAACCCCACGGCGATGCTCTCGGCGCTCATGAGCAAGCGCGCCAAGCTCCAGGAGGAGCTCCGCTCCATCGAGCGCCAGGTTAGGTCTTCTCCACCTCCCACTGACCCTCCAGGATTCCTTTTCGGTTAGGGTTTGTGTCGGCGGGCGCGTATGTTGTTCAAAAGCTGCGATCTTTCTTCGGGTCATTCACGGGACTTGCCGTTGCCAAAAATATGAACACCCCCCCTCTCTGGGAGAATTTTTTGGTCGACATTTTGATTTGAGGCGCTGAGAGATCGTAGAATTCAACTCATACATGTATGTGGCAACCAAAATTTGTTCTTAAATGCGCGTGTATTGGCTCAAGAACAATACAAATCCTAGTGAAAAACAAAGTTTCAGAACAACTACATTGAACTCTGATGTTATTGCACATGCACAGGGCAATCGTGGCCTTCAGTCCTATAAAGATATATAGTTTCCAATGGAGAGAATGGAAGTAAACTGTGACTTCATTTCGTGGAGGTAGAGCAAAGTTTGCTATTGGATTAAATAAAAAAATCTATATTGGTAAACAGAATTTATGTTGATGCGCTTAACATGCCCTCTTTCCTTGCTAATCACTTAAGTTCAAGTGACATGAAACACTTGATGCAAAAAAAAATTGCATTTGCTGATTATCAAACTACAAAATATTAAACAATGCATTCCACTTATATGATGACCAGAAGAATTAGTTATAGTTAAGCTGTATTCCAGTATGCTTTCTCACATGGCTCTATTAAGGGTTCAGAATACAGAAAACATGCTTTAGTTTTGAATCTTATGTATTTGTCCAAAATGATTGAATCAATCGAATAGTCGATTTATCAAAGAGGGTAATGCTCCTTTTCATAAAAGGGAAGGATACACATTGCCCTTGTTTGAAGCCTTCCAATTCAACTAGAGCACAGTTCTGGTGGTTGATCCTTTTTTTAAAAAAAAACAAAATTATCACTTGTTACTCCTATGTTCTAGAGATAGCAGAATATCTGTAGTGCCACCTGCGTGTAGTAAAGTTGACAGAGTTAAACTACCTAAGGAGCATCCAACTATGTTCAAATATTTGTAAACTTCTGCTTTAATGTGTTCTCTTATTTGTTAGACAAGTAATATCTAGATGGGCTTGTTTTAGCATAACTGAAAAACATCACTTATTCTCTAGACATGAACAAAAAAAATTAAGCAACCAGAGAAATTTAAAGTTTACTCTCCATGCTTTTAGTAATTTTGTTGAACTAATGATAATGACAATCTCAGGTTTATGATATGGAGACCAACTACCTACAAGAGTCTAATCAGTTTGGAAGTGTGCTGAAGGGTTTCAATCTTTTTTGTCATCCTCAAAAACACCTCTAAGTAAGATGCCTAATTTTTTTCATTATTTTGTTATTGAGTAACTGATGCAATCTTCAATATTCCGAGACCTTTTTTGGCATATAGTTTCATGTTTGTTTTTGACATTTCAATGCCTCTGTTCACTTGATTGCATGAACTGTATGATTGAGACCTGTCCTTAGAACTTTATATATAAACATGGGTCATGTTACATGCATAATAATCTATCTATTGGAGGAAAATTTGGGTGCGAGGAATCCTTTTATGCTTGTGTTATGTCTTGTCATGCCGGTTCCTTTACCTACTGCGTGTAGGGTCAGAGCTTTATGTTTGGAAATATAATGACTATGGTGATGATTGGCCATTTGTATGGTGTGATGTGATTATTCTGTAGAGGAAAATGTTCCTTTATTTATGTTTTCTTTTTTGATCAAATAGAACATTCATGTTGGCTTATGATTGATTTCAGCCTTAAGCGCTCGAAATTTCAGGCCGACGAGAGGTTATTCTCTCTATCATCAGTTACTTCTCCAGCGGTATGAGCATTACTGTTAAATGTTGCTGAATGGCACACGGCTTCAGATTATTCTTTTCCTATGGCTTTCCAGTGTTTGGAGTTTGTTAATTTCTGCTCCTTTTTCTTTTCCTGTGCATATACAGGTTGATGAACATTTGGCTGGACGAGATGGTAAGCTTTCTTTGATTTCCTTTTTGGTTAAAATTTAAGTCCAAAGAAAAGCACGTTTCAGTTTTTAATACTTGTATAATCCTGGCAGATGGAAGGGAGTATGGAGCAGGTCGTTCAAAGGGTGGAAGCACCCCAGCAAATGGGCAGTAAGTTTTCAGATACAATTTCTGCAGTGATTTTATGAAGTTCACTTGAGCCATTAGAGTGAAGAAGTTTGTCTTAGTTGTTGCAAAATGAACTTTGGTTCATGGTGTTGATGCCTGGTTCTGATTAACTGCATACTTTCGACAGAGGCAAACCGAAGAAGGGAGGGCGGCCAGGTGGGCGAGATGGCAAGAGACTACGGCCGTCGAATGATCCTGACCTGGACGACGAAGATGACTATTAACTCTCCCCGTGTTGTAGGGTTACTGTAGCGGATTAACCTCAGTTTAGCGTCTAGCCGCACATGATTCTTTATGTATTGCCTCCCTTCTCTTGCAGCTCCAACTCTTTTTTTACTTGCTTGCATCTTGGTTTCCTCCCCTACCTCTTCCGATTTGTAACATAGGTCAATGAAAAACATAGGTCAATGAAAGTTAACCAGATTGTTAAATTTTCATGCAAACTTTTGCTCTCAGGCAGTAGATTTTTCTGAATTTCCAAGTTAATGGTATCTCCAGAGCGTGTAAAGGCCTGGTTTGGTAAGATCCATTTCGATATTTGCGTCATGTTGGTGGGCCTGTTCTGGGTCTTGCCAAGCCAGGCCTGAACTAGGCCTGAGTGGGCCTAAGTTCCTGTCTGACTCCGGGACAGTGTCCAACGAGTTTGTCGGCAGGCCCAGGTCAAGCTGGACTCTTGGAAAAGAAGAAAGAAAGCGGGGAGGGTTTAGCCAGAAACCCCTTCGGCCTTCGCGGCGCAGCAGCTCCCTTCTTCCTCCTCTCGAGTCTCGCCTCCTCGCGTCTTTTTCCCCACAGCCGACGCACCGCCAAAAAACCCTGGGTCCCTACGCCTCCCCTCGTCATGCTGCGCCGCCTCCGCCTGAGCTCGCCTGGTAGGGCGGCGTCGGCTGTCGCCGGCGCGGCAGCTGCAATGGCCTCGCTCACCACCGTCGCCTACGCCGACGGCCTCTTCCGCCGCCAGTCCCCGCCGTCGAATCCAGGCGACGAGGACAATTTGGGAGCCTCCGCGTTTGGCCGCGACCCGGAGACCCTGGAGCGCATGGCCCGAGCGCTGAGGGAGATCAACAACTCACCGCTCGCTAAGAAGGCAAGGTGCTCGCGCTTTTGCGCCACCTAACGGGGTCTGCCTCTCCTGACGCTATTCATGTTTGTGTCTCGGGTGCAGGTGTTTGAGCTGATGCGGAAGCAGGAGGAGACGCGCCTCACTGAGCTGGAGGCCCAGAAGGTCGAGTACGCCATCTCCGAGCGGCTCAGGGACATGGTAAGCTCCTGACGCCTTGTCGCCTTTTTTTTTTTTTATGCAAATGATGTTAATGTTGCAGCCAGGACGTCGGCTGCGTCTGGAGATTGGCTGCTCACGCGACCCGAACAACTCAACCACTGAATCATATCTTATTTGCCTAACAGCCTGACTAACTTCCTCGCTTTACTTTGTGGGAATCAATTGCATAAGATTGGGGTCACTGTTATAATTAGGATCAATAAAGCATATATTAACTTTACAATGAGATGTCACAACTTGAAATATTGTGGGCTTCATCAAAACAGTGGACGTGCAAAACAATTCTGGCTGACTTTTGTGGATAGCAAGTAACTACAGATTTAAAACTCCACAAGTCCACAGCATATAAACGGGACAACTGTTCAACATGAAAATTTAGAGCTGTAGAATTTTGGTGATGTGAGTTTTTCAACTTCATCTCTCTGTGTGCACGCGCTGCATCCAACTGTTGTGGTTCTTTTTGTATGGATTTCCAGCAGTGAACTTATGTTCCTCGAAAGATCCTCAATATCTATCTGCAGGAGAGGATGAAGAAAAAAGCTGAAGATTACATAAATAGCTTGCAACAAGAAGCTCAGTCAAAAGCTCAAAAATTACGCTACGAGGATGATTTAGCTAGAAAAAGAATGAAGGTATTCTAAAGTCTCTTTTTTATATTTCTTTTAGCTACCTCCTATAATGCTGGTGCTGCTATGAGGCTTACGCACAATTTAATCAAAGCATATCCATTTTTGGCAGGCAGAGCATGCTGCACAGAGGCAACAGGATGCTGAACTTGTGAAGATGCAAGAGGCATCTGCCATCAGGAGAGAAGAAGCTAGGCGTGCAACAGAACAGAAGATTCTGGAAGAAATGATACGGACTGAGAAGACAAAGGCTGAAACAGATCAGGAAATAAACAGAGCTCAAGCTTTAGCAGAAGCAACAGCTCGTGTTCATGAAGAGAAGGAATCAGAAGAAGTTACAAAAAGAATGATGTTGGAACGTATGAAGGGTGAAAAGGAAAAGTGGCTCTCTGCAATAAATACAACCTTTTCGCACATTGAAGGTTTCAATGCTTTTTTCATTAAAAAATTCTATGAAGTTAATCTACCACTCTCACTAGAATGTCCCAGGCAATAAAAGATAAACTCTAATTTGGTCTAGTTGGAGAAATGCACTTTGGTCTTGTCAATACTATTGCATCATGTTTTCTGAAACCATATTTGGTAGTTTAATGCTTAATTTCATGCAAGGATCAAAGCCATTTTTCTTATAAACAACTCTAGTACTAAAATAATGCTAAAATATTTAAGTTTCTTATTTTCGCTGGTTATGATCCTTGTTTCTCATGTGGACTTGTAGGTGGATTCAGAGCGCTGTTAACTGATAGGAGCAAACTAATAATGGGTATTGGAGGAGTTACTGCACTGGCTGCTGGAGTTTATACTACTAGGTTTGCCTCTCTAATTTTATTTTTAGAGTGCATAGACACAAAACAGTAACAAATACTACCTGTACCTGTTACATTTTCACACACAATAATAGGAACTTCTAAGCTTTATTGTTTTCTGTTTTCATATTTCAGGGAAGGTGCGAGGGTTACATGGAGTTACATCAATAGAATCTTGGGTCAACCTTCGCTGATCCGTGAATCATCAATGCCAAAGTTCCCACTACCAATGTCTAGGTTACTCAAACCTACCTCAGCATCTTTGTCGGGGAGCAGGCTTTCAGAATGTTATTCTGCACCCTTCACTCAAGCGGAGGATTGAACATCTTGCACGAGCAACTGCTAATACAAAGTCTCACGGTGCACCATTCCGCAACATGCTGTTCTATGGGCCTCCTGGAACTGGCAAGACTTTAGTAGCCAGGAAATGGCTCGCAAATCTGTAAGTTCTGTGGATCCAATAATTCCAATTTTTCTTGCACCATCCTCCATCTTGATGCTGGTCTATGGAAGTTAGATTTTGTATTTTTGTTATCTTGTTCTTCCTCTTTTGAAATGGGACTAGTGGGGGACACAAGTTTTGTAATTAGTATAATCAGTTTGAATGTTTGATGGGGCACCTGTTATCCAATAATACTGGCACCCTTACATCCCTGACATGACAGGGCCTGGATTATGCCATGATGACGGGAGGAGATGTTGCACCCTTAGGATCAGAGGCTGTCACCAAGATCCATCAAATATTTGACTGGGCTAAGAAGTCCAAGAAAGGCATGCTGGTTTTCATTGATGAAGCTGATGCATTCTTGTGCGAGTAAGTTTTCGAAAATTATATGCCTGATGCTACTAATACTAGGTAATCTTATGATTAGTATGAATGAGACTGAACTCAAGCACTTAAATGTTACCTTCGTTATCGATCTTGAATTAAACTATCTTAAACAAGCCCTGCAGCTTTTTAGTTCAATTAAAGCTTAAGATGACCCTGGCTTAATCCGAGCCCAACAGCTCCTTAATTTGTACTGTGTGGTCATGCAGCAGCAATACAGTTTTCTGTTCTCACCCATACTCTTTCACCATCGAGTCTATATAGGCTCATCCCTCTCCTATATGAATTAAGATAAGAATGATTCAGTATTGGAAAAAAAATCCCCTTCCCCTTGAGCTATTGCATTCGAACCCATTGATATAAAAATCATAATAGAGCTGTAAATGTGTTTGCATTGAATGGCTGGTACCAATAGTACAAGAAGTTCCACAGGTTCCATCTCTCTCTAATCACTTGTTTTTATTTACCAATGTACCAGGCGTAACAGTACCCATATGAGTGAAGCTCAGCGGAGTGCTCTCAATGCATTATTATTTCGAACTGGCGACCAGTCCAGAGATATTGTCCTTGTCCTGGCAACAAACAGACCGGGTGACCTTGATGCTGCCATCACTGACCGCATTGATGAAGTCATAGAGTTCCCCCTGCCTGGGGAGGAGGAGAGGTTTCAACTGCTCAAACTATACTTGAACCAATATATACTCAAGGAAGAGGCCAAAGGATCTGCTTGGGGTGCATTATTGAAGAAGCAGCAGCGGAAGATTCAGGTGAATGGCATAAGCGACGATTTGCTCAGGGAAGCTGCAAGAAAGATCGATGGCTTCTCTGGCAGAGAGATTGCGAAGCTGGTGGCTAGTGTGCAAGCTGCTGTTTATGGCCGGCCGGACTGTATATTGGATCCCCAGTTATTTTCAGAGGTAGTTGATTACAAAGTGACTGAGCATCACCAGCGCATCAAGCTTGCTTCTGAGGGTATGGTTTGACCAATAAGAAATGTTTACCTGGAAGCCACAGGTTTCAAGTTATCAGAGATTGGGTTTGGTGATAAGTGACAATTACCTCCCACTGACTTTAAGTAGTGCATGTTTTGGATCCCGTGGGACATTTTGTAGACAGAGGTCTATCCCCACCAGATTTGTTCCATGACTGTCAAGCGTTGGCCCCGGATGGACGTACAAATAGGCCGGTTGTGGTCAACTGAGGTTTACGCTGTGCTTTAACTTTTTCCTAGTCTCTCCTCTCATTCTTGGTAGCATCTGTGTACGCTTGTTTATGCCAAAGAAAAGGATCAAATTATTTAGGTCACAATTTTTGAACTTGTCCTTTTGTAATTGATTGCTTGCAAGCGTTTTTTCTTTCTTTCTGAACTTTCATCGCTGCCTCGTGTCATGTCTGGTTACTGAAAGCGTCTCATCCTGCTTACACCAATGCTTTTACTTAGCTCATCCGAATTCTGAACAATCCTGCTGAAACCAATCCATTTGCTTCGCCCATCTGAGCTCCGAACAATGTGCACCTCAGATTCAGAGCAGAAAATAAAGTGCAAGTGTTCAGAATTAACATTGCGGAAAACAGGAATTTGATCAAAGGAGTTTCTAATGAGCTTGTTTCTTTTCTTTTCTTTTTCTTTTTCTTTTCTTTTTTCTTTTTTTTTAAAAAACTGCCACTCTATTTTCTTCTGTACTTACTCCACCAAAAAAAAAGTCTTTCTGATTACGTAGACAAGTGACGGACACAATAGTGCGACCCAGTGCTGGTCCCCATGCTAGATCAATGATGCAGTCTCCGGTCGAATTAATAAGCATGGTCAGTGGTCACTCACGTTCACGCGTATCACTGTATCAGTAACGTCGTCTGAAAATCTCGCTTTTGGAACCACAAAGATGAGCTATTGCAAAGTACGTACAGATTTAGGGGCCCTTATTTGTGTTTGTGCGTTTAGTTTTTGTTGCCATTGCGGCGGCGGCTCGCATGAACATCAATAGGGAAAAAAAATGATAGCCAGTAAAGATCAATAGGGGAAAAAATGATAGCCAGCAAACCTTGACGTTTTCCCAAAAGTCTTTGTAGACCTCTTTCAGAAAAAAATATTTTTGTGTAATTTTAAATGTGAAGCAAGTCTTCGTATCTTATCGGTAAAATTGAATACTTGAAATTCAACGGAACCCATATTTTCTTGTTTTTCTTCTTTTAACCATGAATCGACAACAATTTCTATCTCCTTTTTTTTCATGTATTTTTCTAATCAAGAAAAAAAAAAAAAAAATAAGTCAGTTATTTTAAGTAATTCTAATATCATACACACAAAAATCTGCAATTATACATCTACTGGAATTTGGATTTATTTTTATCGGTGCAAATTGGATGAGAAGCTCTATTGACATTGGCATATATCAAAAGTGAGGTTCTAGTTCATCCAATGTAATTTGAAATCATGAATGCATCAAACAAAGTGTATGAACACAATTTTTAGATATACATCACACAAATCTTATCTATACCACTACTACAAGACTTCGAGAGATACTCTCCATTCAGAACTAGAAACAAAAATACCGATTTCAGATTTCAGAATCAAGAGTAAATGTGTCATATAAAACACGTCTCTACGTGTGTGCAGGGTGTCCAACTATTAAATGCATGTGCCATGGTATACAAAAACTTTAGATCTCATCATGTTGCATCATATATATAGGAAATTCAGATTATGCATGGATATTAAATCTAAAATAAAAATGTTTTTCACATATTTGTCCCTTTTCTTCATAGGAGGTAATATGTGATAATTGGCTTTAGATCAACGGTTCACAATTATTTGAGTGTACTGTTCCATTATCTGTGGTGTTGGGCGCTGCAATATGGTGGTCGGTCATCTTGTTCAAAAAAAAAAAAAAAAAATGGTGGTCGGTCATCAGGGCGTTGTGACGTTGGACCGTCTTGCATGATCTACTCTTTTGGACCACGGCTACACTTTAACCTCACGCTCCCTATCTTGATATCGGCACAACTAGCTCTATCATCTTGCAGCAGCTACTCGTTGGTTTTTTTTTTTTTTCTTTAGCCACAACATGTGCAATGTATCGACCGTTTAAACTGCAAAGGGATGTTAAATTGTCGGCTTCCACCTTCATCTTTCTTCTACAATCTCATTGTCTAAGACACTCCCTCTGTGAATGCAAAGGATTTAGGGTATATTATGACTAGAATACAGTTAACTAGGATCATGATCTCATACACACAAAAAGGGAATGTTAGGGTATATTATGCCCAAATCATGCATGTAAACTTTTCCTACAAATTGCCCTATCGTTTTGTAGCTGTTGATATGCTTGTGCTGGTGACATAAACGACTAAATGAGATGAGACGTCGACGTTACCAAGTCAACAACACACCTTTTTCTCCTTAACACATGAGACACAACAAATGTTTGGATGGCTCCGAGTCCGGTCCAAGCCTCCAGCTGCCGACAATTCACATATCATCATTCACCCTGCTGCATACCCATAATCCATGAATCCAGCATACTCCTACACTCGAATACAGCACTTGGCTTCTTTCTCTCTCTTTTGAGTTCCTGACACAGTAGTTCACACTCACATGGCACACACACCTGCCTTCTGGCCGAAGCCCCCCAGGCCCCCCAACTCCAGGTACAGTAATGCTGCACTTGTGGTTGTGGCCAAAGGCAGTGATGGGGTCATGGGGCCAAAAAAAATGAAACCTCTACTCTCAGTGCTACACTCACTAGTCACTAGTGTACCTGCTCTATAGCTTTAGCAGCAGCTCAAGCAAAATTGCCCCTCAAAAAAGGCTGCAAAAGCCCTTAAGAAAGGGGTCTCGGCTGCAAGCCAGCAGAAGAGGACACACTACACCCTCAGGAGAGGACAGAAAGCAACTGGTGAGAGATAGGCTTAGAAGCCAGGAACCCTGCTTTAATGACCCCTCCTAATGGTACTTTGCACACCAAATGACAAAGCCCCATGCCTAAGTACATTCCCCTCCCAGCTAAAGGGCCCCCTCACCAAACCCAACCAAACCAAAAACCAAACCCCAATGCATGCAATGCCAATGCAGCTGCACACACACAGAGCACGGCACAATGCTCTCGACTCCCCGGAGCGGCTGCCCTCCTGCCAAAAGGAATCCAACGAGCCCAAAAAGCAAAGTCAAAAGGAGGAGGCGCCCAAGAGAGCAGCAATGCAATGGCAATGCAGCAGGGTTGCAGCAGCACTGCTAGGACACAGGACACTGCTGCGCATGCACCATCGATCTCTGTATGAGACAGGACACTAACAGGGAGGGAGAGAGAAAGCCCTAAAACTAACACAGTGAACATTATTAGGTCATTACCATAAGAAAGAAGTGTAATGGATGTCAATGCAAGCGCCATTGACGCTAACATAACCCAATAATGGAGGTAATCCAAGAAAGCAACGAGGACGACGGAAGACTGGAAGTAGAAGTATGGCTGAGATGAGATTAGGTCACATAATCGATCATATTAATCCCTCCTACCTGCTGCATGATGAGTCAACTTCTCAACAACCTGAATGTCACTGAAATTACAAGGGAAGAAATAACGGAGCTAATAAGCTAATGGCATCGTCTGATCCTCTCTCGCATTGCTCTGCGGCTACTCGGTACTCACTCATGCATCGCATCATGCTGCTGCTGCTGCGGCGGCGGGTGGTGGTGATGGTGGATGTGGTGCGGAGGTAGCGGTGGGTGGTGGTGAGACGGCAGCGGCGGGTGCTGGTGGGAGGATGGGGGCGAGGGTGGGATCTTGGCGAGGTGCTTGTTGTTGTGCATCCACACCTTGAGGACGCGCCGGGAGACGCCGACCTGGGCGCAGAAGGCGTCGACGGCGTCGGAGTCGGGCTTGTGGATGCGCCACCCGACGCGGTGCGCGAACTCGCGCATGCGCTCCTTCTGCTCCGCCGTGAACTTGGTCCGGAAACGCTTCTGGCTCGGCGCCGGGGGCGGAGGCCGAGCCCCCTATGGCCACCTGCGCCGCGTGGGGCGGGTGCGCGGGCACTGGGCCGCGCAGCTCCTCGCTCGACGACTCGGTCAGCGCGGCGGGCGCGGACGCCGGGGACGCCGGGACGCGCAGCGGGCGCGTGTGCATGTGCGGCGGGGCCAGGAGCAGCGGCATGACACGGCTGGAGTTGGCGGCTCCGGCGGTGGGGGTCACCGGCGAGGGCGATACTGCAACCGCGGAAGCGACGCCGCCGGGGATCGCTTCGCGTCGGTGGAAGCTGCGGTGGCAGCCGCAGGCGGCGCAGGCCAGCGCGGCGGCCCCGTCGGTCCCGGACGGCATGAACTCGCAGCAGCCGTCGAGCACGTGCGCGCCAAGCCGCGCCGCGTGGTTCCGCAGGCACTCCCGGTACCTCCACTGGGCCGCTTCCACCACCCCCGGCCCAACGGACGCGAGGGCGAGCGTAGAGGGCGCCGATGGCAGCGCGGCACCACTGCCCCCGCCACCGCCGAGAACGCCATTCCGCGCTGGTTCTTGGTGGCGCCGGACCTGGGGCTGCTGCGGCGCACCCGCGGCTCTCTCCGCTTTCCTCGGATGGAGCTGCGGCGGCGGCTGGCGGTGAGCCGGCAGGAAGCCTGGTGGCGGAGGCAGCGCTGGCTGCGTCACCAGAGATGAGTTGGGAGGCAAGAGCGGCCTCGAGAAGGCGGCAGAGTCCATCAGGGAGGAGTGCGAGCCGAGGCCAAGAGCTTGGACGTGCACCTGCTGCTGCTGCTGCTGTTGCTGCTGTGGAGCGCCCACGGGTGCCGCTGCCGCCGCCGTGGTGTAGCGATGACCTCTGGCCTCCTCGTCCTCATCCTCCTCTTCTTCCTCCTCCTCTTCTTCTTCCTCCTCCTCGTCTTCCTCCTCGTCTTCCTCCTCCACATGCGATGATCTCTTGTACTCCATGGCTTCGGCTACCGAGCTAGCTTAGGCTAGAGCTCGCAGGGGGGGTTTGGTGGTCTCTTTAGAGCTAGGAAAAGGATTTATTTCTTTTCCCTCCTAGCTTTGCTTTCTCTTGGGAGAGAGGCTTTTGTTGGTGTTGCTGTGTGCGCTACTTGTAGGTTTTGGGGAAGAAATAGGGGGGAGGGGAGGATGGTGTTGGCTTCAAGGGGGAAGGAGAAGATGGTGGTGGGGATTATATTGCTCCTATATTTGCTTGGTAAAGCTAAGCTAGATTACAATGGCTGGATGGAGTGATAAAAATACACTTAACCATAGCAATCACAATAACAGTTTTGGCACAAAGTGGGGAATGTTTCCTTGAGAGAGATAGAGAAGAGAGCTAGTAGTTAGCTGCTAGAGGAAAAACATGTCCATCTTTTCTATCCATCATCCATCTATGCATGCACCCTGCTGAAGGACCGATCGAGACCAAGGAGGAAGAAGAGAGGGCGAGGAGGAGGTGACACTGTATGGGCTAGGCTTGGCTTGTGTGTTGTGTTTGAAGGATTCTAGCTAGTCTACCACTTCGGCCTCCCCCACAAGACAATGGTGAGAGTGACTTGCGGGTGGTGAGGGAGGGAGGAAGAAGCCCATGCCCACCGACAGGGCCATGTTTCACCCCCTCCCACACCTGCACTATGGCCTACCGTCCTGCCACCACCACCTCTCCCCAGTCCTCCATGGCCGGCCATTGTCATTTCTGCATGCCCTAGCTTAGTTTTGCTTAATTGCACTCACCGCGGCTCCTGTTTAGCTCCCAGTTGTGCCAGTACCAGTGTGACCTACTACTACCACACCGCAATAAGTGCAAGCTGCTGTGTGGTATAAACCCCATTGCCTCCAAGTACATCCATGCGTGTCTCCTACTGGCGGGCCTCGCACATCTTGCTGCATTTACGCCCCCTCTGAACTTCATAGCTGGTAGTACCAGGACCGCCAATGTACCTGTAAGTATGGTAAAATATGACCGTCCCTGTTTTTCTTTCAAAAATTATGACAACATACATTGTCAACTGATCAAGCATGTGACCTCAAAATTCACACCTGCTAGTAAACCAGTAACTTTTTTCAAAAGAACATTTCAGTTTTATGGATTAGTGATAGAATATATTTTTATAATAAATTTGTTCGGAGACATAAATGTTAATACTATTCACTATAACCTTAGTCAATTTTGAATCTCATAATTGTATGTTTTATGGATGGGGGAGTATGCATGAAAAGAAATACTAGTAGTACTACTATAATAAAGATGTTCCCTTTTAAAATTAAAATCTGTAATCATCAACTGCATGAGTGGTCTCTGTGCCGTACGTGCAGGCCGAGGCACCCTAAAATCCAAGCTACCCTGCGGCACAGTTTAACGTTCTTCCATCCCATAGCACGAAGACACTAGCTAGGGGTCTAGCGTGTCTTGTCCATCGGGTAAAACCACGGTTTCACGCACCAACGCCAAGGGGCACAACGGTCATCAGATGCTGGACAGCTTTGGGAATTGAGGACGCTGGGGTCCCTTTCGCAAACACCATCGTCAGGCCACTCTAATCGGTGTGCCATGGTCTGCCACTACCATTGATGCCCCTCCCCTCCGCTGTCATGCCTCTTCCTTTCACGGCTTCACTTTCACCCACCTCCTCGTCTGCCTGGGCATTACAATTTCTCTCTCTCTCTCTCTTTCTAATCCTTGCAAGTATTAGCAGTCGTTTTTCCCTTTTCTTTCGATTTAGTTATTCCTTTTTAGAGTATTATATATATTTGGCTTCGTCATTCAGATGCCTACACCAGCTAGAGAAAAAGCGGTTGGCGAGCGAGTGTGTATTGCAATTTGGCATGCATGCAAGCAGTGCACCACAGCTGTCTTCCTGCCAACAAGTGCTTACATACATGCATGATGACACTGCCCCCTGCACTGCACTGCACTGCCTCCGGCCGGCCTTTGTTAGGGGCTGTGTCACTCACAGCTAGCCATGGATTATTATTACATGCAGAAATGCGGCCAAACGTGTTGGGAGGTGGTTGTGAAGATTCATGTTTTTCCACTGCATTTACCTCTAGCTGGTTCAGCCCTCTAACACAGTTTGTCTCTACTTAGTCCTCAAAACGAGTGCAACCCGTATCCCACAATTTAGCAAAATTCCACGTATCTAAGCCGGCTGGCGTGACGGAGAGAAGAGAGGAGAGAGAGGAGAAGCGGGCCAAATGAACCATGTATTAATTGTGAATGACTAACTAGTAACTACTATATGAGCGGGCTGAAAGAAGGTTGCAAGGAGCCTTATAGGTAGCAGCAGGCTGTAACTATTAACCCTGCTCTAACTAGTGAGGACTTAGCATGGTGTAAAGCACAACACAAGACAAGATAGTGGCATGCATCTTCAACGTTTAAGGCGGACTAGCTAGTGCATGCATCATAAGAATGAATAACATGTAAACCAAACACAATCGTCTCTTCTGTAGTTACTAGTTTACATATGTTGGCCAAATTGACTTGCTAAGATGCCTTTGATCAGCTAACGTTGATGACTGAGGAAGTGACGAGATCTTTTTGTTTTTGCTTCCATTATTTGCTATATGCCCACGCTTCCACTCGCGTGAGTCAGCTCCCTCATATCCGTAAAGCCTTAATCGGCAAACCCTACGGCATCCCCCGTGGGGAGACGTAAGAGCAATCGAGCCCAACTCCTCGAGATCCTCTACACCTGGCTATTTTTTTATTAACCGAATCGGGTAGAAGCGTTGTCGATTACATTAAAAAGAAGAAACCCATGACTGGATAGTACAACGAAACAACAACATACACGATAACAACACAACACACACACAAACAACACAGCTGAAGCGACCTAAGCAACTAAAACAGGCTCTCTTGTGTGCCAAAAGATCCGATCCTCCATAAACTCATCCGCAAAAAGCCAGCCAAGTGACACGCATCACCGTAAAAATCATCGACGAGAACACCAAAGTCGCACTTGTGTCATCGTTCATGACCTCTCATGAAGAACCGGAGAGGCCTCCGCCACAAAGTCCTAAAAGGCACGACTTTTTAAACTCATCGGTGGTTTAAGGAGGTCCGGTGGCAACAATGGCAACAATTCCCTTAGGCAAGCTACAATGTCTTGCATTGCACCCTCGTTGATCTTCCCATCCTTCCAAACGACGCCGACTGCTTGAGAAGCTGAGAGCCTGCCAAAACCTTTGTCAAGCAACCGGAACCGGAAGTAACTAGCTTATACTCGGGAGGTGCTAATAACTTGTAGACCTTCTAGATGCTAATTGGATAATTATTTCTAAGAGATGAATTTCTAAGGATATGGGAGATGAATTTGTCGAGATTACTTGATTATTTATGTTGAGAAGGAGGTTGCAAAAAGTTCATGATTTATACACACTTATTGATGAGAAAACTTCTTTGATATAAAGGCACCTAGAGTAAAATAAAAAAAATGGTAGTTTCTACTTCCTCCGTTCCAAATTATAAGACATTTTGATGAACATAAATACCTTTCTAAAGTTTTAGGAGTCCATGCAACATTGTTTAATATGAAATTACAACATGATTCATAAAACTAAGTGTTTAATTTTCCACGCGATTGACTTAGCAACAAATGATAAGTAGATCATAACTATATTGTCACTGTTATGGCTAAGCAATTTAATTAGCCGCGTTAAAGCGTAATACAGTACATAGCGGTAGTAGTCATTAGCTATCAGCATTTGGACCATACAAACTTTGTGTCAGCAACTCAAGGACCCCACAACAACAACAACAACGCCCACCAATTGGCACCAAATGCACATCAAGCTTATAGAAAACAATATATCCAAGTTCCTCTGCTGACCTGCTACCAAAGTCGCCTGTTTATCCAAACCATACCAAAGTTGACTTGGACCCCCGGCTCGAAATTATCCAATTATTGGCGTTATGATTGAATTTAGCATTACTTAATGCAGGCTACCCATTAAATAAGCGTGTACTCCACCTCCATTCACCATTCTTCTACTCTAGGCTCCCGCCAGTCTCCCGTCTCCGGGAACACAAGCCGTGGCGTCCACACAGACGTGGCGCCTCGGCGGCCACGGGGTCCAAGGCGGACGGGCATTAAAATCCGCGCGCCACAAGCATACCCGCTCCGCACCCGATCAGCAGACATGCATGCCGCTGCTGTTGGGTCGGGTCAACAGCACGGGCCATGGTGTGTGGACCGCGCTCCTGCCCCTGCTCTGCCCCTGGGGCGCACTTGGACCATCTCATCTGATTCTTCAGAGGCCGATCGCAGCGCACGCCCCGGATAAATGCAGGAACGCACGCAGCTGAGACAGTGAGGGGAGATCGTGAACTGCATGCCAAAGACCTTTCTTTCTTTCGTGTCCATCGTCTCCAACTCCATGCATGTCAACGTCGATCGGGTTGCTGGTCGATGTTGCCTTCTGCTGCCAGGATGGGGAGCATACATAACTCTGGCCTAATAAACGACGTGTTTTTCCTTTGCTTTTGCGTGTTTATTAGTATACTAGGGCCTCGTTTAGATGGCAAAATATTTGTCAAAAACTTTCAAATTTTTCCACACTTTATCCATCACATTACATTAAATACATCAAAATACATATGTTGAGAGCAAAAATGTAGGTAAAAAAATAACTAATCACACAGTTCTGTTGTATATCACGAAACGAATTTTTGTGAGCCTAATTAGTTTATAATTGAACAATGTTAACAAATACAAACGAAATCTTCTACGGTGTTAGAATAGTACTTTTTGCAAATTTCTAGGCAACTAAACATGGCCGCTAGGGGAATGGATGAATGTCCGCCACGTGCAAATCCCGTTCTCATGTAATTATACCCTCGTGTAAAAGCAACGTGTCTTTGCGCACGGATTCAAAGCTGAATTGACGTGAGAATCTGATTCGGTCCATACGACAAACTGGTCAGTATAGTAGTTAGCAGCGTGTGCAGTACATACACTACCTTCCCAATTACTTCTTCTGTTCAAACACGTCGCTTTACGCGGCGTACGCCCGACTACTACTGGCCCCACGGGATTTTGCGTTGCACATTCCGAAAATAAACGAATTCTACAGGATTAATATCGCCGTTGCAAGGACGATATTATGCAATACCTAGCCACGGTTCCTAGGAATGAGGAAACAACGGGGCAATAGGATAGGAGAGGCTACATACTTATGGTTTGCACTTTGGTTGTTTTTTCCTTTTCTTCAGTGGAGGTGTTTTTAGATTGCAGGAGAGGGGGCGAGGAAGAGTGGTCAAGTTGTTCCCCATGTGAGGTGTTCTTTGTAAAAATCTATTTGTATTTTTTTTTTCTTTTATTCGTCTAATAAAATTTCCGGCAAAGCTTTTGCCACCCTTCGAAAAAATAGGATTAATATCAAAATTTCCTATGAACCTGTTTGGCATAAGGATTGGGTTCATGTGTTTTTCCTATTCATGTGTTTCTACAATCTCAGGCCCCAAATGCTTTGGTGACAACTTCAAGTCTAGTAAGCTCGGGTTTAGCGCTCCTCTCTAGCTGTGTTGAGAGATGGTGCGAGATATTATGGGCACATAGGTGGTGGCATGCCCTCGTGCACAGATAGAAAGCATTGGGTGGATAATTTTTGATTCGTTCCTAGCTGAGGCGCATGGAGTTTAGAGGGGATCGGAAGCACACAAAAAAAGTTGCCTATAAACTTTGTTGGTGTCGACGAATGATTGCAAGGTGGAAGAAGGGGGCACGGAGAATGCGAAAGCAAACTAGTAATACAACATTTCAATTTGTTTGTTAGTCGGGAGAATTTGATTCATGAGATGGAACGCTATGAGACAAGATGATCCTCCATGTGCCATGTTTGGTTGGAGAAGGCAAGGGGCAATGTTATTCTCAAGGTGAATATTCATCCGGGACGAGTGCATCCTTCAAAATCATGTGGACGTTGTTATGACGTCTATGTGTCTACCATCAAGCGTGCATTTGTAGAGCAGCAAAAAAAAGACAACACATCCTTAAGTTTTGGTGATGGTGAGGGCAACCACAAGCAAGCTTGATTGCCCCTAACCTTTGGTGAGGGCGGCTAGGTGTTGGGCGAGGTCATCCTCGACCTTCGGTGAGGGTGGCCAAACATAAGCTCTTCTTCGACCTCTTATGAGCGTAGCCATATGCAAGGTCGTCCTTTACAAGATTTATTGCCTTTGATACGCAACTTCAACTCTAGCGCGTTTGGTTTGGACTAGTGCCGAGTTAAGATTTTGGGCTCGTAATCCTTGAATGTAGAGAGATGGTGAAGGAGATCATTGGCCTAGGGATGAGATGACACTCGTCATGGTTACCATGGTCAAGGGCAATGGTGAACGAACATTGTTTTCTTCCCTAGTTCAGTCTCATATAAAGGCTATAGCCAAAAGAGACTATGGAAGTCCAACGAAGGAGTTTCTTGGGAGTTGAATGTTGTGTATCTCACTGGTAGGTGAGAAGATCTCATCGGAGTCCAACGATGGAGCCAAAGCTAGTAAGCCTATTATTAGGCTATGGCGATGTTAAGGATTTCTAAAAGAAGAGTAAGGAGCTGAGATATGAAGTAGATAAGTGATGTCATTTGAATAGTGTGTATTAATTGGATGAGGTGACTTGAAAAGGCAAAGTTAATATTATGTGGGTTGAGAAGATGTAGACCACTGTTGGAGCCCTACCGAAAGAAAAAAAAATAAGCAAGAAGAAATAAGTGAATCCAAGTACTAAAGCATGCGTGCTCGTTGGACGGTGAAATAAACGTACCTAAACGATTTTAATAAGGTTAAAAGAGTACAAAATCAGGCAGCTAGCATGATGTACGAACCTCTATTTCCTCTCGAATAGCTAGTGTGTTACTGAAAAGATCTAGTAGCACCATTTTTATTTTCCTTTTGGAGAATCTTCATCTTAGCAATTTGGAAAAAGACGAGATGTCCTCTCTGCCAAAAGGCGAGCTACTACTTCTCGCTCTCCCACCCACCAGCAGCCCAACCACACACACAACCGAGCACGTATACGTGTTTCTTCTTCCGCGCATCAGTACAAGTTGTCCAACGGAGGCGCATCAGTGAAATAACTGAGCCAGCCAGCGGCCGAGATACAAACCCAGGCGTGCAGTGGCAATGACGATGTGGCGCGCACTGCACCCACCAATACAGTCCCTGGCTGTCATAGCGCAGTTTACACAGTCCTTGATCTGCTTTTGTTGCTGGCCTAACCAACCGGTGTATATATAGTAGCAGCCATGGTACGTGACGGGTGTGGCCGGCCATCCAGCTGGGACTAAAGCCCGCCTTTACAACGGCTGAGCCTGAACGGCACACGCAGCAATGCTTGGCTTTGAAGGGCAGCTAGGTATCCTAGGTGATAGTAGTTTGTAAAGCGAGGATGAAAGAAAAAGCAATGCTGATCAGCGTGTGCCACAAAAAGACGCCTATATGAGAAAGGTAAGACGATCGTGTAGCTAATCGTGCTTACTGAAAGTGATAGGTGTCCGTGCATGATGTTTGCTCGGCTGTTTTATGTGTAGGCAGAGATGGCTAGATGCTATCTACTGCGTGAGCTGGGTTGCTGTCAGTGTCAGGCAAGCGTGTTTGCTTCATCTCACGCCGAATTCCTTGACTATTAAAGATCGAGTGACATAATATCTCTGTATTTTCTTGTGCAATGAAATGTATGCAAAAAACAAACCTCGCCGTAGCAGCGACAGTGTAATTTGGATGGGTGTTTTAATTATCTTGATCGCCCTGTGTTCAAGAAAAAAAATCTTGTAGTATAATAACGTGCTAATAAAGAGAGAGTTCACTATGCAAAGTAGACAATTACTACGTTGAAAACTCCTTTTGTAGTTGATTTTTTAAAAAAGTAATTGGAGTTGATTCTTTGGTTTTGACTTTTGAGCCATCAAACGGGCCATGTGCTTAGCTTCAAGGATAAAGTGGGATGGTTAGGGTACGTCACGCATCTCTCAAAGGGATATGATGGGCTCAACTGCCTGTCTCTGCACCGGGGATGAGTTAATTAAATAAATCTATTCCTTGAGTGTAAGGACATAACAGAGGGCCTGATAGTTCACTTTCACTCTCAATTACTCCTACATAATAACTTGCTCTCTGTCAACGAAACACAAAGGCCCTGTTCGCTTGGCTTATCAGCCAGCCAGGTCAGCGTATTTTCTCTCTCACAAAGATCGCCCGGGCCCGTGGCCCAGCGCCAAAGAAGATTTTTTTCACAAAGATCACCCGGCCAGGACAGCCAAATTAACAGGCTCAAAGTGACATGGGCCTGATGTCAGAGGTTCCTTTCTTTGGATTTATCCCAAATGTGAGAGGAACCAGCAATCCACGCAGATAGCGGTTGCACGAAGTACGAACAACTCCACACAACTTTAGTCTATAATCGATAAGTTATTTGACTTAAGCTAGGCAAAATCGCCCATCTTTCCTTACTACGATCCTATCTCTCATGGTATGCAATAATTTCTATCGAATCCAGCTGCAAGTGACATTCAATTTTTTTGGTGAACTCGATAAAACCACAAATTTTAATTCTTTTCTTTTTATATAAATTTAAAACTTGAATTATCTCGATCTTACGTAAAGATTTCTAGTTGTCTTTTTTTTTTGCCCTAAAACATTATCGTTTTTTACAATGGTGTTGCTGATATCTTCTTAGAGGCATTTTTTTCATTGAACAGGAACTAGTCTCTCAGGCCGGTAATGAGCCAGTTTAATGTTATCAAAAAAAAAAAAAAAAAAAAGAGCCAGTTTAATGTTCCTAACTTAGTATTATTCCAAATTTACTATTTGTATGGAAATCAAATCGACATTCTCCTTAATTTGTTATTCGAATTTACTACTATTTGTCGACAGTAGTCTATCTGTAGATTTGCAAGGGCTACTCCCTCTGTCCCCACGGAGTTCGTCGTTTTTTTTTTTGAACTTCATGTTTGACCATCCGTCTTATTCAAAATATTTATGCAAATTATAAAATAAATTAATTAATATTCAAGTATTTTCATTGATAAAATAAGTCATAACAAAATAAATTATATTTGTGTAAAAAAATTTGAATAAGACGAAGCATCGAATAAGATGAGTGCGGAATCCGGGGTGACAAACTCATTGGGACGGAGGTAGTAGTTTACACACAAGGGGTTCTTTCCCTTTCCTTTTTACATGGGCATAAAAATGACATTTTCTGATTAATCTCATAACCACTTGTGAACTTGGGACTATATATAACAGAAAGATACGTATTTCTCAAAAGTGAAGATTGTGCCACATCAACAACTTGACACCAATCAAACACCTCTAAATAAAGTGGCCCTCTCTGATTTTATGAACCAAATTAAACACACACCACTTCACTTCAGTTGGCCACGCGGGTTAGTGTGTCCCATATTTCAACTCGTTCCTATAAACAACATAGCTCTACTATCAAAGCGACGTTTTTTTTTTTTTTTTTGCAAATCTGTTATTTGCAAATCTATAAACAACATAGCTCTACTATCAACCTGCGAATTTATATTATCGTGATGAACCTAATCTCATGCTATATTAGCCTATATGTCTATATATGCCTTCTGGATGAACAAGCTGCACTGTGTTGTTTTACAGTGTCCTGCTACTTCGATCTATAGTTGATCCACATCGTGTAACTTGTAGTACTACGGGTGTGTTTAGAGGCCAAAATTTTGGGCCAAAATTCTGAATTTGGGCCAAAATTCTGGAATTCTCGCACTTTGTAGCTTAACTGAAAATACTTGTAGCACATTTCGTTTGTTTGTGGTAAATATTATCCTACCATGGGGTAACTAGGCTCAAAAAAGAATCGTCTCGCAGTGTACATCTAAACTGTGTAATTAGTTTATTTTTTACCTACATTTCATACTCTCGAAAATGCGTCTTTTAGTGCATTTATTGTTTCGATGTGATGGGATGTGATGGGGATGTGATGGGAGTGCGAGGAAATTTGGAGGAATCTTTGGCCTCTAAACACACCCTACATTAAAAATTCTGGTGCACGCGTGTAGTACAAATTAAACTGCACACAGGCAAGGGCCAGCCCTGTCCAGAATGAACGTATACGTACCCCTTGATTTTTACCTCATCGACGACGCAAGTCACACAGCAAGAGCACGACGTCAAACGCAAATATCCTCCCGTGCACGCGTGCGTCCGTGTGCATGCCTGTTCGCAGTCGCAGCTCATTGAATCCGGCCGCGTACATTACATAGAGATCTCAAGAGCGGCCGGTCTAATTGGAGCCATAGTTCTGCGCAGAAGTATTTATTAGCACCCTTTTTTTTTTTCGAACCTGCAAATTCATTAAGAAGAAAAGAGTTTTAGGTTACAACACAAACACAAACACAAACACAAACACAAACATCAGTAATCCAAGGATTACGAGCTACGCCCACGGGCAACAAGATATTGTGATTCTGGGTAAAACTACACGACGCACTAGGTGGAACCGACGAAGGCCTCACTGCCCCTCCTCATCCAAGTCGGCCAGATTCAGATTCCGTGCCACCGGTCGAAGCCATCACTAAAGAGCACCTGCATAGCCTCTTCCTTGGTTGGCCTTAGTGGACCCGTGAAGGCGGCGGCACGCTGGCGGCGTATCCAAGTCAGCCGGTTGGTCCGTGGTCGCAATGCCCATCTTCAGATCGGTATTGATCGCGCGCTGGCGTCGCATTTGCCGCGGGGCTTGGCGGCCAGGCGGGAGCTCCGACAGACGATTGTTGCCGGGCGTGCGCGGGTCTGCGCAACCGGCCCGCCCTTGATCAGCGGGGAGTCCAACGGGATGCACAGTCGTTCCCGAATTTGCTCGGCGATAGTCGCGTTTGAGGGCCTTGACGGAGAAACCACCATCGTGGTGACCTCACCGACCTCCTCGGATGCCACAACATCCTTGAAGCTGAGCTGAACCATGCGTGGAGGCGAAGGGGGGTCCACCAGCCCTGCCTGGGCCTCCACCGACGTAGCCGAGCGCGTGGCGACGGGTATAAACTCCGCGCCACTAAGTCAACCCACCAATATCATCCTGCACCGGAGGTCTGGTGCTGGAGAGCGAACACGCCGCAAGGGGCCCTGCGGATCTCGAGGCCTCGGTCTCATCAAGCATTGGATCCCCAGTGGGCGGCTCCGCAGCCATACGAGGCTCGAAAGCACCAACGGATCAACGATGCGCAAACGGAAGGTGGCCTTCTACAACAATGGGTCAGACGGCCAAGTCGGTGACAGGGCCGACCACCCTAGAGGGCATCTCGGCGCCGCCGCCGCCGGCGGTGGCGTGGGCGGCACCTCCACCGGTGAGTGCATCGGGCGCGCGGAGGCGCCCCCACCGACGCCGTGCATCGCCAAAGTCGAGGGATGCGGATGAGAATGTCGCCAACACGGACCGAGGCTGCCGAGGGGTCTTGAGGTGGGCGACGATGGCGACGATGCTTGCAATCCCTGTCCCGGTGCCTCGTGCCAAAGGCGCATCGCGTAGCGGGCGAGGAGGTGCACTGGGCGGCGATGTGATCGGCCGCCCATAGTTGAAGCAGGGCCGACAAGTGATGGCGGCATCGGGCGGCAGGCCGTAATTGAACCTCCTAAATTACAGGGGCCCACATGCACTTATCATCGTCATTAAGACCTCGATCCTTATGCATGAGTTCCCAATAATCTAGAAAGTGCTATTAATCTTCCGAACAGATCTCATTAACAAGTCACTCCGGTATTACAACACTTTATTCAAATACATCGAGTACAAATGAAGGATTACATAACCATAATTTTACAAATCATTTGTTCAAATACTTAAACTTAAGTATCATTATTACAAGCCCGATAGTTTTGGAGTAACTTTATACATATAAACATTGACAACCCCGCCCGAGGGTTCAACTCTACTCGTCCTCTTCTTCACGGTACACCGTCATGCGGCCCGGGGACCAAAACAAGCCTTTGCTCATGACCAGCTCTCACCCAACAGGGGTCAAAGAACCCCGAGTCTTCGGGTACTCAACAAGTCTTACCCGACTAAAGAAAACAGGGAGAAGACACCGAATGCTGGTCTTAGGAGTCAAGGTAAGGCTTTAGCAAGAATCAAAACTCTTTTCTTGCGAAAAGCTTACTAAAAGTGTATCCTTACTTTCAAATATTTTTAATTCAAATTAGTAGCTCATATATTCTAGATTATCCTATTCTAGAACAATCATAATTTATCATTCCAACACTCTTTCTTCAAAAACATAATCCATCATTTACTACGATGAATGGGCAGAAGAACGGGTCTCCATAACCGTGAAGCAACGGCGATTCATGAACCGATTATACCCAAATGGGGATCCCTAACCACACGACATATGTAGTACCCAAACTTGCATATATCAACCTTTTCTCGATTTGTCCAAAACGGGAACGAGGCTGCGCCACCCGAGAATACAAGACTCCACCTCCCTACCCCGTCCTAATGACGGTTTGACCAAGTGGGGTGGGTACACGCTACTCCCGCCATCTCTCCACTCCCGGTCGTGGTTGCCATTCCCGATTTGGCTCCACCGAGATCCGGCTTACGGAGTATGTGGCTAGTTAGGGTCGACCGATGCAGGGTGATCACCAATGACGTGCCATTGACCAAAAAGGTCTCAGGCGCAATATGCGTTCAAAAGTCCCGAACTTAACAAGCCAAACAACGGGCGGTCCTTAAACGACCAACACGGGACAAGCACGGCTAGGTATCCCGCCGGCTTTCAACCTACGTCCCCCGTCCGATCTCAAATTCATCACTACATCTCTTTCTTTTTCCGAAAACAGTACCATCTTCTCAACTAAAACATTTTGATGAAAAAGCTTAACTAATTAAGCGGGGCTAAGCATCACTAAGCATTTTTGAAATGAAACAAAGTTATCAAGGATGGTATTGAAATAAACAAGGATGGTAATGCAAAGAATTAGGTTATCACTCAACTCCTAATTACTTAATGCAACATAGCATAGACATAAGTTATATAAAGCTGTTAAAATATCAAGGAAGGGTTTAATGAAACCGGGGCTTGCCTTCGTTGACGGGAAAAGGTGGTTCTTCGAAAACCCAACAAAATCCGAACCCTCTTCAACCGGATATGGAATCTCCTCGATGGCTGCTCGAGACTTGACACCCTCAAACTCGTTCACTACACGAAATAATGTATGCTTCAATATGATGCCATATATGTAAACATGATGCTTGCGGATGCATGAAATGATAAACAAGAACATGATTCATTTCACGATAAAGTTGCAACCCAACAAAACCAACTTGTTGAACTACTCTAAAGATATCATCACCGTTGCCTAAGGAGTTCTCAAGGACCATTTTAATAAGATACAAACTAAGATTCACAAAACAACCCCCTCAAGTCACACAAAACCTAATCTATTTGACACTAAACAAAACATGAAACACATAAAATGATAGGACATGAAATAATAAATTTTTTTTTTTTTTTTTTTCAAAACATGCTCAAAATTTTTTTTTTTACAGGTAGGTCATGCCATAAAACAGTACCAAAATAATTTTCATGATTTTTGGATAAATAAAATAATTATTAAAAATCAAGGAAGATGCATTTTTCAATTAAAATTTGTATTTTTAAATCATTCAAAAACTACTCAAATTCAAAGTTTCAAATTTTTCATGGATTCATATACTCATAAGAAGCTTCTACAAAAATTTTCAGAATTTAAAGAGCTATTTTCAAATTTCTATGAATTTTGAAAGAATCAGCACTATTCATATGCAAAGATATTGACAAAACAATTTTTAAAAGCGAAAGCGGCCTTCGGGCCGATTAAACCCAACACGGCCCGGCACATGGCCACCTTGTATCATGCCCAAAGACAAGGGCAGCAGCGGCCCGGTCGGCCGGCCCGGCCAGCCGACATGGCCGGCGCCGGCGGTTGACCGGCCACCCCTCGCCCGGCGACGACCTCGCGCCGGAGACTACACCTACTCCATCTTGCTCCCCTCACTCTCGGCACCTCGGGCGCCTCAAACTCCCAACCTAGGGCGCCGAGGCACCCTTGCCGACGGCCATGGCGGCACGGCGGCGCCACCCCGGGCGGAAAGGCTCGTCGGAGCCCTCCCCGACGACGACAAGCACAAAGAACGTCTCCGGCACCTTGAGAGGGTCCTAAAACCCCAGCCTAAACGAACCTAAACCGACCCCTAGTTAGGGCCTTGGCGCTTCGGGCGGAGCGGCAACGCCGGGCTCGTCGGGCGGCAAACGCGTTGCGGCTACAGCGCACTAAACGGCAAACCGACGACTCGCACATGTGTAGCGGCTCACCACGGCTCTGATGCGCACGCGATGGTTGCGACGAGACCTAAACGAGCGAGGTTGGCGGCGGCGGCGGGCGGCGGCGGTGCTTCCGGTGGCAACAACGGGCGTTCCGGCGTGTCCCGTGGGGCAAACACAAAAACGGCCGAGCGCATCATGACCACAATCTCAAGGCGGCTAGGGCGCTAGATGGTTTTGTACGAAGCTCACCGAGACGACCCGGCGACGGCGAGATGGTGCGGGCGGCGCGCCCGGACGGAGATGGAGAAGACGGCGGCGCGAGCGATGCCGGCTACGAAGGGGACTAGATCTAGCTCAAACGACGCACAAGGAAGTTGCGAACACGATGGAAAAGCTAATTAGATGGATTAGGGCTCGGGCGACGGCAACGAGAAAGGGGCGGAGGCGGTTTCCGACGGCGGGAGAAGAAAGAAGAAGAAAGAACGGGCGCCGGTTCCAAGCTTTATAGGGCAAAGGATGGATGGACACGTAGATGGCGACGTCGCGGCCGGCCAGCTAGCTGGGTGACGAGCGAGGACGGCGAAGACGCCAGCGCGAACGGCCACGGCGACGGTCGCCGGCGGCCCCGATGGAGGAGAACAGGGGAAATCCCCATTTCTTGTTCACCCTAAACCTAACTTTTCTGAATTTTGTCAAATTCTCCTCAAATTTGAACTGAACTTCAAAAATTCCAAAAAAGTAACCCCCTTAAATTTTCAAGATCTACAATTTTCATAATTGGACCATTTTCAAATTCAGCCTCTAAATAGGACTTTTTGAAAACAGTTCAAAATTTTGAAATTTGAATTCAAAATTACTTTTAAAAAACCTGTAACAACTTCAAAAACTTTGTACATGACTTTTGTTCATCTCAGCAAGATCTACAAACTAGGTTTTGGAAGTTTTTGCAAATTTTGCTTAGATTTTGAATTAGGGTTTTTAAATCAAAAGGGAACAAAACCCTAGTTTTGGTATTTTCAAAATTACTTTAAATTTTTGAACTAAACTTTGAAAACTCAAAATACCAACTTTGTTCAACTTTGAAAACTCTACAAAATTTCTTTAATAACCATACCCAAATTCTTTATAATTTTTGAATAAAAGAAAAGGGGTAAAAGAAAGGATAGAAATTAGGGTTTTCTGAGTTCAATTCAAATTTGAATTTGATTCAAAATTTCAGATTCCCAACCTATGCTATCCAACCATCATTCCACATCACACTTAGGATCAAAAGCATCAAAAACATAAATTAACATTAAATCACTCTAAATTCCTTAAGCTCAAACATTTCCCTAAAAATATAAACTTATTTTAATTTTTAATGCTTTTCAATTTTGCTAATTATGCATGCTTTATGATACACATGATGACATGGCAAAATTTTAGTTGAGTAACACCAGGGGTGTTACAGCCTTTCCCCCTAAAAGAAATCTCGTCCCGAGATTTAAAGCTCTGGGGTAAGTAACGGCAAAGGAAATGTGTCAGGCAAACACATCTCGAACTAGTTCATAAAGCAGATGGTGTTTTATCTAATATATGCTACAAGAACTTAAAGAGACAAGGGATTATAACCTAGATAGAAGCAAGAAATTCCGGGAAGTGCTCTTGCAGATATTCCTCTGACTCCCATGTAGCTTCTTCTTCAGAATGTTGGTTCCATTGGATCTTATACCATTTGGTTGTCCTTCTACGAGTGACACGATCTTTCTGATCAAGAATTTGAAAGGGGGTATTCTGAATAGACTAGATCAGGTTCAAGTGCAACTCCTTCAATATCAACCACTTGATCGGGCACTTTCGAAGACATTTCTTTAATCGGGATACATGAAACACATTATGCCTTTGCGAAAGGTGTTCGGGTAACTCCAAACGATATGCTACTTTTCCACATCTTTCCGTAATGCTGAATGGTCCAATATAACGAGGTGCTAACTTTCCTTTGATTCCAAATCTTTTTACTCCCTTCATAGGTGATACTTTTAAATACACATAATCTCCCACTTCAAATATCAAAGATCGACGCCTTTTATCTCGCATAACTTTTCTCGTCGAGACCGAGCCACTCTCATATTTTCTTGTATGACACGAACCTTCTCTTCTCGCATCCTTAACCAAATCCACACCAAAGAACCATCTTTCTCCGGGTTCGGACCAATGCGAGGGAGTTCTACATCTCGCGACCATATAAAGCTTCAAAAGGTGCCATCTTGATACTTTCTTGATAACTGTTGTTGTAGGAGAATTTCGCTAAAGGTAAACATTCATCCCATTTTTCTTGATAAGTGAGAACACAGTGCTCGTAACATATCCTCAAGAATCGATTAACTCTCTCGGTCCGTCCATCACCTGCGGATGATAAGTTTGAACTATGAACAAGCTTGGTTCCCAACGACTCTTGTGTAATTGTGCCCAAAATTTATCCATAAATATTGAACCTCGATCCGTGACAATAATCTTTGGTGCACCATGTAGACCGAAAAAATCCGGTGACATATAACTTAGCATAATCTATTGCCTTATAGCGATTCTTCACTGGTAAGAAATGTGCAATCTTAGTAAGTCTGCATCCACAATAACCCGGATGGAATCAAAACCTTTTGAAGTATTGGGTAAACTAACAATGAAATCCATGGTGATTTCCTCCCATTTCCATGACTTTAACAGGCAATGGATTTAACTGTCCCGCAGACTTTCATGTAATACTTGCCTTTTACTCGTCGACAAGTATCACATTTAGACACATAACGAGCAACTTCTATCTTCATCTTAGTCCACCGTAATCTCTCGCTTTCAAGTCCTCGATACATTTTGGTACTTCCTGGGTGAATAGAATACCTAGTCAAGTGTGCTTCATCCAGGATCTGCTGACGTAACTCAGGAACCTTTGGTACCACCAACCGATTCTTGAACCATAACACATCCGTTTCATCAATTCTGAAACAAGATGGTTTTCCACTTCTAACTTTCTCTTTGATATGTGATATACCTTTATTTTCTCTCTGAGCGATAATAATTTGATCTCGGATATTTGATTCCACCGTAATACTAGATAGAGTCCCCTCGCTCAATGATTTCCAAATTTAACCTTTCCATTTCTTGACATAAAGTTTTGTCCATTAAACTCACTTCAAGACAATTGCGGTGAGACTTCCGACCGAGTGCATCGGCAACCACATTTGCTTTACCAGGATGGTAATGCACTTCCGCATCATAATCCTTGATTAACTCCAACCATCTTCTTTGTCTCATATTCAAGTCGACCGGGTGAAGATATATTTTAAACTCTTGTGATCGGTATAGATATGACAAAGTGTTGCCCAAATAGATAATGACGCCAAATCTTGATGCATGGACAATCTAGCCGCTAATTCTAAATCATGAGTTGGATAATGTTCCTCATGACGTTTAAAGTTGTCCGAGGCATAAGCAATAACCCTTCTTTCTTGCATCGAGACACAACCAAGTCCAATACCGGAAGCATCACAATAGACATCAAACGGCTTCTCAATATCCGGTTGAGCCAATACCGGTGCGATGGTTAACGCCTTCTTCGTAATTTTAAAAGCTTTCTCACATTCGGTGACCGGACAAACTTGGTTTGAGTTTTCAACAACTCGATAATAGGCTTTGCTACCTTTGAAAAATCGAATAAACCGACGGTAATAACCCGCCATTCCCGAAAAAATGGACTTGATGGATCGTGGTTGGGGGCTTCCGATTAAGAATATCCTTGACTTTACCGGATCAACTGAAACTCCATCCGGCCGACAATACATGACCCAGAAATTGTATTTTCTCTAACCAAAATTCACACTTACTGAACTTGGCATATAAATGATGATCCCTTAGCCGTTTGAGAACAACAACCCGTAAGTGCTCGGCATGTTCTTCTTTGTTCTTTGAATATACCAATATATCATCAATAAATACTACTACAAACTTGTCAAGTTCGACATGAATACCGTATTCATCAAATACATGAAGTGTGCTGGGGCATTGGTTAATCCAAAAGACATTACCAAATACTCATATAAACCATATCCGGTAGTGAAGGCGTCTTTGGAATATCTACAGTCCGATCTTAATCGATGATACCACGATCTTAAATCAATCTTTGAGAAGACCTTGGCTCCGGCAAGTTGATCAAAGAGTAGATCAATGCGGGGGCAAAGGATACTTGTTTTTTTAATCGTCACTTCATTCGGTGGGCGATAATCAACACACATTCTCAAAGTGTGATCTTTCTTTTTCACAAATATAGCGGGGGCAACCCCAAGGTGATGAACTGGGTCGAATAAAACCTTTGTCCCTTAACTCTTGCAACGAAGTTTTCAATTCGCTAACTCTTGAGGTGGCATTCTATATGCTCTCTCGGATATTGGGGCGGTTCGGGTTTTGAGATCAATTCGAACTCCACATCTCTATCCGGCGGTAAACCGGTAAATCTTCGAAACACATCCGGAAATTCACAAACTACTGGAATATCCTTTATCTCCTTAACAGATGTGGCACAAATTCTCTCAACACCCTCTTAGGAATGGGGAGTTGAATCGAGAAGTTGAGAAGTGTTATCGGGTATATTTACCCTTATTGTTCTATTCGAACATCGATGACACCCCATCTTTGATACATCCAATTCATACCCGGGATCACATCTATATCTTGATCCTTTAGAATTATCATATTAGTGGAAAAATCATGTCCACCTAGTCTTATAGGTACTTGTTGTACCATTTCTTTAGTACTCATACGTCCCCCTGTGTGATGTATAAAGAAATTATCTTTTGTTTCCCCAATTGGTATTTCATGCTTGATGACAAAAGTTCTATTGATGAATGTATGAGATGCTCCTAATCAAACAATGTAACAAACTTGGGTGATTGGCAACAGAAACATACCCATCATGACGGGTTCTCTATTTGGTATATCTTCAACATTAGTGTAAAACACCCGTCCAGTCTTCTTCTCAACTTTACCCTTCCGAGCATTCGGTCCCATCTTTGTTTCTTGTTCGTAGGTCGCGACTTCCCGATGCCATCGGAAAATTGGGATTAAACCTCCGAGGATTGGGGCATTCTCGGGAATAGTGTCCGTGGTTTGCCACGGTTAAAAGCGATAGTACCACCTTGGCTTTGTGGAATGGGAGTTCGAATGCCGGGGACATTCGGGCCGACGGGGATAAGGAACGATTGCAAAGAGGCGACAAAAAGGTTGCGGCCTAGGCTGAAACCGTGGTGGACGATAGAAAGGGCGATAGGGAGGGGCGATAATGATTCACCGGGATGATAGATCACCCTCTGTCGCTTCTTGTTCCCTCCAGAAAATCCAGAAGATACATTTTTCTTCTTATTCTTACTTTCCTTGTATTGACGATATTTTTCTTCTGCATGAAGTGCCATATTGACCACCTCATGATAGGTGTCTGTGGCACGTGTAGGCATCATGGTTTGAAGCTTCATGTTTAAAACCACGCAAAAAACCACTCCTTTCTCTTTGCATCAGTACTAACATGTTCTGAAGCATATTGAGAAAGTTGATTAAACTGGCCAACATACTCCATAACTGACATATCTCCTTGTTTCAACTCAATAAATTCCGTTAACTTCTTGGCCATCACACCTTCGGGTATATAATGTTTACGGAAAGCTTCCTTAAACTCTGGCCAAGTCACTTGGTGTCCAGCTGGCTGCATAGCAAGGAAAGTTGCCCACCAAGCTCCTGCAGTACCCCTAAATTGTTGTGCTGCAAAATGGGGCTTCTGATAAGTGGTGAAATCCATAAGATCAAACTTTAGCTCCATAGTGCGGAGCCGCCATCGACCTCAAAGGTTCATTTGCTTTTGAAAAGATCGGGGGCTTAGTGTCGGTGAAATCAGGGTATGAACTTTTCTTTTTCTCACCCCGACGACCATTATTTTCTTGGTTACTATTCTCGACTATTGTTTGCCACTTCCCGCATCAAACGACTATTTTTTCGTAGTAGCTTGGACCAAAGCGGCTATAGCATCAACGGTTAACAGAACCTGTGGTGGATCGGCAGAACAAAGATTTGAACCGCTAGCATTGGACCGAGGCATCTGTTACAAACAAACCGACTTTATTCATTAACTTACATATAACTTTCTAAAAGTTACAACCACACACCAAACTGGTTCCTTATTTATTATACAATCCTGTACTAGACAGGATCATCCAACCCGCTAAGTTTTGCATACTAAAACTATGTTACATATATAACAACATCCTCACAACCGCTCAACCATCATTCTCATTGTCCTGGTAATGCTCAACCTCCTCTGGTTCTTCTTCTTCACCATCACTAGGTGGTGCTATCTCTTCATTTCCTCGCTTCTTCCTCATTTTCATCTTCAACAACACCTCCTTCATCCTCAACCTCTCCATACCGATGGTTCTCGATGGATGGCTTCATGTAAGTTGGCGTTGTAACTTCCAACCCCTTGCACTGAGCTTCTAGGGCATGAATACGCTGGATGGCTAGTATCATGTCCTGCCTTTCAAACTCCCTCTCATGGAGTATATTGAACACAACTTGACGACATTCTTCATAATCCAAGTCACGTCGCTCCACTTCACCTTGCAGATCACCAATCTGTAAGGTAGCATCCTCATTGGCTGCAGTAACTTCTGTCAACTCTTCAGTGAGCCTTGCTACTTCAAATTGAAAATCCACAATCTGTGAAGTACCTTACGCTCTAGCTCTATTTGCTTCGCGCCAACTCCCTATTAAGCCTTTGTATCTCAGCTGATAAATTGGGCCTACTATTGCTGCTACTCGCACCATCGTGCCTTGGAGCAAGTTGGTGTCGAGGGACTCCCTTGGGTCCTGTCTTCTTTGTTGGAGTTTGCTTAGTACGGGCCATCCTATAGAAAGAAAAGATTGGATTAAAGGATGGATCAGGGAGATTATCAGGTTAGCAAGCATAGGATTGATATACTTAACCCAAACCATAATTAAGGGGAAAGTGATTAACAAGTTGATTAAGCATGATGCATGAATCGAACTTACGAAACTATGCTTAAACGAAACTTATTATATAGGGCAATATGATATGTTACTCCACTACAAACCATTTAAATTAAAAGAAAAGATTTGCAAATGGATTCAAGATAAGTTATAAGCAATTTGGACCAAATTAAGAGTTTAAATTAATTTGACTCAAATCATTTTGAAGTTTTGTAAACTAATACTACAGTAACTGTTAATGATCATGCTCTGGTACCAACTGTAACAGAACCTCCTAAATTACAGGGCCCACATGCACTTATCATCGTCATTAAGACCTCTGATCCTTATGCATGAGTTCCCAATAATCTAGAAAGTGCTATTAATCTTCCGAACAGGGATCTCATTAACAAGTCACTCCAAAGATTACAACACTTTATTCAAATACATCGAGTACAAATGGAAGGATTACATAACCATAATTTTACAAATCATTTGTTCAAATACTTAAACTTAAGTATCATTATTACAAGCCCGATAGTTTTGGAGTAACTTTATACATATAAACATTGACAACCCCCGCCCCGAGGGTTCAACTCTACTCGTCCTCTTCTTCACGGTACACCGTCATGCAAAGAGGGACCAAAACAAGCCTGCTCATGACCAGCTCCCGCAACAAGGGTCAAAGAACCCTGAGTACTGGGTACTCAACAAGTCTTACCCGACTAAAGAAAACGAGAGAAGACACCTAATGCTTGGTCTTAGGAGTCAAGGTAAGGCTTTAGCAAGAATCAAAACTCTTTTGCGTAAAAGCTTACTAAAAGTGTATCCTTACTTTCAATATTTTTAATTCAAATTAGTAGCTCATATATTCTAGATTATCCTATTCTAGAACAATCATAATTTATCATTCCAACACTCTTTCTTCAAAAACATAATCCATCATTTACTACGATGAATGGGCAGAAGAACGGGTCTCCATAACCGTGAAGCAACGGCGATTCATGAACCGATTATACCCAGCTGGGGATCCCTAACCACACGACATATGTAGTACCCAAACTTGCATATATCAACCTTTTCTCGATTTGTCCAAAACGGGGAACGAGGCTGCGCCACCCGAGAATACTGAAGACTCCACCTCCCTACCCCGTCCCTAATGACGGTTTGACCAAGAGGGTGGGTACACGCTACTCCCGCCATCTCTCCACTCCCGGTCGCGTGGTTGCCATTCCCGATTTGGCTCCACCGAGATCCGGCTTCCACGGAGTATGTGGCTAGTTAGGTCGACCGATGCGGGTGATCGCGATCGGGCGTGCCATTGACCAAAAAGGTCTCAGCGCAATATGCGTTCAAAAGTCCCGAACTTAACAAGCCAAACAACGGACGGTCCTTAAGCGACCAACACGGGACAAGCACGGCTAGGTATCCCGCCGGCTTTCAACCTACGTCCCGTCCGATCTCAAATTCATCACTACATCTCTTTCTTTTTTTTCGAAAAACAAGTACCATCTTCTCAACTAAAACATTTTGATGAAAAAGCTTAACTAATTAAGCGGGGGCTAAGCATCACTAAGCATTTTTGAAATGAAACAAAGGTTATCAAGGATGGTATTGAAATAAACAAGGATGGTAATGCAAAGAATTAGGTTATCACTCAACTCCTAATTACTTAATGCAACATAGCATAGACATAAGTTATATAAAGTCAATTAAAATATCAAGGAAGGGTTTAATGAAACCGGGGCTTGCCTTCGTTGACGGGAAAAGGTGGTTCTTCGAAAAACCCAACAAAATCCGAACCCTCTTCAACCTGGATATGGAATCTCCTCGTGGATCGCTCGGACTTGACACCCTCAAACTCGTTCACTACACGAAATAATGTATGCTTCAATATGATGCCATATATAAACATGATGCTTGCTTGCAGATGCATGAAATGATAAACAAGAACATGATTCATTTCACGATAAAGTTGCAACCCAACAAAACCAACTTGTTGAACTACTCTAAAGATATCATCACCATTGCCTAAGGAGTTCTCAAGGACCATTTTAATAAGATACAAACTAAGATTCACAAAACAACCCCCGAAGTCACACAAAACCTAATCTATTTGACACTAAACAAAACATGAAACACATAAAATGATAGGACATGAAATAATAAATATTTTTTTTTTTTCAAAACATGCTCAAAAATTTTTTGTACAGGTAGGTCATGCCATAAAACAGTACCAAAATAATTTTCATGATTTTTGGATAAATAAAATAATTATTAAAAATCAAGGAAGATGCATTTTTCAATTAAAATTTGTATTTTTAAATCATTCAAAAACTACTCAAATTCAAAGTTTCAAATTTTTTCATGGATTCATATACTCATAAGAAGCTTCTACAAAAATTTTCAGAATTTAAAGAGCTATTTTCAAATTTCTATGAATTTTGAAAGAATCAAAGACTATTCATATGCAAAGATATCGACAAAACAATTTTTAAAACGAAGCCGCCGGGCCGATTCTGGCCCAACACGGCCCGGGCATGGCGCTGCCTACAACCCAAAAAGGCAGGCCGGCGGTCGGCCAGCCCAGCGCCGACCGCGGCGGCGCCGGCGGGTTGATCGGCCACCCCTCGCGGGCGACCTCGCCGGAGACTACACCTACTCCATCTTGCTCCCCTCACCGCGCACCTCCGCACGCCTCAAACTCCCAACCTAGGGCGCCGAGGCACCCTTAAGCGACGGCCATGGCGGCACGCGGCGCGCCACCGGCGGAAAGGCTCGCCGAGGCCCTCCCCGACGACGACAAGCACGGAACGTCTCCGGACCTTCGAGGGTCCTAAAACCCCGCCAAAACGAACCTAAACCGACCCCTGGTTAGGACGCCGCGCGCGCGAGCGGCAACGTCGGCTCGTCGGCGGTAAACGCGGCGCGGCCACGGCCAACGACCAACCGAAACCGACGACTCGGACATGTGTAGCGGCTCACCACGGCTCGATCGCATCGGCGGTTGCGACGGAGACGAAACGGAGCGAGGTTGGCGACGGTGGCGCGGCGCGGTGCTTCCGGTGGCAACAACGGCGTTAGGCGCGTCCCGGGGGCAAACACAAACGGCCGAAACGCATCATGACCACAATCTCAAGGCGGCTAGGGCGCTAGATGGTTTTAAACGAAGCTCACCGAGACGACCGGGCGACGACGCAGATGGTGCGCGGCGCGCCCGGACGAGATGGAGAAGACGACGGCGCCGCTGGCGATGCCGGGTTAGATCTAAGGGACTAGATCTAGCTCAAACGACGCACAAGGAAGTTGCGAACACGATGGAAAAAGCTAATTAGATGGATTAGGCTCGACACGCGACCGGCAAATGTAAAGGGGCGGAGGCGGTTTCCGACGGCGGCGAGAAGAAAGAAGAAGAAAGAACGGCGCCGGCTCCAAGCTTTATATAGGGCAAAGGATGGATGGACACGTAGATGGCGGCGTCGCGTCGCCAGCTAGCCGGGTGACGAGCGAGGACGGCCGAAGACGCCTTGAAACGCCACGCGCGGCGGTCGCCGGCAGCCCGGGATGGAGGAGAACAGGGAAATCCCATTTCTCGTTCACCCTAAACCTAACTTTTTCTGAATTTTGTCAAATTCTCCTCAAATTTGAACTGAACTTCAAAAATTCCAAAAAAGTAACCCCCTTAAATTTTCAAGATCTACAATTTTCATAATTGGACCATTTTCAAATTCAGCCTCTAAATAGGACTTTTTGAAAAAACAGTTCAAAATTTTGAAATTTGAATTCAAAATTACTTTTAAAATCATGTAACAACTTCAAAAAAACTTTGTACATGACTTTTGTTCATCTCAGCAAGATCTACAAACTAGGTTTTGGAAGTTTTTGCAAATTTTGCTTAGATTTTGAATTAGGGTTTTTAAATCAAAAGGGAACAAAACCCTAGTTTTGGTATTTTCAAAATTACTTTAAATTTTTGAACTAAACTTTGAAAACTCAAAAATACCAACTTTGTTCAACTTTGAAAACTCTACAAAATTTCTTTAATAACCATACCCAAATTCTTTATAATTTTTGAATAAAAGAAAAGGGGTAAAAGAAAGGATAGAAATTAGGGTTTTTCGGAGTTCAATTCAAATTTGAATTTGATTCAAAATTTCAGATTCCCAACCTATGCTATCCAACCATCATTCCACATCACACTTAGGATCAAAAGCATCAAAAACATAAATTAACATTAAATCACTCTAAATTCCTTAAGCTCAAACATTTCCCTAAAAATATAAACTTATTTTAATTTTTAATGCTTTTCAATTTTGCTAATTATGCATGCTTTATGACACACATGATGACATGGCAAAATTTTAGTTGAGTAACACCAGGGGGTGTTACATCGGGCGATGACGGAGAGGCGGAGCATGGGATGGAGAATGACGGCACCCCCGACTACTGACAAGCGTGAAGCCATTGGGCGCCGACGCGGGCGTGGCCACCGAGGAACGTGGTGACGGACGGAGGGTGGAGCATGGGATGGAGAATGACGGCGCCCCGACGACGCCAATGGACAAGCGTGGAGCCATCGGGCGCCGACCGGGCGCCGCCACCGAGAACGCGGTGGTGAGGAGTCGAAGGGCGGCGAGGGCGCCGGTCGAAAGCCATCGATGCGTCATGCACGCTCGACGGGTTGCGGACCGAAGTCGCCGATCCGCTGCACATCGAAGCGCGGAGCGCCCCCCGGGCGTGGCTCGACGACGATGACGGCGTCGCCTCCATGGGGATGGCGACCGGGCGTGAGGCGGCTGGAGCCGACCGCGGCACCGTGAGGGGGGGCGGGGGCGCACCTCAATGGCTCGACGGCGGCCCCCGAAGGTACAGCCGGGCGGTGGAGGTGTCTCCTCGCCGTAGCATCACCGCCATCATCTGCCATCGCCGATGCCAGGCGCCCCCGAGCGGCACCCGGGGTGGAAGGGCACGAAGATGGGGGACAAGGTGGACGACCGGCTAAAGGCGGGGCGGACGGACGGATGATGAGGACATCGGGGCCGAGGCGTCGCCGCGAGCCCGCATCGTCCCCACGTTTGGGACGTCTTCGACGCTCATAAGCGAGCCGTCCGTGGACGCCGAGGCCTAACCGCACCGACCCGGTGCCCGCGGTCGTCCGAAAGGTCCCTTGTGGTTTTTGGTAATTGAGTGACAACATTAGGTGAACTAATAATGTGTGATTGAGATAATACGCAGGAGATTAACATGTGATGATGCAATGAAGGAGCTTATTGCATATGAGACATGACATGGAGTCATGTGATCGAGGTGGTGAAGATCAAGACAAGGCTTGGCTTGATGGACCGGTTGCAAGTGTGAAGGGGCAAGTCGAGGCGGTGAAAGCGATGGACCGCGAGGCGGTGAAGCTTGGGCAAGACTTGGTGCCGACGGACCGGCCTGCAAACGGTGAAGAGCAAGTAAAGTCAAGATCGATGGACCAATAGTGTCACGTGATGATATGAAGTGGATCATATCATTTGGTGATCGTGTTGGTGCATGTGTTGCATCGGCACTTGGAGATGGAGCGTAGAATGGAAATGCGCAAGGCAAAGGTATAACCTATAGGGCATTTCATTTCGCCGGTCATGAGAAAAACTTAGAGAAGTTTATGACCGGGTTTAGGATAGATGGCCGTACTATCAAAAGGGGCAAACTTGTTAGTGGTTCTCATTTCATATGGGTGAAGCATAGAATTCAAATTGGTATATATTGACTTCACCAAGCTATTCAATTGGACTTCACATTGCTATTGCGGAGAGAAATTGGAATCATATTGACTATCCTCTACTCCAAGATAGCAAAGGTATCATTATAATGTGCATGATCATTTCATCCCTTACTAGTATGCGGTTAGTGCATATAGTACATGCTCATTAGGATCATGCATGACAAATGAAAGGTTTAAAATTCATTTGCTACCACTATTGCTTGGTTGATTATATGATCTAGTGGTTTGTATATGAATTTGTTCATGAGCTAGTGATCCCAAGTACTTGATCTATTTTGGATTGCTCACAAATGACAAGTACAACATTGGCAAGATAACCCTTATACTCTATGAGGTGTGAAGAAGCTTGTCATTGGATCAAACCGGACTTGGAAGCTATGGCAAATCATTTTAGTTCAAGTCAACAAGACGAGGCTCATGGAAACAATCGAGTTCAAGAATTGGTTACAATTGACAATACTTTCAAGTGGCATCCACATTGCAAGTCGCAAGAATCGAGTGGTTCCATAAGTGATCCTCAACTTTAAGTGATCAATTCAACTCAAGAAAGCTACCCTCAAGAATTCAAATGGATTGACATATGCTTTGACATAGGGGAGGTGCCCCACCTCAAGATCAAGGTCAAAGATTCTACAAGTGACCTACATGTGGCATTTCTAGTTGGTCTTCAAGCTTCCACATGTGAGAGTTACAAGTAGTGTCATTCCAACATATGGTGATGTCCATCAAAAATGAAGATTCAAGACTCAACCATCTATCCCTAGTCACACCCTTTGTATCAAAAGAGGCATACCCTTTTATGGAAATTGATGACCGTTGGTATTTGTTAACCTACAGAATATTATGATGGATAATCCGCAGTTTAACGGATATACCGGTGAGCACTTCACCCGAATAGGGCTTTAAATATCGAATCCACGGGGAGAAGGTGAGAGAGCATGTCAAGGTGTATAGCTAAATCCAGAGTGGCTATATAACTAGATTAAAAAAGAGGTAAGGAGTTCCATTAGGAAGGTCTTGTTCTCACTTCAAGTAAATCATTTGCAACATTGTTCTTAAGAGGGGTTGTCATGAAGAAACTCTTAATAAAGGGAATCTACGCTAACAACGCAGGGGGGGCTCCCTACGATTTCTATAAACGGGGCAAAGTAACAAAGGACTCAATGGCGCTGTCACCACCACGATCAGCCTTGACATAGTCTTCACCCCGGCCTATAGAAGGTATTCGTAATAAGCTAGTCAATCTAAGCACCACGCTTACATTAATCTAACAACTTCAACTCAAGAGCAACCAAGAATCAAAGTAATCTTATCAAAGAAATACGAACCTTAAGGACAATAAAGACAATACCACTTACTCGAATGGAAGTCGAACAATCCACAAGATCTCGAGTTGCGCTCCAATGGCACCAACTCCGGAGGAAGAAGAAGATGGTGGCGCCGACAAACTCAGGGCCTTCCTTCAACTCGCCTCAACCGCGCTCTAATTCTCTCAACTTGAAGCTCTACTCTCAACTCTAATCTAGGGCTTCTAGTTCTACATCTTGTCTAATCTTCTACTTCTAGTTCTTAAACTAGAGCTAAGGCCGTCGACTAGAGCCGGATCTCGATCGATATATGATGATGAGTTGATCCGAGATGATTGAAGCCCGGGGGCACGGGGGCTTATATATATGGGTCTTCTTATGTCTCTTCGACCGGCAAGCAATATGGTACTAATCTTCATGGGCCTTGACAATGAACGATAACCATTGGATCAAACCGACATTATACGACCCGGTTTAGATTCGCGCCTTAGAGGCGGTGGAGGAAGCTTCCCCGAGATAGGGGTGACTTGGTCGCCAAGCCAGCCGATCGGCCCGGTTATTGAAACGATCGGCCCGGGGTGGGTCCCACCACGGGCCCGCGATGCGCCGCGTGGCTTCGGAGTCTTCTAGATGATGTTTTCTTGATGCCAAGTTTGGTTCACGTCGGGAGTAATCCGGAGCCTTCTAGACTTGTTTCGAGTTGGATTGCGTTGCGTTCGTGGCCGTATGCCACGTCATTTCGCTGTTTTTTTTCGTTAAGTCCCCGCAAATCACAACTTTACCAAAACTCATGGAAATCATTAGTATAAACCCCTAATAAGGTTATCTAATTATATTTTAGTCCTTTTCCATGTTTAGTTGACAATTAAAAATATACGTTAACATGTGTCAACAATGACAAAGGGGAGAGATTGGAACAAAGATATGAACACGGGGAGTTTGGAACATGGACATGGACCATGAGGGAGCAAGATTGAAGATTAGGGAGGATCAAAATTCTTGGACATATGAGAAGCACACAAGTTGGGGGAGCAAGCTCATGAACTTGTTTGATTGCATTTGATATGTGCATATTCATGTGCTTGCTTGCATTTGCATAAGTTTTCAAAAAAATTTATATGCAATGCTTGTGTGGTGTATGCTAGTTATAGAACTTGCTTGATGATATGGTAACTAGCATGCATAGGTTGTAGCTAGACATATATATGTTTCACATGAATCAAGTGCCATTACATATAATGTTGATCTCACATGGTATCTTGAGTTTTGTTGTATGTCTAGTTACATGGATGATGCTAAGGATAAACTTCAAATTTGTAACTCTGGTTGGTATCACGCTTCAAAGGTTTATCCTATATACCTTAGCATCACTTTGTAGTGTTAACCCTCCCAAAATTTTCATATTTATGCATGTGTGCAAACCTTGAATTCAAATCAATTGGGCACACATGTAGGGGAGTTACCACTACCAAGTCGGTTTTTTTATGGTGCTTATCCAAATCTTGACATTGAGCTTAAATGTTGGATAAGTGACATAAAATCCAAACCAAGTTAGCAATTTATACTTGTATAAAGTGCTAGCTTGGAATTAAATCTTCAATTCCGTATCTTTGTAGTGTTGCCATCAATTACCAAAAAGGGGGAGATTGAAAGGTCCCTTGTGGTTTTTGGTAATTGAGTGACAACATTAGGTGAACTAATAATGTGTGATTGAGATAATACACGAGGAGATTAGTTCACATGTGATGATGCAATGAAGGAGCTTATTGCATATGAGACATGACATGGAGTCATGTGACCGAGGTGGTGAAGATCAAGACAAGGCTTGGCTTGATGGACCGGTTGCAAGTGTGAAGGGCAAGTCGAGGCAGTGAAGCGATGGACCGCAAGGCGGTGAAGCTTGGGCAAGACTTGGCGCCGAGACCGACGCAACGGTGAACGGCAAGTGAAGTCAAGATCGATGGACCAATAGTGTCACGTGATGATATGAAGTGGATGATATCATTTGGTGATCGTGTTGGTGCATGTGTTGCATCGACACTTGGAGATGGAGCGGAATGGAAATGCGCAAGGCAAAGGTATAACCTATAGGGCATTTCATTTCGCCGGTCATGAGGAGCTTAGAGAAGTTTATGACCGGGTTTAGGATAGATGACCGTACTATCAAAAAGGGGCAAACTTGTTTGCATATTGGTCATCTAGTGTCACTTGTGCGATCTAACTTTGCGATATGTTAGGATCGAGTGGCGTGGTGAGATCAAGAGAAAATTCCTTTGAAAATGATTGTAAAAATGCTAACACACATGCACATGGTGATGTACACTTGGTGGTGTTGGCACATTTGCAAAGGAGAAGTTGTTTCGGTGTTTCTCGGACACTTGGACTGCTCTTAGAGTGGAATACTGCTTTGATCCATTGTGAGTTGGATCAAGTAACCATGTGGGTTGTGTAGCCCTCTGAGTAAGCTTTCCGTAGAGTCCAAGATCATCGAAAACGGAGTTCGGATGAAGGAGATATCGCCGTTTTACCGGCAGTGGTCTAACCGACGCGGACCGGAGCCGCGATCGGAAGCATGCAGGATCGACCGGACGCTCCGGTGTGTGGTTCCGGTCAAAGAAACAGAGAGCATGTTTTTTTGTGGTCGTTCTCGGGAGTGACCGACGCGCATGCACCAGCACTTCGTGACCGGACGCATATTTGCCTGACCGGACGCATGCGCAGGATTCTATTTTTAAGAAGTTGGGTTTGTCGGTTCTGATCGGACTCATCGACCCCCACTCATGCATGAGTCCTGTCGGCGTCGTCCGGCGGCCCGCAAGAACATGTTCCTCCCCAACGGCTCTATTTTGGCTTGTGGCTATAAATAGATGGGGTGGCCGGCCATGGCTGGTGCTTAGCACCTTGGGGACTTTGTGTCCATGTTTGAGAGTGCTTGAGAGCCCTCCCACTCACTTGTGATTGATAGAGTGCATCCAAATCAAAGTGAGGAGTGATTCTAGTGCATTCACGTTGAGAGATCGCATTCGTGGCACTAGGTGATCGTGTTGCAAGCTGGTGTGCTTGTTTCTCTTGGAGGTTGCCACCTCCTAGACGGCTTGGTGGCAAGAGACTTCGTGAAGCACGCAAAGGAGATTGTGCGGTGCTCCGAAGGAGGATTTGTGAGAGGTTCGTGCTCACCTCGCGGGGATCGCGAAGAGCGACACTACTGGAGCGTGTCGGTGAGTACCTCCCTTGTGCGTGTGGTGTCTTGCGGTGCCTTGAGAGGCTCACTTGAGAGTGGTGTCTTGCGGTGCCTTGCGGGGCGTGCCTTGAGGGGCAAGTGATCGAAGAATCACACGGAAGAACCATCTAGGTGAAACACCAAAGGAACCACCCAAGGTGTTGGTCGACACAACGAGGAGTAGGGGAAGTTGGCAAGCTTCCCGATACCTCGTAAAAATCACCGGTGTCAACTTGTCTACTCTTCTCGGTGGTTTGCATTCTCCAAATCACAAGCTTTGTATTTACATTCATATATACCTTGTGCTTGTGCTTGTGGAGTAGCTCTTGCAATTACTAGCTTGTGTAGCTTGTTAGTTGCTTTGCTTAGTTTGTGTAGCTAAGTAATTTGAGCCTTTGGGTTAGGCGTGTGTCGCCTTGTCCATTGTGCATCTAGTGAGCTTAGGTTGGCTTTGTGCTTTTGCTCATTAGAATTGTGTAGGAGCTCACCTTGTTTGAAGTACTAGTGCATAGGTTTGTGTGACCTTGCAATAGAAAACGGTTAGGAGCTCAAGCTAGGCCTATCACCTCATTTGCTTTGTGTAGGATCTTTTGTGAGGTGATTTAGAGTCATAGCTAGAGGGGGGTGAAGTCTTAGCTAAACGAATAGTTTCAATTCCGCATTATATTTGTTTAGCCAAGCACAATTAGTTTTAGAAAGAACTATTCACCCCCTCTAGTCCCCATCTCGACCCTACATCGTCCCGCAGCCGGCGGCGTGGGGAGCCCCGCAGGCCATCGGAGCAGGGGGTCGCGAGCCGGCGTGGCGGCCCTTGACGGCGACCCCGGTGACGAGGGGAGCGGCAACCCGACCTCCAACAGCCCCGGACAAACGGCCGTCCTCGTCGAGCGGGGGCGCCGCCATGGCCAACCCCTGAGCGGCGAGGTGGTGGTGGTGGGGGGGGGGGATGAGGTGACGGCGGCCGGCGGCCGGCCCTGAGCATCTCCGACGGCCACCGGCGAGCCCTAGCTCGACGTCTGCGGGCGGCCGGAGCAGGGCGCGAGGTCCCCCCCGCGGAAGCCGAGGCCGGACCGGGGACGCCGATTCCTGGGCGGAGTGGTCTCGGCCGCCGGATCCGGTCCGTGGCGCACCGGATCCGGGGCCCGCGGTGCGGGCGGCGGCGGCCGGCGGTGTCGGGAGGCCCCCGGCGCTGGCGCCGGGCCGCATCCTCCACGAGGCCGGGGTGTGACGGCGAAGTTGGACCGGGGAGAGCAGAGGGAGGGGAGGGGGAGGTGCGTGCGGGGGGGCGGTGGCGGGCGCCGGGCGGGGAGGGCCGGCGGTGGCGGGCGCCGGGAGGCCGGCGGCGGCGGTGGCCCCGCCGCCGCCCCGCCGCAACGGTCGGGAGGACGAGAGCCTATGGCGGCTCGGCGCCTCGGCCGCACCCCCCCCAATAAATCAAATCCGTTCATTTATTAGCACCCTCCTCCTGCCTATGTACATGCAGGAGTAGGATTTTATTTATTTCTCTAAACATTTTTAAAATCATATTTAAAAATAATCACACTTTGAATGCAAAATTTTATTTTAGAGTTTCATAGCATTTAATTTCATGACTCATAGATAGTTGGTAATCGTGTCGAGAGAGTTTCAAATCTAGATGACACTTATTTTTTTTTTCATTTTTAGTATTAAATACGCTGTCATGTCGTAAAAAAAATGTTTATGTGACAACCTATTTAATGCAAATGAAACTTATACGAAACTCCCACTGAGATCGACCTAGTGGCTCACCTATATTAAGATTCTAAGTTTACAATCTGTGACCAATAAGTTCAAATAATGAGCCCAAATTTAAAGCATGCAGCCACCTAACAAGGCATCTATCTCACGGGCGTGGCCGACGATGGCGGAATTGGAACCGCCGGTAATACAAAGGCATAGACGCCAGCATATACTTTCTCCGTTTCAAATTGTAGTTCACTTTTGGCTTTTCTAGATTCATTTCTTTTACTATGTATCTAGACATAGTGTATAACTAGGTGCATAGAAAATCAATGTATCTAGAAAAGCTAAAGTTAACTACAATTTGGAACGGAGGAAGTACCATTCAATCGAAGTTGGAGCTAACTCTGAAATAAACTAGTACGCAGACATTGAGAGTTTGAGACATACCATAACCATACCATTTGATTGAGGTTTTGGAACTACAACTCTCAAAGCAACTAGGACCAGCATGTCACGACCTAGAAAACGGGTGACTTGTGACCCCCTGCCCGCGTCTGAGCAAATGCGCATGGCCAGCTCGCAGCTCGATCATTTACTGAGCAGAGACCACTGCATCATGAGACAGTGATACGCCGAGTGCTGCCATGCATAACGTCGTCTCTCACCATGACTGATAACTCCATGAGGCCTCCACTTCCTCGTCCTCGACCAGTGTAGTGTTGCCGCGCGTTTAGGTAGCCGGCCTCCCCAATGACTCCATGAATCTCGTACGTACGAGACAAGTAGCTGGAGTAGGTACGTATATGGGTTTACGTGCACGGGCCGCGTGACCGAATGTTCCAGTCGCGCAAATGTGCGTGAATTCAATTTTGACAGGAGTCCCGCCGCCGCGCCGGGCAGTTGGCCGGCGCCAAAGCGCTGAAGGGTGCAGAGCCGTGTGCCCGCCGTGCTCAGCAGCAGCCCAGGCCCGGCGCGAGACGCGTCGATGCGCGCCGTCAGATGTACGCGCGCCCGCGGCCGCAGGGGCGGCCGACCGGCCAACCAGCGTGCGTGCGCGGCCGGCGCGAGGCCCCTCCGGCTCCTCAAGCGCAGGCCGGCTGGGCGGCTGAGCAGCTGACTGCCGCCGTAGAGGCTCAGACATCAGATCAGACAGGCATGCATGTACAGAGGCCACCGGCCAGCGGCCAGGCCGCGCCACGCCCACGCCACGCTAGTAGTAATCACACTGGCTGCTGACCAGCAGGAGGAGCACGTACCTGCACCTCCAGCACGCAGGCGGGGCGACGCGCCCACATGATGGCGCTCTGCGAGCCGGGCTGGCTGCTGTCCACGCACGCAAGGGAAACGCCAAGCGCCGGACGGCGAGGCAAGGCGATCCGCTGGGTGGCGTATTGACTGGACCGGACATAAAGGGGTGCCCTGTACTTCGGCCGAACATATCCAGGACAAGTTGCCGGTTTCTCTCGGGCAACCATGGCCCTGCCATCCCGATCATGCATGATACGATACGAGGCCCCCGGCCCGCTCGTCCGATCGACGAAACCCACGCATCGCCCGGCCCGGCCGGGAGTGGAGGGGAAATGAGGAAATGGGGCGAAACGAACAGTGATCCACGGAACGGATCCACGTGGAATTGGAAAAGCTGCTCGGTTCTTGCCGGCACGGACGGCAGCAGAACCTCCCGTCCTCCACAGTGGCCGGTCACTGTTTCCCTCGCTCTTGGCCAGCGTTGCGTTGGTGTCCTCTTCCGTACTACAGTCCACGCTATTACACGGGTGGCCGATTGGCGACGTGACATCCGGTTTGCATGCTCCATCGGGTCTGGGTCTCGACTCGTCGTGGTGGTAGCCACTCACGCGCGCACTGAGACTGACTGAGGAGACTTTTGCAGGGGAAACCATCACGGCACGGGCTCGAATCGAATCGCACCTGTTGGACCCGGCCGGCCGGACGTGTGTACTCTGTGGACACTCGAGCAGCCTGCAGCCCTCACATGGGTTCTGGACATTGGACATTCCGAATCATATATGAGACCAAAACAACTTTTCCGACGCACTACTCTAGTATAAAAAGTATTTTGTTACATTATGATGGGCTCAACTGCCTGTGTCACCGGGGGATGAGCAATCTATTCCTTGAGTGTAAGGACATAACTTGCTCCTTGTCAACGAAACACAAAGTGACATGGGCCTGATAGTTCACCTTTCTTTGGGAGTTATCCCAAATGTCAGAGGAATCAGCAATCCACGGAGATAGCGGTTGCACGAAGTACGAACAACTCCACACAACTATCAGTCTATAATCGATCAGTTATTTAAGCTAGGCAAAATCGCCCAACTTTCCCTTCATTCCACTACGATGCTATCTCTCTACCAAAAAGCTCGACGTTTAGGATAGCGATACGGTCTTCAAAACATAATTTTGATATCTTGTTATATTGATGTTTATGTATACTTTTATGAAACTATTTTTTTTAAGATAAATCTATTCATATAGGTTTCACATTTGCAAACTCAACAACATAAAACTTATTGATGATTTATATTGTTAATGTTTAACTCAAACCTTTTCCTAAACGTCAAATTTTTTAAGTATGGAGGGAGTATGCAATAATTTCTATCAAATACAGCTGCAAGTAACATTCACTTTTTTTATGAACTCGATAAAACCACAAATTTAATTCTTTGCTCTTTATCTATACCTACTAATAAAGAGAAAAAAATTTCATGTCCACCTATTCTTTAGGTCTGCCGGTGCAGTCCATACCCCGTGTATCGCTCTGTCTCCCTCCATCGTACGTATACGAGTCCGTGTTCAGGCGTCTAGCCCCCAGAATCCAATAGAGACACGAGTTCCTCTCTGTGTTCTGCCTCCTACTCCTGCGTGGTTACGAGACATAAGGAGGAAGGATCAAATTTCTAAGAGTCCGTCTCCAACTCCAACCGACCCAATCTATGGAGGAAGTGGATATCCCGTCGTCGACGCTGAGGTCTGCTGGGTCTTGGACCCTTACCTGATGGTGCAGCAGCTCTGGGAGTTCGAGTCCCTCAACTACGAGTTGATGGCGCTCAGGGTGCAGCTGCAAGAGTACACGGAGGAGATCCACAAGAGCAGCAAGGACATCAACACCGGCACCGGGAACGGGATGAACTAGATCCTCGCTCTCCTGGCCAACGTCAGGAACGTCGTCATCTTGGCCAGGGCGTCATTGAGTCTTTCATTGCCATCTCCATTACTAGCGCACTGCCAGCGAATTGAGCAGCTCTGCAGGCTGTAGCTGTAGTCATATTAGACCGGACAATATATTAGGTTCCTCGTGCTGGTTGCAACCGGGAAGGCTTGGCCGTGAGAGCATCGATACTTTCTTCAATTTAATTCTCCTCTTCTTTTATATATATAGATAATATTATTATTATTTTACTTTCCTACTATTGTACAGAAACGTTGATAATATGTTTGTTGTATAAAATAAGTATAATGTTGATAAGAAATAGTATGGAGAGAGGGAGAGAGAATAGAACAATGCACATAACAATGATCATTACTACACTTGACTAAAATGAAATATGGAGAGATAGAAAATAGAGAAAATAAAATAAGTTGGGTCTAACCTAATCGAATTCATTACTACACTTAATAAGTTATTTTTAATAGAAGTAAAAATTCATAACAATGCACAAGTATACTAGCTTTTATTTTCTGAATTTAAGATTGTTTCCATGATCCTACGTTTTAAAAAGCTTGCACCAGTTAAAAGCAATGTGACGAAAATAAAATTTTAAGATCAACAAAGAAACATGACATAATAACTAATCTATGAGCTTCACAAGTTCATGCGTTAGAACGTGTGTCAAGGCATGATACAAAGGATGGTTAAACCAACATGTTAGAATGTGTGTCAAGGCATGATATAAAGTGGTTAAACCATGCTTTGGAACATAAAAACGTAATCATTGAATTTTTTGAACTACAAATAATCTAGTTTTTTTATCATAAACCCGTAGCAACGCACGGACATGTTTTCTAGTAAATTTTAAATTTGAAATTTGAATTATGTCATATCTTACGTAAAAGATTTGTAGTTGTCTTTTTTTTTTTTTTTTTTTTGCCCTAAAACATTATCGGTTTTTTACAAACGGTGTTGCTCATATCTTCTTCAGGCTGGTAATGAGCCAGTTTAATGTTCCTAATTTAGTATTATTCCAAATTTACTATTTGTATGGAAATCAAATCGACATTCTCCTTTTTTTTTTTTTTTTTTTTTTTGAGCAAAATCGGCATTCTCCTTAATTTGTTATTCCGAATTTATGTCGACTGTAGTCTATCGGTAGAAGCAGAAACACAAGCGGCCACATAATCGAGGCTAACAAGTCATCAAATTTCTAATGTTTTTCCCTTTTGTTAACAATTTTTTTTCAAGTTCTCCGTCAATAGTCTTTGTCTTGTAATGATATTGTTCAATTCATGATAATAAAGCTCTCTTAATATCATTGTAGGGTTAGCACGGACATTATACCGGTTCATGTTAACTAGCGAAACTTCAGAAAGGCTAAATTTTCAGTAAAGTCTTAAAAATATATTCCTGGTTAAAAATGTAATGTGCTATTGCAAAAATACTTGCAGAAATGCAAAATATGGATGGATTCTTCTCAACATCGGTTGTACCAAAACCAATAAACCTGGGTTGCTAAAATGAATAGGTCACGAACAAAAGGATAATCACCGAATCTAATATGCGTGTGATGACAGAACATCTATCTTCTATACATCTATTTTGTCAATGTGACTGACTGAACATCTAAACAAAATATCTATTGTATATCGTACATTAAAACTGAATTTTACCCCGAACCAGAATAAGTGAATGACCAGGTGCAATCCTGAAGCCATTTTAATATCAAATGATCCGATGTCAGGCAAAATGGGCGCTACAACCAGGTCTCGTCCAGGACAGTAAAAACATCACATACGGGCTTCTGCTAAGTGCTAACAAAAATCACACCTTCGATTTAAACCATTGATACATGTAACTGTGCAATAATTAAGAAACATAGTATATCACAATACATTAACTAAGCACAAGACATTGTTTAGCCACTTTTGAAGGCACCAGAGAGCTGTGTCTAGGCATTGATTAAACATCCAGCTTTGGGTCTCATATGCTCCCTGCCCCTTGTCCTAGTAGACACAGAGACACATATATCAATAACAGTTAGCAATTGCAGTGATCAAAAGTGCAGCATATATTATAAGCTATAGTTGCACAATAGCAAAAATGAAACCAGTTATGTTTCTAACAACAAGCCAAACATACACCACAAAAAATCACACAATTATTAAACCATTAACTATGGTACTCCCTCCATTCCAAACTATTAAAACATTTGCGCTTATATATACATAAGCTAGGTCCAGATATTGTAGTAATAAAAGTTAATAAGTTCTATGTGCCAAAACGTCTTATAACTTGAAAGAAAGGGAATATACAAATAGATCTGGTTTGCATATACACTTTTAAAAAATGGCAATGTGCACGATTCGATTGTAGGAACTAGGAAATCTAATACTATTGATTCAATCATTTATTAGGAATAAAAAGGCACTTGGTGCAATACCTAAACAGAATTTCAGCCGTTACCTCATATTTATTCCTATAATAAGCAAAAATCATGGTCTTAGATTAGTAATTTTGATGTAAGAAACTAATGCTGCATTTTTTGTCACAGAATCTCCCATACAGTTACTTTGTTAGGTTAATCATTGATCAAAGATAACAAAAGTTTGAAACTTCAGGCATTCATATATACGGACACACTCATTGTTTTCATGCTTTGACCTTCAGAAAAAACTCACCCACCAACTGAAGCTTTAATCTAACTTTCACTTGAACTTTGTTGCTCACGAATCCTTTGACGATGGCGTTTTAACTCATCCATTATTTCCCTGTCAAGTCGATTACTAGCTTCCAAGTTGGCCTTGATTCGATCCAATGCGGGTTAACCCAATATACAACAAAGATTCCAGCAGGAACTGCTATGAAAGCACATGTGGTTGCAGTTTCTTTGGCTACGGTCTTTGCCCTGAAATGAAAATGGCAAGTGTAAGAGTGATAAATAATTCATACCAAGGTATGGTCATTTGTTTCTTCATATAGAGCTCGCAGAACTGGAACAAGAAGCCATACCAGTCCCACCTACTGCCTCTGGGAACTTTCTTGTCATGAGTTTGAGACCCCTAAAGAAACATAAACAGCATCATCAATACCAGTAATATGAAGGTTATCATGATCATGCATGTGGTCGCATAGAGCTGGCATGACACAAATCAAGCATGGACACCACTATCTTGAGGATCAAATTTATGAGGTCACCCTAATAAAGGATCAAATGTGAATGTGATCGTGTAGTGTAATACCTAGTATCATGAATGTGTAACTAACATCGAAAATTCAATAGTAATAACCTTGGGTCTCATAGAGCCTAATGCTAGATATGATAACAGGGGATCAGTTGGGTGAGTGTGAACCGATGGGGTAAGCTCATGCTAGCAGCTAAGGCCCTAAATGAACAGGCTTTGTAACCTTAAATATCAATCTTCTATGCTATTCTTTTACATGGATAGTAAGAAAATTGAATCTGAAGCGATAACGATATGTAGGCTTTGTAACCACAAACATATCTTTATTTATGGATATATATAGCTTCAATACGGATATATATATAGCTTCAATTTTCTCTCGAGTGTAAATTGAAGCTACATGGATAGTAAGAAAATTGAAGCTATATATATTTGCGGCTCAATATTCTATACTTTGCGATGACTATCAAGGTTATACTTTAATTCAAACAGGCTTGCCGTATCAATGTCAACATCATGTTATGTACATCAGTGTCATCATAACATAAAGTAAAGCTTATAAATTCTATATAAAGGATAAAACATAAAAATATATGTATCATTCTTGTCGCCATTTTTTATAAATGTTTGATAGTTTGTTTTCTTCCGTGGGCACATTTGCTAGTTAAAAATTATACATGAAGGAAAGATTCCTTATGTGTCGACCAAATTCAAAGACTAATCAAATCAAATCAAAGAGGAGCAGCGTACCCTAAGGTTGGGTGGCGGCGGCGTAGAACCAGAAGATGTAGAGAATCTATAGAGTGATGGAAGGCGAGGCGTTGCGCGAGCCATCTTGGTTGCTGATCGAAGGAGCGCTGCTCCTGCCGCTGCCATGATGGATTTAGGGATTGGATCTTGGGTTTTATTATCTTGTTCGTCTTCCTTCTTGGCGAGAAGAGAAGAGTCGAGTTGAATCGAAGAAAAGCTTGCTAGGATTTGCGATCTGATCTCTCCTTCCCTCTCGATATATGGGGCGGCGGGGACGGAAACAAAAGAGGATTAGGTTTTCCTTTCGGTCGGACACACGGCTCGGGGGCGGGCGGAACTCCTCTCCTCCCCACGGAAACGGAACGGAAAAGGACGCGGCTCCGCTTCGCTCCCTTGGGCCTTGGTGGTGGATTTGGCCTTTGCGGGCGGCCCGTCGCGAGAATAGGAGAGGAGTCAGTCCTCTACCAAACTGGGTGGCCCCGGAAAGAAATCATCCGCGCCGCATAGCGGGCCGGCCCAAGACGACCCAACGACCCGTCGCGGGAGTGCCGTCCGGCGCTGGCGAACGCGGCGTTCAGCGCTGTCGCGTTCCTGCTGGGCGCCTGGGCATGCGCGTGGCTACGTTCGCCAACGCGCGCACGGCGCTGGAGGCACGCCGCTGCGTTCCGGTCGGGCGCCGCCATGGGGTTCCTCCTCGCCTCCAGCGCGCTAGCTGCTCGTGCTCTACGCCGCCGTCAACCTCTTCGGCCTCTACTACGGCGACGACTGGGGCGGGCTGTACGAGTCCATAACCGGGTACGGCCTCGGCGGCTCCTCCGTCGCCCTGTTCGGCCGCGTCGGCGGCGGCATCTACACCAAGGCCGCTGACGTCGGCGCCGACCTCGTCGGCGCCGACCTCGTCGGCAAGGTCGAGCGCAACATCCCCGAGGACGACCCTCGCAACCCCGCGGTAGGCATGCACGTCATCACTGTCACGGAACCGTTGCTTTGCTTTGCTTCATCATGTCCTACACGTATCTCAAAGCAAAGTCGATCACCGTTGCTGACTTGCTGTGTTGCATTGCATGCACCGATCGTCTACTACTCGTGTTTCTTTTCCCTTTTTTCTGCTAGACTAGAGATAACTCTTACTACTATATATATATATGACCTCAGTTACAATTCGATCAGGGTCGATTTGTTTGCACATGCATGCTTTTCGTACACGTAGTGTATGTGCGATGCCGTGCCGTATGTGTGATGATCGAATTTGTAGTTGATCGCCGACAACGTGGGGCACAACGTCGGCGACATCGCCGAGATGGGATCGAACCTGTTCGGGTCGTACGCGGAGTTGTCGTGCGCCGCGCTCTTCGTGGCGTCCATCTCCTCCTTTGGGGCGGAGCACAACCTGACGGCGATGATGTACCCGCTGCTCATCAGCGCCGTGGGCCTGCTGGTGTGCGCGGTCACCACCGTCGTCGCCACCGACGTCACCGAGGTGAGAGAGCCCGACGAGGTCGGGCCGGCGCTGAAGCGGCAGATCCTCATCTCCACCGTGCTCATGACCGCCGACGGCATCGCCGCCGTCACCTTCCTCGCGCTGCCGCCCAGCTTCAGCCTCTTCGACTTCGGCAACCACAAGCGCGTCAAGAACTGGCACCGATGTCTGCGTGTCCGCCGGCCTGTGGGCGGGGCTGGTGATCGGCTACGTCACCGAGTACTTCACCAGCAACGCGTACGCGCCGGTGCAGGCGGTGGCGCGGTCGTGCCGGACGGGCGCGGCGACCAACGTCATCTTCGGGCTCGCCGTCGGGTACAAGTCGGTGATCGTGCCGATCCTGGCCATCACGGCGGCGATCTACGCCAGCTTCCGTCTGGCGGCCATGTACGGCATCGCGCTGGCGGCGCTGGGGATGCTGAGCACCATCGCCACGGGGCTGGCCATCGACGCGTACGGTCCCATCAGCGACAACGCCGGCGGCATCGCAGAGATGGCCGGGATGCCGGGCCGGGTCCGGGAGCGGACGGACGCTCTCGACGTCGCGGGGAACACCACGGCCGCCATCGGGTCCGCCGCGCTGGTGTTGCTGGCGATGTTCGGCGCGTACGTCAGCCGCGCCGGGATCACGGCGGTGGACGAGCTGAGCCCGCGCGTGTTCGTGGGGCTCCTCGTCGGCGCCATGCTCCCGTCCCGTACTGGTTCTCGGCCATGACGATGCGGAGCGTCGGCAGCGCCGCGCTGCGGATGGTGGAGGAGGTGCGCAGGCAGTTCGACGAGATCCCGGGCCTCGCCGTGCCGGACTACGCCACCTGCGTCAGGATCTCCACCGACGCGTCGCTCAAGAGGATGATGGCGCCCCGCGCGCTCGTCATGCTCAGCCCGCTCGTCGCCGGCACGCTCTTCAGGGTCTAGACGCTCGCGGGGCTCCTCGCCGGCGCACTCGTCTCCGGCGTCCAGGTCGCCATCTCTGCCTCCAACAGCGGAAGTGCATGGGACAACGCCAAGAAGTACATCGAGGTCGTCGCTACAATGAAGAGCTTATAGATCCCTCTCATCTTATATATTCGTTGACTGAGTCTCCTGACCCGGCCCTGAGTAAGTAAGAATAATAATGGTCGTGTGTGTAGCTTAATAGCCGGGCTCTTGTACTTGCGTGATCAATCAGTAAGAGTAATCGTCGTGTAACAAGTAATGCCAGACCACTAGAGTTGGAGGCTTATTCATGTCTCAGTAAGAATATGTTCGGTATACTGCGAAATGCGAACACTAGTCGCGAGTATGCTGATCTGCTGCCTGCAGAGTAGTCGCAAGCCTGACCTTACTGGTTGCTAAAAAATTCCAGCATTTCGCCATGCAACATTTCAATTCCTACAAGATTTGGAGAACTTTTACTTTTCTAAATATGACCTTAACCTTCTCACGAAAGATAATAACACAAAGCTGAAGACCTCATCCGTCAATCACCAGACTGAGATGTAGGTGATTGAGCAAGCATATGAAACAGAAACATGCTTTTCTGACCATGGAAGGTAACAACATTCTAGTGCCCTCAGGGCTTGTTTGACTGCACTTGAATCCACCACAATCCATGAAAAAAACGAACTAGTTTTCCATCCCCGATCCAAATGAGTACTTGGATTGAGGGGTATTAGAGCCCAGTCAAACAATGCCTCAGTTAGTTTTTTCATCATGGAACATCCACGAATCAACAAATCACAGTTCTATGAGATTACAATGCTACTGACGCCAAACTAACCTGTCCTTCCACTTCTACAAGAGTAACAGCTTAGCCAATGGTTACAGAGGAAACAATTTCGAGCATGGGGCATGTTTTTTTTTTTTTTGGCGCCTATGGCCTGTAAGTCTTACTACGCTAATTCAATAAAACTAGGATGAGCTTTCCCTTCTATAATGCTGTAAAAAAGGAGCTCTCATACTCAACTTCCAATCCTTCTCTCGGGTACATGTTCACAACTCAGCCAAAATTGAAGTCAGAGATGAACACAACTGTGGCCAAAACTATGTCACATCTTATCGCTTCCCGAAGGTTCCAAGTCAAGATGTGTACTCTCAGTTTCATCATGAGCAACGGCAGGTTGATGTCTAACGTGAAAAAAGAAAACAATAGTATCACCTCACTGAGGCCCTGCATCTTGGGAGACAAATCCCCTGCAGCTTCGCCCCGCAGTCCTCTACCTTTTGATGCACAGGATCCAAAGTTCCCAGGGCACGTTGTCGATTCTAAGAGCCTCGGTTTCCATCCCCTTCTCCACTGCCTTCAGAACTTTTCGTGCTTCTAGAAGGCGAGGCTGAAGCAACACTCTTTAGCTTTTGTGAGGTGAATGTCTGCCACCATCTGGATTGTTCCCCTTCACTTGGACCTCATCAGCTTTAACAGGCTTTCTGGGAGGTGCATCGAATATTTATCATCAACATCGCAATCCCCAAGCCCACCAGATTCATGCCAGAAGAAATAACAAAATATCAGTGAGATACAAGATACAAAGTAATGTTAAAAGTTCAGTGAAAACAACACTCGACAAATTATCATCATTCTAACCAGCAAAAACTAGCAAACACATGTTACCCCCTCTGTTCCAAATTATAAGCCACTTTGAACTTTTTGGTTCATCCATTTTTTGCTATACCAAAAAGGTCAAAGCGACTTGTAACTTGGTACGCAGAGGTAGATACAAAGTGAACTGGACATCCATCTGCACTTGCAGAAGATTAGGATACCTTGTCAGGATAGATTCCTCCTGTGAATGCATTGCTGTTGTTGAAGAATGTACTCTGTCACTGAAAGGGAAAATAAAAGGAATTTCATGTTGGTTAAGTAAACAATGGAATCCCAAACTTCATTGATCCCACAAACATAAAAAAAAGGCAGCAGACAAAGGAATTGAAACAAACAAACCTGTCCTTAGCACCTCTTTCGTCTGCTTTCTTTCCCATGTCAACCACACCAGTACTTTGCTTTGTTTCGGCACTCTCCACATCCTAACAAGAACACAGGCCAACCGGTCATTGCCTGACTCTATATAATAGTTATCTAGCTAATACTCATTATCTGATTTGGAGTAGATAGTGGAATAGTCGCTATCCAAGGTCCAACTAATAACTATCCAGTCTACTATCTACACATGTTTGGATCCAAAAGATATAGTTGTTATCAGATAATAATTACTATATATACGTAACCAAACAGTGTCTAAGTAACAGAAGTACAATCATCCTTCAATCAAATAGCCAAATATTCATAAGGTTTGATTGATAATGACAATGTGATGTACTCAAGTTTTCATGGATTATGGTGGATTCAAGTGCAGTCAAACAAGCCCTGAGGGCACTAGAATGTTGTTACCTTCCATGGTCAGAAAAGCATGTTTCTGTTTCATATGCTTGCTTAATGTGGGGTGATACCGCACCTACATCTCAGGGTTTCTGTTTCATATGCTTGCACAATCACCTACATCTCAGTCTGGTGATTGACGGATGAGGTTTTCAGCTTTGTGTTATTCTACATCTTTCGTGAGAAGGTTAAGGTCATTAGAATTAGAATACAACAGATCATAGAGTCGGTATTATCAGACCATCAAATTCATATTGTTGCGGTTTTTCTCCATTTCCTCCTAATCACAACATGATTTTGTTAGAATCATAGATATCTTAAAACAAATTATATATTAATTACAATGTTGTGATTATCTAGTTTTCAATTGCATTTTGAATAACCAAAATGATGGGCAATTTGCTTCTCATTTGCAACCTCATTAATTTAGTTCTTGAACTAAAATGACATGAAACATACAGGTGTAGATTAGTAAAACGTACTGAAGCATTATCACAGCTTTTAACACAATGAGCATTACAACAGCAATATTGCCAATCATCATCAGAGAATGCTGGCGCTGATGGCACCTCTTTGGTACTTTATAGTGCCTACTTTTACCTTATCATAACTCAAAAACAAAATACGGAAAACCAAAATAAATTCTGAAACTGGCCATCCACCAATTTAGCCATGCTTATAAGGAAATGAAAACCTGCCACATTTCTGACAGTGAACCAAATACTCCCCCATATCCTTTTATAAGGCGTATTAGGATTTCAGAAAATCTATGAAGGCATACTTGACCATTAGTTCCTCTTATATATTATCAATTATATGTTAGTACGTATCTATTGATGCATAACTGCACTAAACATACAGAAATTTTGACAGATTGATGATCAAACTTTACTATGTTTGTCATTTTGGAATTCTAATCCGCCTAACATTTTTGAAATGGAGTACTTTCACAACTCTTGGCTTCAAACCAAACATGCACAACTAATTCAAGTGCAAAGCCACTTAAGTGAATACATGACAGGAAAAGGCAGTTAGGAAGTACTCCACATTAAGCAAGCATATGAAACAGAAACATGCTTTTCTAACCATGGAAGGTAACAACATTCTAGTGCCCTCAGGGCTTGTTTGACTGCACTTGAATCCACCACAATCCACTTAAGTGAATGCACATCAGTGTATTAGACATATCTAAGTCAATAATAACAATACAGAAATACATTCTCAAACAAAAATTAAGAAGTAATTGAGGAAGAGAACAGCAATAACCAAATAACCTTGGCTATATAGGGCGGGCCCACTCTGAAGTAGCATTATAAAAAGAAAATCAGCAAGACACCCAACATATATAACAGTGTAATCCTAGTTCGAAAAAACTAGCAACGAAGAAATGATGACAGTGTAATATGTTCTAACAATGCTGGTGCCCATAGCTATCGGTATAAAACAAACATTGAAGCAAAGTAATTCCAATCTATGTAAGAATAAAGAAATATGAGTACCATCCAGCAAGGGAAAAACTGAGGTAAATACCTTGTTAAGGATGGACTTTACAAGTTCCTTTTGATCATGGAATTCTTTTGAGAGATTCTCAATAGCAGACCTATCCTCACTTTGGTCCTTCCGCAGCATTTCCTGTTCCTTCCTCAACATATCAAGATCTTTCACGATATCATTCTTCTCTTTCATAGTGACTGTTGCCTCCTTCTCAATAAGACCTAGCTTTTCTAATGGCTTTGAGAATAAGATGAACAAGCCACCTGATGCACCAGCTACGGCTGATTGGATAGTTTTTTCAAAGGCTATCTCAGCTGCACTGAAAATGAAAGCATGTACAGATAAGACATTTCATTAATAGAAGATGGTTGACAGACCGCAGTACTGAAAATGTTGACAGTATTTTATTTCAGACTAACCGTTCGCTCATTTTTGCCCATTTCTGTGACATTTTCTCCTTTGTCTTCGCAAAACCAACTTACTTCCTCGACGACCCATTGGCCTGCCTTGTTCTTCACCAGGGAAACGGAAGTAACAAGGGAAACGGAAGTGGGGGGTTCCGGGGCCTGCAAAAATCAACAGAAAATGAAATGCGCTTTACAGATTCTATCACCAGTATCCTAAACCTATCAAATCCAATATTGTTTTGGATTATTGGATAATCGAATTTCAACAGTGTATCCCATCTCATCTACCAAAACGAAACCCACCCGAAACTAAAACTAACCCTAGATGGACGGGAAACAACACGAGATGCCTTTCCTTCCTCCGAATTTAAATGCGACAGACGTCAGACGGCACAACGAATAGCAGCGTCACCTCCCACCACCCTACTCCCCACGAGGCCACGACCCCCACGCCTCCTCTCCTCTCCTACGCGAATCGCCCGCACCGGAATCCTCATCCAATGTATGCAACGGCTCCTACTCTCCCATCTCATCTACAAAAAAAAACGAAACCCACTATAACCACCGACGGAACGTACCTTCGAGAACCGGCGCCGGATACTGTTTCCGACGGACCGGAAAAACGCCGACGCCGACATGGCCGGGGGTTGTAGACGACGGCGGGAGGCGGCTGTTGATGAAGCCACGGGCGCCGATCAATTCGCAACCTCGAGGTGGCCGCGGAGGTGCAGCAGGGTTTTTATGGGGCGTGCTCCACCCTGGGCTAAGCCCGACCAGGTGCGTGGAGCTAAGCCCGTCCACCGTTGCTGGGCCTTTTTTACTAAAAGTCGGCCCATTTTGTCTGGTCAGATCATCGCCTGCCGCTGCACCCGGCCCGGCCAGGAGTGGAGGAGAAATGGGGCGAAACGAACAGTGATCCACGGAACGGATTCACGTGGAATTGGAAAAGCTGCTCGGTTCTTGCCGGCACGGACGGCAGCAGAACCTCTCCAGTCCTCCATCCACAGTGGCCAAACTGTTTCCCTCGCTCTTGGCCAGCGTTGCGTTTGCGTTGGTGTCCTCTTCCGTACTACAGGCCACGCTACACGGGTGGCCGATTGGCGACGTGACATCCGGTTTGCATGCTCCATCGGGTCGTGGTGGTAGCCACTCACGCGCGCACTGAGACTGACTGTGGAGACTTTTGCAGGGGAAACCATCACGGCACGGGCTCGAATCGAATCGCACCTGTTGGACCCGGCCGGCCGGCCGAGTACTCTGTGGACACTCGATCGAGGAGCCTGCAGCCCTCACATGGGTTCTGTACATTGGATATTCCGAATCAATATGAGACCAAAACAACTTTTCCGACGCACTACTAGTAAAAGTATTTTGTTACATTACATTACATTGATTCAGTATACTTCATGCAGTGTTGACTTATAAGAATCACAAAGAATTTAATCCAAAAAACGAATGAGGCGACACGTACGACCAGTAGCCAAGGTCTACACTTGAGAGTAGGAGTACGTAGTACCATGCTTGCACCATGGCCACCTACTACGTCTTGTTTCTTCGGAACAACAGCTAATTAACATGAATGAATAACAACACAGCAATACACACAGGTATACGGTGCATGGAGAACGATCGAAGAACCGGTCACGCTATGAGTAGGAGCAGGAGCACAGGAGCTGGGCGCACGCGTGTCTCGATCGATCGATCTCAGCTGGCCTGGTCTCCTTCTCCTCCAGCCGTGGAGTTGACGTAGGTGAACCACCTCTGGAGCTGGCGGTTGTAGGCGCACGGCCGCTCGAGGTGGAGCAGGTGCCCGGCCTTGCGGATGCCGTACAGGAAGCAATTGTCGCCCAGCTGCCTGCGATAGATCACGTCGCGCGTTGGATCATCGTTCATGCATGGTTAATTTAATTGGATTGGCAGCAGCAAAGGCAAAACGGGGAAGAAGAAGGTTTACTCTTTCATCTTCTTGGCGAGCTCGATGTTGAAGATCTTGTCCTCCTCGCCCCACAGCAGCATTATTTTCTGCAACCACGGCGAGAACTCAGTTCACTTTTGGAATTTTTTTTTAAGTGGAAGTTCACTTTTGGGATGTGTGTGAAGAAATTCAAAAGGGCTTTTTATTTCTTTCTCCAAAGGAAAAAGTCCATATTCCCTCCCTCAACTATCACGAAAAGTTCACTTTTCCTCCTTCAACGTAAAAACCGGACAAATCACCTTCCTCGACTTTTCAAACCATACAAATTACACTCCCTCGAAATGTTTTTCGGGCGGTATTGCTACAGTAACAGTGTTTGTCTTTTCTTTTTTTAAAAAAATTTCGGTTGAATCTTTGAAAAATCATAGTAAATTATAGAAAAATCATAAAATAAAAAATCTAATTTTGTTGGACTCCACATGATTAGATCTATACAAAGGAATATATAATATGATATACTTTAATATAAAGTTTTTTGTTATGAAGGTTTTGTATTTTTCTTTTTATATATTCAGTGTGTAGATATAATTATGTGAGTCTAACAAAATTGGATTTTTCATTTTATGATTTTTTCTATGATTTACTATGATTTTTCAAAGATTCAACTGAATTTTTTTTAAAAAGAAAAGGGCAAACCGCTGTTATCAGAGTAATACCGCCCTCAAAACCGCCGAGGGAGGTAATTTGCATGGTTTGGAAAGTTGAGGGAGGTGATTTGTCCGGTTTTGACGTTGAGGGAGGAAAAAAATAAACTGACTTTTTCCTTCTCCAAAAAGCTCAGGTGGCCCTGTCTAGGCTAGGGTCAGGCCGGTCAGGCCCAAGCAGCTCGGGTCTTTGACCAGGCATTTCGTAATGAGTATGGGCCTTCAAACCTACTCGACCTTAGCCATGGGTTCTATATTGGTACGGTAGTAGTAGGTCGGAGTTCCCTAAAAAAAAAAGTAGTAGGTCGGATCCTTCACCAAAAATAGAAGTAGCCCAACAGCCCAGGACAAAGAGCTCGTTGAATGTTTTTCCACTCTGCCGGTCACTTTCACCAATCAGCTAACTTAGGTCCAAACTGTCACGAGTGTCAAGTGAGTGACCTGGAGCTCCTAGATTTCATGATGCATGTGTCTGACTTACTTTTCTAAGTTGGTGAACAAATCAATTAGCTGTGGGTTGGTATGATTTTATAGGAAATTAAGGCCGTACCTGTTGGAATACGGGGATCTTGGCGTCCATGTTGCTAGTTATCAGCCCCTGCAACAGCTCCATCCTCTCCTTCTTGTTGGCGAACATCACCTGCTTGCCACCAAACACAACAATATCTTACTGAATGAAGAGAATAATCAAAGCAATGTTGCTACATAATGGAAAAAAGTCATGCCAAAGCTCTACCTTGAGGTAGTCGGCAATACTATGTTACTAGTGTATAACGACACAACAAACGGCTAAAATTAAGTCACCTTGAGGTAGTCCTTGTAGAACCTGTCGGGGAACCACATCTTCTTGTACATGGAGACGGAGAGAAGCGCCTTGAGCCCCTTGATGGTGTCGGGCATGAGCAGCTCGGCCGACGACCCGGCCCCGAGCCGCTCCATGGTCTCCTTGTTCACGGCGTCCGTCATGGCCACCACGGACCCGGACACGCAGAGCGACCTCACCAGCTCCGGCCGCGCCTCGGCCAGCTTGAACGCCACCATGCCCCCGTAGCTGAAGCCGACGACGTCGCAGCGCGCCACGCCCAGCCGCGCCAGCGCCCCGGCCACGCACTCCGCCTGGAAGTCCGGGGACCGGTCCGCGCTCGACGTCGTGGACTTGCCGAAGAACATCAGGTCTGGGATGTACAGGTTGTAGCGCGACACCAGCACGCCGAAGTTGAACTGCCACGTCACGTTGCCCTCGGCGGCGAAGCCGTGGATGAGCACCACGTTGGGCCTCGACTCGGGGCCCTTCTTCTTCGTCTTCTGCGTCTTCTTGGCGTCGGCACCGGCGTCGAGCGGGCTGATGGTGGTGCCCTTCTTGCCGACGTGGTGCTTGGGCGCCCACACGTGCATGGTCGTGCCCGGCTCCAGCTCCACCTCGATGGGGCGGAGCCCGGCCATCTTCATCAGCCGTGACAGCAGCGGCTTCTGCGCCTCGATGAAGTTCACCATCTTGCTAGCTGGAGCTGGAGGCTGGAGCTCGATCGATCGGCCTTACCGCCGGTGCGCCTAGCCCTCGCCGCTGCGTGGTGGTCGGTGAGTGGCAGCTCGCTGTTGCTCAAGCGTTCGCGCCGGCCGGGCCCGTATTAATAGAGAGGCACACCGTACAGGAGCAGAGCAGGCTTGTCGGCGTGTGTAGGCATGGCCGCATGGGCTGCGCAAGTTCAGCGACGAGGAGCGGTGTAACGACCGGCGATGGCGACCGTCGCGCGCGAGCCGGCGGGAGGGTGGGGTTTGGGTGGCGCGGGGCCCAGTGGCAGCGACAGAGTAGAGTGGGGACAAGTTGAAGCGGGGAGGCGGGTTCAGTGATCTACCGGAATGCACTACGCACACAAGCGCGCGGTAGCTTGGATTGGTGCAACCAACCCATCCTATTGTAGCGCCGGCTCCCCGCCCATATAATTGACACATTGACGATTCAGACATTTTCCTCAAATTCTTGATTTGATGATTTGGATATCGACGAGCTGCCACGAAGCTTCCAGTCTCTTACTATCGGGGAGCAATATTACGGGTACCCCTAACATACACGAAATCAACGCAAAAAGCCAAATAACACTTGGCCCAACTAGCTAGCCAAAGCACGGTCCACGGAGCTTTGAGCCCGGGACGCCAAGTTCCACCTCGCACGAGCTCTGAGCCCGGGACGCCAAGTTCCACCTCGCACAAGCTCAGAGGCTGTTCACCCGGATTCCGCCTCGCACGAGCTCTGAGGTCGGGACACCGAGTTCCGCCTCGCACGATCCCGGAGACCGTACGCCTAAACTCCGCCTCGCACGAGCTCAAGGGCCAGGGCGAAAAGAGCTCGAGCTCGGAGCACGAGCCCTCACATGACCAGGTCATTCCGCCTCGGGGGAACATGTGACCAATTTCTGGCTCGTACGACCTCGAGGTCGCAACGGCAGAGGGTGCACGGGCTCGCGGGATCTCGGGATCCCTATGATAACCAGCCACCCGTCCCAACGAGGGAAAGGCGGGTCAGCTCTATACTAACGACATCTAGGCGTAATCGAAGCGTCCGCAGCTACCCGCCGCAGCCGCGGACTACAGCTAGACACCGGCAACGGAATCCAATCTCCAGACGCCTTGACGCGGTAGCGAATTCCGTCAAGTCGAGCTCAAGCCGCACCAACCATTACGGACAAGGACTCACGGAGATTTTTTTTAAAAAAAAGAGAGAAACATCCTCATCATGGACGACAACGGAGGGACTCGCGGACGGCCCGGCAATCACGGACGGCAGCAGAGACGTTCGATGAGGGCTGTGTTTAGTTGGCATACTCCAACCCAAAAAGTGCTACGCCTCCCCGTCACATCGAATCTCTTAACGCATGCATGGAGCATTAAATGTAGGTAAATTAAAAACTAATTGTATAGTTTGGTTGAAGAGTACCGCATTTAATCTTTTGAGCCTAGTTAGTCTATGATGGGACAATAACTCAAATACAAACGAAAAGTGCTACAGTTCGAACCCAAAATATTTCACCAACTAAACACCCTCGAGGGCTGGGCTGGGCTGGGCTTGTTGCTGGACGCTGGGGCCCAGGTGGGGTCCAGGCTGGATGCTTTAAGATTTGTGCCATTTTTTTAAAAAGGACTGCCGGAGTATATGCCTACATTTAAATGTGCAATTTAATTTCCCCTAAAATTATATAAAGCACACCCAATATATTTAAGTCTTTTTACGGAGATATTCAGAGAGGATGCATGCTATGACATAATGGGCACCTTGTAACCCGTATACTCAGGTAGGATGCAGCTTAATATTAAGTATCATCACCAGGCTTCAAGCATGGAATCAACAGATGACATGGCATATGATTAAGAGAAACGCTGCATCATATTATGAATATATGATTCATGTAGAAGATAACTTCAAATTTTTCACATGCAAAAATCACACGTTCAATCTTAGACTACTGCATAACAATGACACTTGGCTGCATCACCACATGAGCGCCACTTTCTTTTCTGCAATAAGCTACTGCATTCTTCACGAGTTACAGGGCAGCATCATTGATTTGTTATAGCACAAAGGATAAGAAAAACTCCTGGCCTGCTATATAGCACACGATGGCATTTCATAAATCTTATGCTGACAGCCAATGAGTCTCGCTACTGTTGTTGACGATTTGCAACATGTAAATCTTGCAATCTTCACATTCTTCTTTATTTCCCTCTTTTACTGAAGTCATTTTCCTCCTCAGACAACTGCAATCTACCACTGCACAAGCCTGTTAAAGCACACCTCCTCGTGCTAGAAACGTGAGAACGGCCGCGCACGGGCCAACAATTTGGCCCACAGTGCGCCCAGGCCGCTCCGGCTAATTAGCCGTGCCGAGGGGACGATTTTCAGCCGTTGGATCCCTAAACACTAAACCTCCCCTCGATCCCAGTCGTCCATCCCCGCGTCCCCACGCTATAAAACGGCCAATCTTCGGCGCAAGCTCGTGTCGACCAGCCTTGGCGGGGCGCGTGAAAAGGTCCCTTGTGGTTTTTGGTAATTGAGTGTCAACATTAGGTGAACTAATAATGTGTGATTGAGATAATACACGTGAGATTAGTTCACATGGGTTGATGCAATGAAGGAGCTTATTGCATATGAGACATGACATGGAGTCGTGTGACCAAGGTGGTGAAGATCAAGACAAGGCTTGGCTTGATGGACCGTTGCAAGTGTGAAGGGCAAGTCGAGGCGGTGAAGCGATGGACCGCGAGGCGGTGAAGCTTAGGCAAGACTTGGCGCCGATGGACCGACGCAACGGTGAAGAGCAAGTGAGGTCAAGATCGATGGACCAATAGTGTCACGTGATGATATGAAGTGGATCATATCATTTGGTGATCGTGTTGGTGCATGTGTTGCATCGGCACTTGGAGATGGAGCGAAATGAAAATGCGCAAGGCAAAGGTATAACCTATAGGGCATTTCATTTCGCGGTCATGAGGAGCTTAGAGAAGTTTATGACCGGGTTTAGGATAGATGGCCGTACTATCAAGAGGGGCAAACTTGTTTGCATATCGGTCATCTAGTGCCACTTGAGCGATCTAACTTTTGCGATGTGTTAGGATCGAGTGGCGCGGTAAGAGCTAACCCGCCCTTTGACTTAATTGTGAAAATGCTAACACACATGCACATGGTGATGTACACTTGGTGGTGTTGGCACATTTGCAAAGGCGGCGGTGATTGCAGGGGTTGAGTTGGGTTTGGGAACCGCTCATCCTCCCCGCCGAGCTTGCGAGGCGGGATTCGCGCTTTTGAGAAAATGAGATGCATATTTTCTATTGCGCCGGATGCATCGTGGTGATGAAAACATGCTATTCCTTGTGCTCAAGTTTGGTATACTTGATGGGTAGCATGTCGAAGAGAAGGCGTCGGTGTTTCGGTGGAGTTTTTATTTGAAAACGGTGGCCGGGACGCACCGACCGGAAGCACGCCGCCCCGGGCGCTTCCGGTCGGTGCGTCTGGCGAGCCCCCTGCGGCCGGCGTTTTTGTGCGGACGCAGCGACCGGACTCCGGACCGGATGCTTCCCGTGGTCGACCGGAAGCGTCGGCCGACGCATGGAGGTGGGTGCCGTACCGTGGGCCCGGCGTGTCGGTTGTGACGGACTCGCGGACGGACTCACGACCGGACTTCGGGCCGGTGAGTCCGGTCGCCCCCCGGCCGGCTTCCTAGAACCGTGGTTTGAAGCACCAACGGCTCTATTTGGCTTGGGGGCTATAAATAGATGGTGTGTTCGGCCATGGCCGGTCTTGAGCACACTTTGGGCCTTGGTGGCTTGTGTTGTGGTGCTTGAGAGCCCTCCCACTCACTTGTGATTGATAGTGTTCATCCAAATCAAAGTGAGGAGTGATTCTAGTGCATTCGCGTTGAGAGATCGCATTCGTGCCACTAGGTGATCGTGTTGCAAGCCGGGAGTGCTTGTTTCTCTTGGAGGTTGCCACCTCCTAGACGGCTTGGTGGCAAGAGACTTCGTGAAGCACGCAACGGAGATTGTGCGGTGTGCTCGAAGGAAGATTTGTGAGAGGTTCGAGCTCACCTCGCGGGGATCGTGAAGAGCATCACTACTAGAGCGTGTCTTTGAGCTACCTCACTTGTGAGTGTGGTGTCTTGCGGTGCCTTGTGATAGGCTCACTTGAGAGTGGTGTCTTGCGGTAAGCCTAAAGGCATTTGGCTTGGAACCGAAGAACCATCTAAGTGAAACACCAAAGGAACCACCCAAGGTGTTGGTCGACACAACGAGGGAGTAGGGGGAAGTTGGCAAGCTTCCCGATACCTCGATAAAAATCACCGGTGTCAACTTGTCTACTCTTCTCGGTGGTTTGCATTCTCCAAATCACAAGCTTCGTATTTACATTCATATATACCTTGTGCTTGTGCTTGTGGAGTAGCTCTTGCAATTACTAGCTTGTGTAGCTTGTTAGTTGCTTTGCTTAGTTTGTGTAGCTAAGTATTTTGAGCCTTTGGGTTAGGCGTGTGTCGCCTTGTCCTTAGTGCATCTAGTGAGCTTAGGTTTGGCTTTGTGCTTTTGCTCATTAGAATTGTGTAGGAGCTCACCCTTGTTTGAAGTACTAGTGCATAGGTTTGTGTGACCTTGCAATAGAAACGGTTAGGAGCTCAAGCTAGGCTTATCACCTCATTTGCTTTGTGTAGGATCTTTTATGAGGTGATTTAGAGTCATAGCTAGAGGGGTGAAGTCTTGGCTAAACGAATAGTTACAATTCCGCATTATATTTGTTTAGCCGGCGTAATTAGTTTTAGAAAGGACTATTCACCCCCCTCTAGTCCCCATCTCAACCTTACAAACCGCCCACGGCCCAAACGCCCCAAGGCACGCTAGGAGCCCGCCCCGGCGGCGACACGACGACGGAGGCCGGGCGACACCGAGGCGGAGAAGAAGGCCGCGACGACGGCGACTCCCCTCCCGTGGCGAAGTTCCGCTGAAGTTAGGGTCGACGAAGCCCCCCCCTCCATTCTTCCCCAGTCGATTCCGGCCCGGCCGGCCCGGCCGCGGGTCGTCGACATGGCGGTGGGTGGGTGCGCCGGCCGGGCGTGAGCTCAGCAGCGGGGGCGCGCCGAGCCGGGCCAGGGTTGGCCTCATCCGCCGGGTACCGGGTAGGCGGCGGGGGGAGCCGGAGGTCACCGAGCCGAGAAGATGAGTAAGATTAGGGTTTCGACCGAGCCGAGAAGATGGGAAGGGAAAGAGAGCAACCTCCGCGAGTGCTAGGGTTACCTGAGCTCCGACGAGCTAGGGCCGCGACATCACCGAAAGTTAGTCTCGCCGAGCTCCGAGGAACTCCTAGCACTCCGCGGGCGGGGCGCTGGGCCGAGGAAGAAGAAGGAGGCCGGTGTTGGGAGGAAGACAAAGGGTGCCGGCAGTCGCGGGCGGGCCTTTAGTCGGGCCACTCGGGTCGGCGATAACACGCCCTATAAAACCCCGCCTCCCGGATTCCCTAAGGCCTTGTTCGTTTTGCCGGAAAGATTGGCCCGGATTGCAGCCCAATACGTTGGATTGAAAAGACCCACCCAACTCCAATCCACACATGGTGGCAAAAGTGCATTCGGTTGGGCCCGACCGGAACCGAAACAGGCCTGGTTTGGATTGGCCCCCGCTGCTAGACGGCCCGAACGGAGTCTGGTCACTTACCCCCTGGAACGGAGTCGGGAGGCGAAAGTGTCCGCCAAGAGGGCGGGCGAAGCGCGGCCGCGGGCCACAGGGAGGCATCGGGCGCGGCAACGCCGGCGCGGCTGCCACTGTGAAGGCAACGGTCAAACGCTTTCCCTCCGACGTCAACGCCACCGCCACCTTCTCACCGTAAATCGCCACGTGCTTCCCCCCCCACTAGGTCTAGGTTCCTTGGTTCTTGGGACTGGGGGCTAGGTGATTCAATCGGCTGTGGCGAGATTTGGGCCCGATCACTGGCAGTCGCGAGATCAGGTTCGTCATAGGAGATGTAGAGGGACATGGGTTCCTGTCGCGAGATCAGCCGTGTGATCCGGTCGCGTATTTTGTGTATAGTTGCTCCATTTTTTTTTGTCAACCGGGAATTTCATTGGTCATCAACAGAGGATGCCCTGGCAGAGAGATTTTTGTTTTCCTTTGTGGTAAGGTGTCATCGAAGATCATGCCTTTCCAGTTATGTCGTGTACTTATGTGTGCAAGATGCAACCTACTGGATGATGAATATTCTTGATTATATTCATACTGATTTAAAACCTTCTGCATAATTGTACGTAATGCATGATTGCCTGCTTTATTTGGGAAGTAAATTGTGCATCCAAATCGATTTTCTAGAATGAAGCATCAACAAGAATATACATATAAAAGTACTTAAAAAAAGATTTACATAGAAAAACAAATTAAAGTGTGTGTGTATGTTTTGCAAAAGCACATCAGTTGTTCAACTCATCACAGCCCTCTCTTACGCACACACAAGCACATGAATGTAGGATTCGAAAAAAAACACATGACTGCAGGTAGTAACAAGGTACATCTTTAAAGTTTAAAGGTCGAAGTTTTTTATGTAAGCAAATGATACGTCTGGCTTGGTGCTGAATTGACATTTGCACTTGAGTTGTGTATACTTCAGTGTAATTGCATAGTTTTCCTGATTGAACTAAGAGTGAGTTCATGCTAGTTTAGTCTGAAAAGTGGCAACCTATGACTGAGTGTTGCTCAGTTACATGTCTAAATAATTTATCACGGCCATTTGTTTTTAGATAATCTCTCACTGCTTTGATTCCTCTTATTTAGTTATTTCTAGGCTTATACTTGAGAGAGAGTTGGATTCCCGTGGTGTACTTGTTGGATTCAGTCTTTGGATCATAAGTTTAAATTATCGTATGTGAGCACTAGTTCTGTATAGTGAGCTGAATTGTGTGTACTTCATCTTGTGCTTTGAGATCCCTATCTTTGTGGTGTTATGGTTTGAGGAGTTGCGCAGGAGATAGGAGTGGGAAGTCGGCGGCGGGTCTGTATCCCCGGTGGCGGGCTGGCGGCGCCGTGGTCGGCGCCAACGAGAACGAGTGGAACGGCAATAGAGTGACTGTGAACAGTAGCGCCAGGAGCGAGAGAAGAACTCAATCTCTGGCTGATTTCATTGATCTCGAGTGTTTCATACTTATAGCTACTTCCAGCTATATTTAGGAATTACAAAAAAGGAATTACAAATAATGGCAAATTCAATTGATAAATAAACTGATAAAAGATCCTAGTCTTGAGGATCCGGTCTTCTTGCCTTGTTGCGCTCCCGGCCTGGCCTTCCTCTTCTCCTGCTCATGCCGTGAGCCTAGCCCCTCTTGTGACCGCCTACCTGTGTACTGATTGCGGTCATAACATCTCTCCCGTCCTCGACGAACAGCTCGCCCCTCGAGCTGAAAGGAGGGAAAGAGCTCATGAGGAAGGCTTCGACCGGCTCCCAGGTCGCCTCTGAGTCCTCTGAGTCCTCCAGACCTGTCCACCGGATGAGAACGTGCCAAACACCTCGACGTATCGGCACGCACCGCCTGAGCCGGGCTGATGAAGAAGGGGCGCCCATGTCGCGAGGGGGTAGCGCCGGCGCCGTTGGGGAGGTGGGCCGTGGAACGGCTTCAGTACCCCACGCGAAACACATCATAGACGCTACGCGCCGGCAGTCAGAGGCGGTACGCGACGCTGCCGATGCGCTCGATGACTTGGTATGGCCCGGGCGGCGAGGGCTGAGCTTGCCTTCGCACCCGGCGCCGTGGACTGTGCCGGTCTGCTATGATGCGGAGCAGCACCCGCCCCCGACGCTGAACTCCATGGCCCGATGATGAGCATCGTAGGTCTTCTTGGCATAAGCTTGAGCCTGCAGGAGTCGATCACGAACCTCCGCCAGAACGATCCCGGTCGCGCGAGAGACCGTCCACCTTGTCGCGCGCGAGCCGGCTGCATACGGCACGAGCGCCGGTGGTGGGCGGCCGTGGGACGACCTCGAACGGCGAGAAACCGAGCGCCGAGTGATACGACGTATTGTAGCAAAGATTCGCCCACGGTAGCCACTCCAGCCATGCGCGTCGGTCGATCCCGGTTAGGCAGCGCGAGGTACATGGCGATCGCGGCGTTCACCACCTCGGACTGCCCATCCGCTTTGCGGATGGAATGCTGTGCTCATCCGAGCTTGACGCTGGCTTGTTTGAAGAGGTCCTTCCATATGTTGCTTGGTGAACACGGGATCACGGTCCGAGACGATCGACACCGGGAACCCGTGGAGCCGGACCACGCCCTCGAAGAAACTCTCCGCCACGGAGGACGCCGTGGTAATGGTGGTGGAGTGGCAGGAAGTGTGCCTGCTTGGAAAACCTGTCCACCACAGTTAGTATAACACTCTTGCCGTTGACGCCAGGAGGCCCTCGACGGTCCATTGCTATGTCGGACCACACCGAGGAGGGGAGGGGGGGGGGGGGGGGGGTCCAAATGGCTGTAGGAGGCCCCGCCGGGTGGAGGTGGCTTGTCTTGTTCCTTTGGCAGACGGGCACAGCATCGACGAACTTCGCGGACCAGCGGCGATCATGGTCCACGACGGTCCCGACGAAAGCGATGTAGAGTCTTCGGTGCCCCTCGTGGGCCAGTGGTGTGTGCGAAGCTGGATCACCGCCGGCAGCAGCTCGACGCCCCTCGATGTAGACGCTGGACCCCTTGAGGATGAGTCCCTCCTGAACGCGCCACGGCGCGCCCCGCTCGGCGACCACCGAACCCCCGCAGGGCTCTCAAGTTTGCGCCCTGCCGAGCTCCCTTGGCGGAGGTCGTCGTAGATGCGGAAGGATGGGCCGGACACGGTGTGGACGTGCTTCTCTGCTTGGTCGCGCCGGGAGAGCGCGTCGGCGACAGTGTTGAGGACGCCGGGCCGGTACTCCACTGCAAAATCGTAGCCAAACAATTTGCTCACCCACTGATGCTGGGGCACCGTGGAGAGCCTTTGATCAAGCAAAAATTTCAGAGCATAATGGTCCGTGCGGACGGTGAATCGCCGGCCCCAAAGGTAGGCGCGCCAATGTCGCACGGCCTGCACGAGGCCGATCAGTTCTCTTTCATAAGCTGCGAGCTTCAGGTGACGAGCAGCAAATGGCCTGCTAAAGAACGCCACCGCACCCTCGCCTTGGTGCAAGACGGCGCCGAAAACCGACCCCGACGCGTCGCAGTCGACGAGAACGGCAGCTGGAAGTCCGGCAGCCGCAGAACGGGAGCCGTGGACAGCGCCCGCTTGAGCGCGGCGAACGCCTCCGTGGCCGCGTCCGACCAGAGGAACGCCTCCCGCGGCGAAGCGCGGTGAGGGGCGCCGCGATCGCGCCGTAGTCCTGATGAACCGGCGGTAGTAGCCCGCCAGCCCCAAGAACCCGCGCAAAGCACGCACCGACCGCGGCTGGGGCCATGTCGACACAGCCGCCACCTTGTCGCTGTCCATGGCCACGCCCTGGCCGGAGATCACATGCCCCAAGTAGGCCACCGCGGTCTCCGCGAACGCACACTTGGTGCGCTTGAGCCGAGCTGATGCGTCCGCAAACGCCGAGAGCACCGTGTTGACATGTTGGAGGTGCGAGGACCACGTCGGGCTGTAGATGAGTATATCATCAAAAACACGAGGACGAACTTACGGAGGTAGGGCCGCAGCACCGTGTTCATCAAGCTCTGGAACGTCGCCGGCGCGTTCGTGAGGCCGAAAGGCATCACGAGGAACTCGAAGTGGCCCTCATGTGTGCGGAAGGCCGTCTTCTCTATGTCCTCAGGGTGTACTCGACTTGATGGTAGCCGGACCGCAGATCCAACTTGGTGAAGAATCGTGCGCCATGGAGTTCGTCAAGCAGCTCCTCCACGACAGGGATTGGGAATTTGTCCTTCACCGTCTGTTGGTTCAAGGCGCGGTAGTCCACACAGAAGCGCCACGACTCGTCTTGTTTCTTCACGAGCAGCACCGGGGCGGAGAACGCCGAGGTACTGGGACGGATGACGCCCTGCTCCAGCATCGCCGCGCATTGCTTCTCAAGTTCATCTTTTTGCAGCTGCGGGTACCGGTAGGGTCGAACGGCCACCGGAGGGGAGTTGGGGAGCAGGTGGATGCGGTGATCGCAAGCCCGTGGTGGTGGCAGACCTGCTAGGACGGCGAACACGTCGTCGAAGGACGCGAGTAGGCGCTCCAGCATGGCCTCCTCGTTGGCGCGGATGGAGTGGAGGCGCCGGGTGGACTGGGCGTCGTAACGCGTGGAGCCGATGCCGCGCCAGAACACCCTGGTACCTCCTCGCCAGAACGCCATGCAGAGGTCGTCGAAGTCCCACAGGATCGGGCCCAACTGGCGCAGGAAGGGGGCGCCCAAGATCATGTCGTAGGCGTCGAGGGGGATGGCGAAGCCATACACGAGGAACTGCTGGTCGGCGATGTGGATGTTGAGGTCGTTGAAGCGGCCAGTGCACTCGACGCGATCACCGATGGCCACGGTAAACCCCGTTCCTGGGCAAGGATCGGCGGCCAGGCGGAGATGGCGGGCCACGGCGTTGCTGACGAAGTTCTGCGTGGACCCCGAATCTAGCAGGGCGATGAACTGGAGGTGGTCGATGGTGACGTAGACTTGCATCGTGTCCTCGGTGCGGATCCCGGCGATGGCGTGGAGGGAGACGACCGGCTTGTCGGCGTCGCCCGATGCCGTGGAGTCGTCCGGGTAGTCGTCATCGGACTCGGGCGGCTCCTCCACCGTGTAGTCCGTGACCTCCAGGTAGAACAGCCGCGCGCACTTATGGCCGCGCACATAGGGCTCGTCACAGTTGTAGCATAGCCCTTGTTTGCGCCGCTCCTTCATCTGGTCAGGAGTGAGCCGCTTGAACGGCCGCGGTGGCGCGTTGGCAGCCGGCGTCGTCGTGGTCGATTGCGGCGGAGCAGGTAGTTGTGGCGCGCCCATGGCGCGGCGGGGTGGCCGATTCGGCGGTGCCGGCAGGGCCGGCAGCTGGGGCGCGTTACGGCGCTCGTACGCACGCGCCAGGTGCACAGCCCGCTGCAGGTCTTGTGGATCTTGGAGCTCGACGTCGACGCGGATGGAGTCCGGCAAGCCCCCGGTGAACAGCCGGGCCTGCTGTAATGGCGCCAGGGGACCCGCGTGAGCGAGCCGTGCTTGGAACGCCTGGATGTAGGAGTCCACCGACGACGTAAATGGCAGGCGTGCGAGCTCGGCCAAGTGATTGACTGAGAGCGCCGGGCCGAACCGCTGATGGCAGAGGTGCTTGAACATGGCCCAGTTTGGCGCGCCGTGGGTCTGCTCCAGCGTGATGTACCACTGCTGCGCCATGCCGGTGAGGTGGTACGAGGCCAGCCAGACGCGGTCGTCCGGCGGGGTTTGTTGTGCCCGAAAAAATTGTTCGCATCGGTTTAGCCACCCCATGGGGTCCTCCTTGCCGTCATAGGTTGGAAAGTTGAGTTTATGGAAACGGGGAACGGCGAAACCCTCGTGATCTGAGGGATGATGGGCTGCTGGCAGTGGCATGTTCATAGTGGCGGAGTATGTTGATACGGGGAAGGGGAGTGAGGGAAATTGATGGACGTGAAGGGGAGGCAGTGAGGTGGTGTTGGGTGCGTGCTGGTGATGACAGAGTGTGTGGCGGTGGCAGCTGGTGTGGGGGGCTGAGAAGGATTGTGGTGGTGGCGTGGGGGCTGAGAAGGACTGTGGTGGTGGCGCGGTCAAGGTGTCCGGGGATGGGGCCGGCAGGGCTGGAATTCCACCGTACCCCGGAATGCCGAACGGCATGGCCATGGTAGCCATTGGCATGGCGCGGCCCTCCACGGTGGTGAGCCGGGTCGAGAAATTCCCCATCTGTTGTTGCAGGCCGTAGATGGCGGCGGTGAGTGCATGGAGGGCGTCGGTGGGTATGGTGGTGTACTGAGGTTGTGGTAGTTCGGATGGGTGAATGATGGCCTGGGAGGAGATGACGGGCTGGGCGGTGGTGGTAGTGACGACATCGGAGACGGCGGTGGTGGTGGTTGGGATCGGCGGCTGGGAGGTGCTCGAGGAAGCCATGGAATCCGGTACCAAGTTGTTATGGTTTGAGGAGTTGCGCAGGAGATAGGAGTGGGAAGTCGGCGGCCGGGGTCTGTATCCCCGGTGGCGGACTGGCGCCCGTGGTCGGCGCCAACGAGAACGAGTGGAACGGCAATAGAGTGACTGTGAACAGTAGCGCCAGGAGCGAGAGAAGAACTCAATCTCTGGCTTTTTTCATTGATCTCGAGTGTTTCATACTTATAGCTGCTTCCAGCTATATTTAGGAATTACAAAAAAAGGAATTACAAATAATGGCAAATTCAATTGATAAATAAACTGATAAAAGATCCTAGTCTTGAGGATCCGGTCTTCTTGCCTTGCTGCGCTCCCGGCCTGGCCTTCCTCTTCTCCTGCTCATGCCGTGAGCCTAGCCCCTCTTGTGACCTCGCCTCGTGTACTGATTGCCGGTCATAACATGTGGGTGGTGGTTTCAATGTTAAAAATTTAACTGCAGTGGGCAGCAATTTAGTAATGTCTCATCAGTTGTGTTATCTGTCGATATCTGGTAATTAGATTAGATGGTGCATTGATTGGCCCGTTTTTAGAAGAAATGCTGATTGGCTTGTTTTTCATGCAATCTGAGAACTGAAAGCTGACATTACTGAAAACTGAAAGTTTCATACCATCCATCTCATGCAGTAGCTACTGCTGGATGTTCACAACAAAGCATGCAGTAGCTAGCAGACTAGCAGTTAACCAATAATTAGGTGATTTTTAACTGCTATGCAAGTATATTCTTTATTCTCTGCTAGCTTCTATCTGTTTTTGTTTGCCCAAATGTGTTCCTAATTTCAGCGATGCATACTTACATCATGGTCTGAAAAATATTGGTTCTTGACTAGCACTAGAAATTATTGGTTCCTTGCATGTTCCTATGCCTTGCTGAACTGTTGGATTACTGTACTACAACCCTCTTGTTTATTGGTGGCTTACTTTTTTTTAGAAGAAATGATGATTAACGGACTGTCAAGCAATTAGACACCCAATTTTCATGTGACTCTTGTACATTACTGTGCCTATCTTGCCTCAGTTAACCCAAAATTAATATTGAATTCACTACAGTGGATTCCTACTGTTATAGATAACCAGTTTGTGTGTTTGTTGATTTTAGAGACTAGGCCCTGGTCAGACACCACTTTACTATGTGTATGCAATATGCAGTGCAGTTCTGGAACCAGTTTGACCATTGTTCCAAAGCAACCTGAAAGAAGAAATACTTTCTAGTTTTGTAACCAATTTTTGAGCAATTGCAAAATGACTAGGTCCAGTTCTTGTGTAGCCTGAAATGTTCAGTTATCTCTTAGATAACTATCTGACAGACCTCATAATAGCCGACAGACCTCACAATACATGATATTATTTGTAGGTCAATACTGAAAGGTAGGAGAAGGACATGGTCTGAGTACAAGAAGAGGATTTGTCATTCTATTTTATCCGGCATCTTCATAAGCAACTATTGACTTTTGAGAACACTGTAATATATGCACTTTAGCATTAACTGGATGCAACCTTTTGTATTGAGTTATCGTAGCTGGATGCACTTCAATTTGGGCCATTGTTTGAGGTCGTGAAATGTCTGTTGGTTTTGCTTTTCATGTAAATTGAATTTTTCCAAGCTTGCATAGTAGTAATGAGCTCGTGAAATGTCTATTGGTTTTGCTTCACGTTCAGTGTTGATTATAGATGTTAAGTGCTACCATGCAAAGCAATGAGACGGTAGTGAGCCCTGGATTTATCCCATGTTGAAACGAACAGCAAATTGGAGCCCAGCAAGATTGGTTTGGAAGAGAATTGAATCTAGGCCTGGAATGAGTGACACAAATGGATCCACTACTTCTGGGCCTGGTGGATTGGATCAGCCGCAAAAACGAACAGGGGCCTAACCCTAACTCATTTCTCCCCCCCCCTCCTCGGGGCAAACCAACCACCAGGACACCACCCTCCGCCTCCGCTACCGATTAGCAACCCGTCCCTGTCTCCACCTCCAGCCACCACCATGAAGGGCAAGGCCGACACCCCATCCAAGAAGGATGGGGGCGGGTAGGATAGGATCGATCCGAAATGATGGTTCCTCTTTTTTTTGATGCTCTTGGTTAAACTTTTGTGCGGTTGCTTGTTGTTGTTGTTGCAGCTCGGGCCCGCGACGGCGTCGGCAAGGGCAAGAAGGCGGCCGCCGCTAGGGGCGCAAACCAGGGGGGCAAGAAGTGGGGCGCCGCCCGACGCAAGAAGTGGGGCACCGCCGTGGGGCAAGAAGTGGGGCGCCGCCAGTGGTCGCCGGCGAGGGCAAGAAGGAGGCTCATATTGGCAAGCCCGAGCCCCGCCCTCCGCCTTCAAGCTCTTACGGTGAGTTCTCCCTGCCTCCACGAGTCATTTTACTCAGATCTCTAGATCTACTCTATTTTTTTATTGCTAAGAATATGTGGATCCCCCCCCCCCCTTATTGAGCGTGTTCTGCGGCGTTTGTTTGCTTTCGTGACTGATTTCACGAAAGGATTACAATGGCGATTTGGACGTGAGTCACCTCCTCGTGTATTTTTTTTCTATGCGTTTGCAGATGTCTTATTCTTTCTTGTTGCATTGTTGGATCGGTTGAAAGCGAAAAACAAAAGGGGGCGAAGAAGTGGAGTGAAATGTCACAAAAAGTGAGTAGATCTCTTGAATACCCAGATTGACTTTGTGTTTTTTTAGCTCGACATGGGTGATTATGCACAATGTTGTGGTTTATTTGGTTGGATAGATCTAGTGTTACCTTTCGTAACAAGAAAAGAAAACGGAGTAGAGGTCCAGTTATGACTAGAGTTGAATTAAATGCTCATATTGAATTGTAATGGATAACATATCTCTCAAAGCACACACTCTTTTTTCAGTGACTAATGTGTATGTTGTTCTGTAACAATCAATCATTAGGACAAGCAAGCATACGAGGACGAAGCTGGTCAGCAGAAGGAGGCCTATTGGAAGACTATGGAGGACTTTGAACAGGTAATCTCGAATCTGTGGTCCATGCTCAACTTTATAGTCTTTTTTTTTAGATCGTTATGTCATAATTTAGGTATTTAATTTCTTTTTAGGCAAAGGAGGCTCCTTCAGAGAAGGCAAAGGAGGCTAGAGCAAAGAAGGCTAAGACTAAGGTGATCGAGTTGTTGGACGACGAGGATGACGACGCGGTACAGAAAATCAATCTATTTTCTGGATGACTTGTCTTCATTATCAATAATATTTGCCTATTCAGTAATTATTTTGTTTGATTTACTCTCTGCAGATCCATGCTCAACTTAGAATTCTTTTTTTAGATCGTTATGTCATAATTTGTGTATTTGATTTCTTTTAGGCAAAGGAGGCTCCTTCAGAGAAGGCAAAGGAGGCTAGATCAGAGAAGACAAAGGAGGCTAGAGCAAAGAAGGCTAGCTCAACGAAGGCTAAGACTAAGGTGATCGAGTTGTTGGACGACGAGGATGACGACGAGGTACAGAAAATCAGTCTATTTTCTGGATGACTTGTCTTCATTGTCAATAATATTTGCCTATTCAGTAATTATTTTGTTTGATTTACTCTCTGCAGATCCATGCTCAACTTTGAAGTCTTTTTTTAGATCGTTATGTCATAATTTGGGTATTTGATTTCTTTTAGGCAAAGGAGACTCCTTCAGAGAAGGCAAGAGAGGCTAGAGCAAAGAAGACTAAGACTAAGGTGATCGAGTTGTTGGACGATGAGGATGACGACGAGGTACAGAAAAATCAATCTATTTTTCTGGATGACTTGTCTTCATTGTCAATAATATTTGCCTATTCAGTAATTATTTTGTTTGATTTACTCTCTGCAGGAGGACGAGGATGATGAGTAAATACCGTCTTCGAGTAAACTCCATGAGTCGATAAGGATCCTTTTCACCAAAAATAGAAGTAGCTCAACGGCCCACGACAAAGAGCTCTTTGGATGTATCTCCACTCTGCCGGTCACTTCCACCAATCAGCTAACTTAGCTCTCAGGAGTGTCAACTAGTGATCTGGAGCCAATAGATTCATTCACTGAGAGATACATATGTACAGTTGCTGTGTGTTATTCTTGTTCCACGAAGCAGCGTGCTGCCTTGTTCAGAAGTCGCGCTTGTCCAGGTACGGCGCCTTCCAGGCATACCAGTACGCGAACGCCGCGATGGACACGGCTGCGGCCACGCCGACCGTGGCGTGCCACGCATAGCTAGGCGTGTTGCCGCAGCCACAAAGCCCACCCAAACGCGACCGCGCAGCTCCGTTCCGGCCCTCCTGAACAATGAACTCGAGGCCCTGCCGCGCGAGCACGGCCACGTCCGGGACGGCCGTCCCGCTCCTCACGGCGTGCGCGATCGCCTCGTACTCCTCAGGACTCCCACCTTCCAGGAACGCGCCGGCGATGCGGCCGGCGCTGACCCAGAGCGCGCCGAACTTGGGCGGCTTGGACGAAGACGAAGCGGCGAAGTCCAAGTCCCCGAAGTGTACGGCCTCCCCGGCGTTGTCGCCGAAGAACCTCCAGGACAGCTCGAAGACCCTGGAGTAGAAGAAGGGCAGGTAGTCGATGTCCACGGTGGCGCCCGAGGGGTCCAGAGCCGCCGCGACGGCGTGCCTCGCGGTCCTGCGCGCGCAGTCCACGTGCTCCAGCCGGCGGACCTCGCCGCCCAGGAGCTTGACGGGGAACGCGGCCACGTCGCCCACGGCGTACACGGAGGCGTCGCTCGTCCGCATCTGCCCGTTCACCTTGATGCCGCCCTTCTCCATGGCCAGTTGGCCTAGGAACAGCGATGTGTTTGCGCGCGCGCCGATGCCGACCACGACCATATCAGCTGGTAGGCGCCTGCCGTCTCGCAGGATTGCTGTCGTCACCTGTGCATGCGCACACAAAAATAACATAGCCGTAGTGGCGTCACAACACATCCGAAGTTTCAGTGCAATTTGAATGTAGTCGATCTTCAGACTACCTGCTGTAAAGTTTCATGGAATGGATGAACAGAAAACTCACCTTCCCAGATGAGATCTCCAAAGATGAAACTACAGTTCCTTTGATAAAAGTGACTCCTTTTGAAGCGTAGTAGTTCTCGTAAAATTCAGCAATTTTTTGGTGTAAACAGATTTCCCACTGCAAAGGAAAAGTCACAGCATATGTGTTGGTATCTGTCCAACTCGTGTAGGAAAAAAAAAAACCGATTGTATGTGTGTGAAATTATTACAGACTAATGTGCATCCTGGTATCCTAGTATTGAAACTTCAGAAGAATGTTCACCAAACAGTAGTTTCAGCTACGTACTGCAGTGTTTTCCAGGGAAGACGATAGTAACTTTAATGTTGTTGGCAACCAAAGCAGCTGCACATTCCATTCCTATGTATCCACCACCAATGACAACGGCATCGCCACCAGGACATGATCTCATTACACGGACTAGTTTATCTGCATCCTCAAGATTGCGCAGATAACAAACGTTCTCAGCATCTGAGCCGTTTCCTCCAATTTCTTCCAGCTTCAACGCCTACAATTTTAAAAAGACAAAACAACATGCTCTAGCGTCGGTTAAAAAATTGCACATACTAGGATACATGTTTAGTTAAGAAATAGCCCGGAAAAAGCATAGTGATCACAAATAGACTATGAACATACCCGAGCACCCGTTGCAACAATAAGAGTTGCATAGCTGATAGTTTCCCCAGTGGAAGTATCCAATGTTTTCCGGTGTACATCAACAGAAATTACCTTCGTTCCAAGAATAAGCTCAATACCTGGCCAAGTGGCAACGCATATCATCCATAATGCTGAAGCAGGAACTACATACATAAATAATTTGACTTGATTACAGGATCAAAGTACACATGAGGATCACCAAATCTGTTTTTTTTTTTCTGTTCTGTCCTCATATGAGGAAAAACAGACTTGCTGATCCATCTGTGTCACAAATTAAAGAATAGACAGTAACACTGACTCTTGTAGTCTTGTCACTTCCTGTTGAGATTTAACCAAACATAGGGTTTGCCAATGTGTGCAGCATAAATAACACATAGGAGTAGCACACTAAACTAAACATTAACCGGAGCATACCGTGTTCTTTGTACCAATCTTCTGTAAGTATTTGATCGTTGGCACCAGCACAAGTATGAAATCCTGGGAGGCGAACACCACCTGCAAATGTGACGAAGTCCAAAGTTCCAGTGTAAATTATATTCCAAGATTTCCAATACGGAAATACCCAATCATTTAAGCTCTTATATATGGACAGCATGACATGTTAGCGCAGCTTTAGTAGAACGATGCACGATCAGCAAGCGCTGTCAGCAGCAACACTGCTATCGGCATCGGTATCGGTTATTGATACATGCTTAGACTTCAGACTTAGCAAACACTCGTTGATCTGAGACTGAAAACGTACGCACCTTCAGGGAACAGATAGCCTTTTGCTTAGCGCAGGACGTTCATAAGGAGCAACCTGCCAAAGTGACGGGAGAATAAAATGGTTGGTCAGGGCAACAAGAAATAGCGTTTCTTCGTGCAGAGCTATGCACGCTCAATCGAACAGCAAATGGCAGAGCGTGGCACGGCAAGAAAGGAAGGGGGAGCATACGTACGGCCTCGTCGGAGATGATGCAGAGCTCGCCGGCGGCACCGTCACTGCGCCGGCGGACGAACTCGAGCGCCGCGTAGCCCGCGGCCACGCCGCCTCCTAGTATCACGTAAGAGAACGCGCGGCCCATCTGGTTTCTTCGCGCCGTCTCAGCCTGCCTCTATGCAGTATTGCCTCTCTGGCTGTATCCCACGTCTCGCCGTTTCTATTCCTCCCTCACTTAAGTAGCCAGACGTCTAGCCGTGATGGCGGCAGCAGGCCTGATTGGGCCCCGCCGGCGCGGTTCTTGGCTTCCAAGGACCGGAGAGATGGGCCGGCATGGACAGGAAACAATGCCTTGCCCGCCTCGCCCCTTCTGCAGTTCTGCGGGACCAGATCGGTGCCGTTCTTTCCCTCGACGACAAGGGAAATATTGGTATTCTTCTTGGTGAAGACAATATCGATCCGAATTCTCTCTTCTTCGCTTCTTTGTTTCCCTGCGACAATTCGATGCCATTCTTCTAAGAAAGGACCATCGGATTGTGCAGGCAAAAATTGCTTGGCCAGTATCATGATTCTAAGTTGTATATAACACACTAGCATAGTACTGATATTAGCATTATAGTACTGATGACCTCAAGTCAACAAAAGAGACTTGTCAGCGGCTCAGTAGCCGCTAAGTGTCCTGTCAGCCGCTGGATAGCCGACAGGAAGCTAGTTTTATAGTTTTATACATGCACTGTCGCTTCTTCGCTGATTACATGCACTCATGAAAGTTTTTCAAAAACAAAGAGTTAACAACAGTGACCAGTAATGCCACAAAATTACGGATCTCATTCAATAAAGAGTTGCAATTTTACAACAAGAGGCCTCCCCTGAGAGTTAGACGCAGCCTTTGGTTTCACTAGATAATACATGTAGGCATCTGTGTTTCTGTATACATTTCCCACAGACTATACTTTCATACATGTGGTATACAACTTTGCTTCAATAACGGCCAATAGCACTCATCCCAGACATTCCACCAGCAGTAGGTTGGCACGGCAGACCACAGGGAAGCACCCCAAATCCTCAGAACCTGCGGCGCTTCCTGCCATACCAATAACCAATTGCAGCGATTGACACTGCTGCTACGACACCGGCTGTGGCATGCCACGTGTAAGTAGGTTTTCCAACAACGGCAAGCCCACTGTCAGGCACCTCCTTCTGGCTCTCCTGAATGGCAAGTGCCAGGCCTTGTTTCTCAAGTTCACCCATGTTTGTGACCATAGCTTTCTGCCGAACAGCAATCGATATGGCCTCGTACTCCTCCCGACTTCCGCCTTCAAGAAATGCACCTGCAATTCTGCCTTTGTTGACCCAATATGCACCAAACCTTGGGCTGCTGCTTGTGAAGTCTCCAAAGTGGACCACTTCCCCAACATTATCCCCATAGAATTGCCAAGATAACGTGAACACTCTGGAGTAGAAGAATGGCAGGTAATCAATGTCCCTGGTTTTTCAAGGCTCCAAGACGGAGGCAACAGCATGTCTAGCAGTTCTACGAGCTGAATCAACATGCTCAAGCCGTCCGGATATCACCATCAAAAAGCTTGATCGAATGCAGCCACATCGCCAACAGCATATACAGAGTTGTCACTTGTCTGCAACTGTCCATTTACCTTTATCCCACCACCACCTTTCTCCATGGACATCATCAGCTGACCTTCAAAAAGACTAGTGTTTGCCTGGATGCCAATACCAACTACTACCATATCAGCAGGAAGGTGTCTACCATCTTTGAGGATTACTGCAGTCACCTGTGCATACATGGAAATATTATTATGGAAAAGTCCAATTTTTTAAAGGAAAAAAGGTACAATCTAGTAATCTAGTCCTTAACATGGTTTTTCATTTTTTGTTTGTCCACAAACGAGTTTAAATTTAAATTTTCTGGGGTGGTAGGTGACATCATAACTTATGTTAGAAAAATACACCACAAAATTTTCATAATTATTTTTGATAGGTTAGGCATCTAATAATAAATTAGTTCTATATATACAAAATTTAGATAACAAATAATGATAAATTTTCTTAACTTATCTTTGTAACTTAAGTTATGATGTCAACTATTGCCTCAGAAGTGTATCTCAAGCAAAGTTTTAGAATGGAGGGAGAAAATTGAACTGTTTCCAATTATTAATTTAACTATCAATGTCAACATTGAAGGCATTGGCTTGAGTTTCTGACTTTGCTTGAGGATTCTAATTGGCCAGATTATGAGTATTAGGCTTTAAAATAGGTGAGCTAATATGGTTGGCATTCACCATTCATTGACTAAATATGCTTGATACAGTAAAAAAAGATTTACAGGGATTGATGAATCCAGGTAAGCTCAACGCTATCATTGTTGCCACAGCATACCATCTGAGAAGCAAGCCATTTATATTCTCCATTACATAAAGGCTGAGTCCAGGTGAATCCAAGAGACGAGATTAAGACCAAATTAATAACAAATTTTTGAGAAAATCTCTCGAAAAAGCACAAAACCTAGTTTATTGCTAGCAACTTGGTAAAAAAAAAAAAAAAAAATTTTTTTGCTAGCAATCAATGAAAATAGTAAATTCTTGCTCTGTTTTATCAGCATTTCCATAGTGGATCAGTGGACGATTGCTGACTGATGGTCATCTATCTAAAATTGCCAGTCAAGTGAGGCTGAAATTTCCATCTTTTTCAGAGAAGAGTGAGTTTCTCATATATAAAGTGTATCACACTTCCACATGATAATGTATGAGAGGCGTGCGAAGTCACAGATAACAAGCCTAGCTCAGGGCTTGTTAGATTGACTAAAATAAGTTGCTAACAGGTAACAGCTAAAAAAGCTTAAGCTGATTCCACAACCCAACTTTCACTTTAGCTTATAATTCATTTTGAACTATTCAATAATCTGACTTATACAAAGTTATTAACTGACTCTCTCCAGCCATTGCAGAAACAGGGTCTAACTTGTTATAATGACTTTTAGGTGGATGAAATTATATGACTTGAATAGTTATCCATATGCACTGGCAGGAGGAACCTCTAGTAACCACCTGATGGGAACTGCTGAAAAGGAGGTTTCTGAACCAGGACCATGGCTTGGTTATACAGTTATGGATCATTACTTGTACTTGGTAATAAATATAAAGTTGCGATCTGTATATTACAGATAAGTTTCAGTTTCAAGATATGGAATTATGAAACCTCACCTTCCCCATTGTATCTTTTCAAAGGATGTAAGCACAGTTCCTTTAACAAAGGTGACCCCTTTTGAGCAGTAGTAGTTTTCATAAAATTCTGCGATTTTTGATGTAAATAGACGACCCACTGCAGAAACAAATCAAGCTCATAATTAGACCAGCAGGAGAGGTATTAAAGCATGTTGGAAGCCCTGACGCAAATAAAACTTTGTTTAGATGATGAAAGCATCTACTTACTGCAGTGTTCCTCAGGGAAGACCATGGTGACCCTTATCTTGTTAGTAACCAATGCCGCTGCACACTCCATTCCGATGTAGCCACCACCAATGACAACAGCATTTCCACCAGGACATGATTTCATGGCACTCACCAACTTATCCGCATCATCGATGTTGCGCAGATAACATATGTTTGAAGCATCTGAACCTTGTATTCCAAATTCTTGCAGCTTCAAAGCCTATGTTATGTAATGATATGAAATTGAGAAAAACACATAATTAACATGCTAGAATTTTTCTAAATGAAGGATAGCAGGTTTCATGAAGAACTGAATTTGGATAAAAAAAATATGAAGTACAAATAGATCCAATACCCGAGCACCTGTCGCAATAATTAGTGTTTTGTAGCTGATAGTTTCACCAGTGCCTGTAAGCAATGTCTTGCGCCTCACATCAGCAGAAATCACTTTTGTTCCAAGAACAAGTTCAATGCCTAATCAAATAAATTAAAAGTTAGAAAAATACATAGATTTAAAGGATCATATGGATGGATCCATTGAATCGTTTCCATAAATTCTGAACAATAAGATGTTCCTTAAATATCCCATTATCCATAGCATTTGCCAATATGCTATAAAATTAATTGTACAATCCAGTAAAGAAGATTAAAAAAACCTACCTTGTTCTTTTGTACCATTTTGTTGTCAATAATTCATCATTAGCACCAACACAAGTATGAAATCCTGGAAGACGAAAGCAGCACCTGCAAATATATCAGGGGTCAATAACAGTCAGCGATATTAACCAAGTCTGTACCATTAAAAAGATCGGAAGGACCAACATTTGCCTCCAAAAAGAAATGGAGCGACCTTTAGCCAAAATTATTTTAGCTGTCGAAAGTGAACAGAACATTGCAATTCTTCAAAAACGAAGAGATGTTACCTTCTGGGAGTAAATAGCCTTTGCTTAGTGCAGGGCGTTCATAAGGAGCAACCTGGCGAGAATACAGAGAAAATTGTAACTAGCAGAGCCTGTGTTGAATAACAAAATCATAGCACAGAGAACTACACAATAGTTATGATTCTCAAGTAAGTTTTGCAAGAAAAAGAATGTTTTCTCGATTATTAGAGTTTCCACATCCGATTTTGCAAAAACAGAAAAGTGCAGACTTGTTTTGTCTACCAAGGAAGCAAAAAGAAAACCATGTACACCATGTCATAGCCAAAAATTATGTAGAACCTACGATATTGCATTGGAAAATGTCATTTCGTACTGTTGGAATAGTTCATTGTATAGCTTGCACACCTAAAAATTCGGATTGCATGCCTTCTCCGGCCAAAAGGCATTGTTTTAGTGGCTGCATACTTGTCAGCCTTCGTATAGTGTAGTCTAAAAAGAACATCATGCAGACACTGTTGGTTGATATTGATCAGTGATGTCAGGCAATAAGACCACGAACCACCGGACTGAAAAAGTGCGTGATCCTTTCTGCTATGTAGAAAAGGTACGCACAAAACAAAATCTTGGAATTTGAAGGAACATTTATTCATTGATATACTAGTAAAAGTGATGGTCCAATCCTGAGAGTACAAATGATTTTGGCACTAATACCTCACCGATCAAATTTCACTTAAACAATGACTACCCAAATTGCTCCTTTTCAGCTCAGTTCAAAGGCTGTTACTTGTTTACCCTGCCTATTGCAGTCTCTACTTAACAGACATACTATACGCTATCTGAAATTGATAATCATATCGGAGTTCAAAGAAAAATAAAACAAGGAATCCAAGTTCCCGAAGCATTGCCGGCACTGGTCCTATCAGTGGAAGGTTTCGCAGGAAGGGAGACAGGAATACTAAACAAAGAAAATCCCAGACACAGAGAAATGGGGAAAAGAAAGGGGAAGCAAAGGGAGCAGAGCGTACGGTCTCTTCGGAGATGATGCAGAGCTCTCCACGGGAGTACCCACCGCGGCGGGCGAACTCGAGCGCGGCGTAGCCCGCGGCCACGCCGCCGCCCAGGATCACGTACACGAACGCGCGCCCCATCCGCCCCTCTTCTTGCTGCCTCCTAGATGCGGGCCATGACTAGTACTAGTACTCCAAGGTCTCTGACCTGACCTTCTCGGGGCAAATGAGAAGGAGATGACGGGCGCGTTGCCTTGCCTTGCTGCCTCTTTCCTCCTCCTCCTCTTTGGCTCTTCCTGCGGGTCCCACCCCGTTATCTTCTTACGCTTTGGTTTCTTGGCACGCTCTCTTCGCCTCACTAGTCACAATCACAATGCAGAGTCGTGATCGATGTGGGTTTTCTGGGCTGTTTTTCTTTAGTTTTCCTGTGGAAGGGAGGTTGTTTGCAGATTTTTTGTCATCAATTACCTCAATTTATTTCGTGCAAAGATGTGGATACCAGAGTAGGTGATAAAAAAACATTGGTTCCATTTTATTATATTGATGTTTAATTTTGAATCTGAAAAACTTAGAATTTTTTAAATCAAAGATCGAAAACAGTGCCAAAAAATACTCGCTATGTCCCGCATTAAATAGAATTCTCAAGTTATCTTAAGTCAAACTTTTTAAATTTTGACCAACTTTTTTATAAAAAAACTATTAAAAATTATAGTATCATTAGATATACCATAAAACATATTTTGATATTTTGATAATGTACTTGTTTTAGTATATCATAGATATATTGCTAACCATTTTTATAAAGTTATTAGTTAAACTTAAGAAAAAATTTGACCGCCACTGATTCTAGGAATTGATTTTATTGAGAGAACTGATAATAATAATACTTTCTCTGTTTTTAAATTGTAGGTCGCTTTTGTTTTTCTAGATGTATTTCTTTTGCTATACATTTAGACATAGTGTATAACTAGGTTCGAGAAAAAATAATATATCTCAAAAACCAAAAGTGAACTATAATTTAGAATGGAGGGAGTAATATATTATAACTTATTATGGAAACAAAAGCACTCGACAACCAAGTACCAACTCGTGCCCAAAATTTCCAAAAAACAAAAGAAAAATGAAAAAAAAAAACCGTGCCCAAGCAAGGAGCTGACGGCTGACCTCGCGTGCCCGTGCGGTGGGGGCCTGGTGACGCACGCGGCGAGGCAGCTCCGGCCGGCCAAGCGGACGGCTGGGAGGTGCAGCGCAGCTCTATGGGAGTGAGGCGGCCGACGGCCCTGAGCTGCTACTGCTCGAGCTTGGCGACGGGTGGTTCTCTGCGCCGCGGACGCCCTGTGCAACGAGGCGAGGGGGACGGCCCGGCGTCCCTCGTGGCAAGGCGGGCGACGGCTCCGGTGGCCCTCGCGGCAAGGCGGGCGGCGGCTCCCACAGTGCCACGAAGCGGGCAGCAGTTCCGGCACCACAGTGTACAACCGATAACTGGCGTCGGCAACTAGCCGACGTTGGGTGTTTTCCGTCCCTCGCATTCATGCGACCGCTCCAAAGGCTTCTAGAAGCCGCCGCCGCCACCTCCACCCCTCTCGCCGCCGCGCATCTCCACGCTAACCTTCTCCGCTCGGGCCTCCTCCACTCTTCGCACCACCTCACCGCGCACGTCCTCGCGTGGTACCCTCCGGGCCTCGCCCGCGACCTGTTCGACGAAATCCCCAGTCCGACGCCGCGCCTAGCCAATGCACTCCTCCGCGCCCACATCCGCGCGCGGCAGTGGCGCGCCGCTATCCTCCTTGGTCCGCGGCTCCGAGTGCGCCTGGACGGCTTCACCTTCTCGCTCCTGCTGAGGGCCTGCGCTGCGCTCCCCTCGCTCGCCCACGGCCGCGCTGTGCATGCGGTCGCCGTACGCTCTTGCACCGCATCTGAAGACGCCTTTGTCACCACAGCGATCGTGCAGATGTATGCCAGGTGTGGAGACATGGTTGGGGCCATCAATGCGTATGGCGTGCTTGAGAAGCCGGACATTGTGCTTAGGACATCTGTGGTAACAGGCTACGAGCAGAATGGAATGGCCGAGGAAGCACTGGAGTTCTTTGCAAGAAATGTGGTTGGTCAGGGCGTTATGCTGACACCAGTCACACTTGTGAGTGTCATGTCGGCAGCGGCACAGTTGGGGCATGTCCGGAATGGACAGGCGTGCCACGCATATGTTGTCAGGAACAGCTTGGGCTATAGTCTAGCTTTGGTGAATGCTGTTCTTGGTTTTTATTTGAAGATCGGTGATTTCCAGGCATGTGTGAGGTTGTTTGAGGGTATGAAGGATAGGGATGTCGTCACTTGGAGCTGCATGATCAAAGGGTATGTGCAACATGGAGATGCACAAGAGGGGTTGAGAATGTACAGGAGATGGTTAAGGCAGGTGTCCAACCCAATTCAGTGACTTTGGTGAGTGTTCTGCAGGCTTGTGCGCTTGTTGTCGATGCTGACGAAGGTAAGAGAGTTCACCGTGTTGCTTTCAACATGGGTTGTGAGCTTGAGGTGAGTGTAGCGACTGCTCTAGTTAATATGTACATGAAGTGCTCATGTCATGAGGAGGCAATGCACCTATTTCATCGGATGCCAAAGAAAGATGTGGTCACTTGGGCTGCTGTTATTGGTGGCCTCACACTCAATGAACTCCCCTGGTGAATCCCTGCATGTGTTCAAATGCATGTTGTCAGATGATCATGTTCCTGATGCTGTCACGATGGTGAAGGTACTTGCTGCATGCTCAGAATTTGGTGGTACTCACCAAGCCATTTGTCTGCATGGCTATTTAGTTAGAAATGGTTTCGATAATAAGGCATTTGTAGCAGCTGCACTTCTTGATTTGTATTCAAAATGTGGAGACTTAGATAGTGCTATTAGGGTATTTGAAGGTACTACAGAAAAAGATGTTGTGTTGTGGAGCTCAATGATTGCTGGTTATGGTACCCATGGCCTTGGTCAGGAAGCTGTTGATTTGTACCAAAGGATGATTGCCTCATCAATTCAACCCAACAGTGTGACGTTTGTGTCAGTGTTATCAGCATGCAGCCACTCTGGCCTGGTTCAGGAAGGAATACAAATGTTTTATAGTATGACTCATGTTTATGGAGTCATGCCAAACGCCGAGCATCAAAGTGCCATGGTTGATCTCCTTGGTCGGGCCGGCGAACTGCAAGAGGCTATAAGGTTCATTCGTGAAATGGATGGAAGAGCTCTTGCCCATACTTGGTGTGCCTTGCTTGCTGCATGCAGACAACACAACAACACTAAGATGAGCAAAGTAGCAGCAAAGAGTCTGCTCAAGCTGGATCCTGACCATGTTGGCTACTACAATCTCTTGACAAATATACATGCATTTGATGAGAAATGGGGAGTGTAAAGGAGACAAGAGACATGGTGCGGGGTAGAGATCTGCGTAAAGTACCAGGTTACAGTTCAGTTGAGATAGTAACATAGTGCACAAGTTCATTGCTGGGGAGAGGACTCACCAAGATTGGGATAATATCTGCACATTCCTCTGTAATCTGTCACGAAAGTTGAGAGACGAGGACTGCTCCTTTCAAGTAGCCACTTTCTTAACGTTCGAGGATTTTGTTGACTGCTCTTGTTTGAGTTGAAATTTATACTTGATGTACCTCAACTGTTGGTGAACTCTAGAAGAAACCTGGTGGAAGAAAATGGAATTTGCAAAGGTGGAAATTCATCATACAGTTTTGCACTAATTTTGAGATTGTATATGTTGACAGTTATATTAAGATCATTAGGTAGGTTGGAGCATGCGACATCCTGTAGTTTGTTCCTAAAGAAGGTCTGGGCATTTAAAAGTTCTACAACCAGCAGATTTTGTACCCTGTAGGCAGGTAGCATATTAAAGTATTTGAACAGATCTTATTATAAGCAATTGTCTGGGATCTTCATTGGTGATTCTTTGCATAAATTACTTGTTTTTAGGTAACAGAAAAGCCGCAAAATTTGCTAAACATTCATGTTAAAGTTAGTAGCATCTTTTACACTCTAATGAGTGCAACTTTCAATAGCTAGTATTGCCTTCTCAACAGAATGCTGATGGATCTGCTTCTTGTCTTGTGTGTAGGGAAATACATGCCCATAGGTACCACAAACTAGGGCCTGTCTTTTGTTCCTACTCCCTACATATGTATGATATATGATATATCGCATGGAATGAGCAGGTATTGAATCTGCTACCAATTTTTTGTGATTACATTATATCTATGTTGTGAAATGTGGCCTTGAATTTCATGATTTAGTATATGAAAGTGTGTATAGTACATCAACACACTTTGCAAAGCAATGTTACCTATAGGGAAAAAAATTCTTTCTGTGATATGCTTAATAAAACCCTTTTTTTTGGTAGTTGTAGTCTTCTTTAAGATAAATGTGTTATGAAATGAACTGGCACATTCACCTTCATCTACTAGTTATAACAGGTTTGAATATTTAGGTGTATTGGTCAGCCTAGTATAGTAGCATCTACCTACTGGTGCATTGTTAGCACTAAAACTGGACTTTGCTTATTTTTTTATTCACAAAATGGTAAGAGTTGTTTACCCTCAGCGCTCGAATGGACTTCACAGCACTTGAACAAATATGACACTCTAGAATGCTAGTGCTTTGTGGAACAGTTACTACTTCTAGTCGCAAATAATTGTGGTATGGACACTAACAGGAATCTAGTTTTCTTCAATCTGCAGAACATGCAGTAAGATATTTGGGTCACCAATAAATTGCATATATAAGCTACTGTACCATAATTCAAATATTTTCATGCAGCCAGTAAGTGTCATCTTTTTTAACTGAACCAGTAAGTGTCATTCATAGGGAACATATGAAGTGCTCCAGTGCAAGGTGGTGGGTTGACTTGTCCCCGAACACGCTCCGCTCCTTGATTGAGCCCACAGTTCGGATCAGGCCGACCCCAGCAGGAAGAGGGTCCAATGGGTCGGAACCGTGTTAACCCCAATCGACCCTAGGGTCACCCCGCTTGTGGATGGTGGCATTCGCTTCCCACCGCCTCGCTTGTGACCTCCACGCACATTTGCTCCCCACAGCCGGGAACGAGATACAGCAGCCGATGCCTATACAGCCGCAATCGCCTCCGATGACCTCGAACCTCAGAATCACCACTGGACATATCCAAAAGGAGTCTCCTTCCACCCTCCCCCCTGAGACCCTGGAGATCCAACATTGTTTTTCTTTCTAGATGCTGGGTTGGTTCCGATTAGTGGATTAGTAGAGATCAGTGCGGACATAGGCCCCGGGCTGGCAGTGCTATATCTCGGGTCCTTACTCAAACAAATCAGCAATAAATCACCACACTAATGAAGGATTATGCTTAAGTTGTAGCATTTTCATGTATATAAAGGGTCTTAGCCTGATCTTGGGTCTGCCATAGAGATGCTACGTTTTCATTTCTTGATTTCACGGTGTGGATTTTACCAGCTTTGTTTGAAGTGGATCCCACCTTTATTCGTCAAGGAACCCTCAACAAAGCAAAAGGAAATAAAAAATCTTTCCACTTTCTTTTGAAGTAGTATTTTGCTTGGAATCAACCAGACGCCATGTCTGATTGGATTAATATTGATTTAAGTTTGGGTTAGTCATGTTTGTATGAAGGCAGGTTAGCAAGCTGCCAATGAGTTTTTATTGTGGTAATTCTCTCAGCTATTAGCAGATTGTAACTTGTGTGGGGAACACAACTTCTAATAGGTTACTTTAAGCATGTTTAGTGAATGTCTGAAATGTTTTATCTGAATTCTGAAGCACCTGCCCTTGGTTTAATAAAGGATCTGTAGCATGTATGAATTTTTGTTTCTAGCTTGTGCTTAACTTTTTATGAATTATTGTTTCTTGCTAGTGTGTAACTCTGTTTCTCCACGTCAACAGATCAGAGCCTCGAGGGTCAGATCAAAACTAAGGGCATGTGTTTCTGTAGTGTGGAATTCACATCGCCATCGCCATGATAGCAGGTTAGTCACTAACAGGGTGATCATTTCTTGATTTGTCAATGAAGTAACAGATTCTCGTATGAATCAGCAGAAATAAATCAATAAATCAATTGCAGAAATCTTTTCCCATATTGATATGAACCTGAGTTCATTTGGGGATAAAACCGTTGCTAGGAAGATAGCCGGCGAAGTCGACTTGGAGGGAGACTAGAGTATTTGAGCCTTCGGGAATTGGATTGCTTGTTCTTCTTTCTTTCGTTGATACGTCACCTCCCTTTGTATAGAAAGGACTCCTTGCCACCTAAGGAAGTCTAATCAAATCATATCTAACCCTATTTCTAATTGACCCAAATCTAATCCTATCTCTAACCAATCAAATCCCTCTAATTCAGTGTAAACCTTCATGGCATATGTATGTCTGGTACTTGTACAATCAGGCTTTTGAGCCACTAATGCACTAGAAATCAGGTGGGGACCCCCCTCCCCGGTTGATTTTCAAAAGAAAAAACTCTCTAATTGATGCTATTTTTCCCTAGGCCTCTAAAGGATGCCCCATAACACATATGTGTTCTGATCATCACAAAGCTTTGTTAGTCTTAGTAGTAAAAGCATCACAAAAGGCTAGCCACACTGTATGCGTGGAGCCTTTCAACTAATACTGTTTGGTCTCAATCCCATGAAAGAACGCCACTCAATCATCTTCTTGGGTCCTTGATTCTTCCCACTTGATTTCTTGCAAACCAGTCACAGATGGTGCTTCTGCTCGCATTAACCGATGGTATAATCTTGTCCTATCACCCACAAAGGGTCACTTTGCACTACTAATTTTGATGTACCCAATGTTTCTTTTGTACAATACTTATCTATAAATCTCCTTTCGGTTGGTCAAAATACCGACCAACATTGTTTTGTTGGTTTTGATGAGTCATCTTGTTCTATTCAGGAACGCTGCAGCATACGGGTGATTGGGACTGGCCATCGCCTCTAAGTTTTAGACACCTTGCGCCTTCCTTCTTCCGGTGTCATCCATTGCGTCGTCATCGGCATCATCCTTCGCTAAATGGCATCATCGCCTTGGTCATCTTTTGTGGATCACGTTTATCTTCTTTAATAAATCAAAGGGTGTTTATCATACATCTATTGAGTCTAGCTTTCAATGTAAGGGTTGTAAACTTGGAACAAATACAACCTCCATTTTTTCTAGTGCTTCTTCTGCTAAACCTTTTGATCTTGTTCATTCTGATGTGTGGAATCCTGCACCCTTTGCTACAAAGGGTGGCCACAAATATTATGTTATTAATGATGATTATTGTTGCTTTACTAGGGTTTATTTCATGAAACATCATTCTGAGTTGTGTTCCATTTATAAATCTTTTGTTCGCATGGTTGGTGGTTCACACACACAATATGTTACTCCTATTAGAATTTTTCATTCTCAGGTGGTGAGTATTTGTCCGATATTTTTCGCCAGTTTTTGTCTTCCGAAAGGTACTCTTCCTCAACTTTCTTGTCCTGACGCTCATGCTCAGAATGGTGTTGCTGAATGTAAACATTGTCGCCTTATAGATACAACTCGTACTCTCTTGATTTCATCTTTTTATCTTCTCATTTTTGGGGTGAAGTTGTTTCTACGGCAGTCTATCTCATCAATAGACAATCTTCCTCCAAACTATCTGGAAAATGTCCTCATGAGGTACTTTTTGGTACTCCTCAAGCTCCTTGCTATGATCATCTCTGAGTTTTTGGGTGTACATGCTATGCTATCGGTGTTATGATCCATCTTCTCACTCGTACGTATATCTCGTGATGTGACCTTTATTGAGGATCGTCCTTTCTTTCACAACCCCTCTACTAAACCATCATATTCACCCATAGAGTCCACATTCTTTCTAGGTCTTCCTTCCTTTTCTTCAAGTGATATTGTCTCCACGCCTTCTCCTACTCCCCATGCCTTATCCTACTATTACAGTCATTCCTACTTCACACTCACTTGTGCCACCTCCATCTCCGCCCTCCTTTTCTTTTTCCAAACCACCTATCACACAAGTTTTTTCTCGTCATCCAAAACAACCCACTACTCTTCTATCTAGTTCTCACACCTTGACCGGTCTTGTTGAGCTCATTGTTGTTGATTCTAATAATAAAATTGATGAGTCACCTGTTATTTCTAATGAGTTACAAGTTGGTACACGGTATAATTTTTGAGATCGTAGTACTATTCACCCTGGAGACAAGTATGGTTTTTCTCATGTGAATGTTATTTTCGATGAGCCATCTAGTTGTTAGGAAGCTTCTTGTATTCCAGAATGGCAACCGGCTATGTGTGAGGAGCTTGCTGCCCTTGACCGTACAAGAACATGGGATCTCATTCCATTAGACTAGCCACAACGTGGACCCCTTCCCTTTCCTTCTCATCTTCATCCCCAAATCAAGGCCCTCCTCGAATTCAACCGCGTGGCGGGGTGCTTCCAGCCACAACGTGGGGTTTGGCTTCTTCCCCGTCGGAGCCTTCTCAATCGCGGACTTCTTCACCACCGGCTTCTTCCCCACCTTGGGTGCCATCGATGCGTCTTTTTGTGGGGTGAGGCTGCTAGAATGGAGGGATTGGGATTCGCTCGCTCGGTCGATTTGAGGACGGACGAGGAATGGAGACAACTGGAGCCATGCCATGCACCATCAATGCGACTTGCTGGAGCCATGCCTTCGCCGCCCCAGCCGCCAGTGCGGGAGCAGCCCTGGATCGTCGTGGTTGGAGCATCCCCGGTCGCCGGTCTGGGAATAAGGGAGGCGAGAGGTGGCAAAGTGGAGGAGTTGGCCATGGCCATGTGCGATCGCACGGGGGAGAAGGATGGGAAGTGCATCTATCCCTTTAGTGGTTTTTGTTGAATTGAATGGCAACATAATTAGAGATCTAACAAACTTACTAAGTGTTAAACAGAAATTGAGTCTATTGCATATACATGTGAATTATGTATTAACAAGTATATGCAATGTTCAATAAGTAGGCAAACTTGATGGTATTCCACGTAGTATTGAAGTAAAGGCAAATTGTGTATTGTTGTATTGAAAAATTATAGAAACAATCTAGTTCTAGCAAAAGACAACAATGCGAATGGAATCAATGAAATGACTTCTATGTTGTGGGATATCATAGCATCATGTGAAATCAAGCATATTTGGCAAATGGCAAGTGAGACAAGAGTTGATGACTTTAGATTGGTCTCTATAATGGCTTGCTTTCCATGAATAGAAGATTGAAGTAAGTGTTGGAGTGTCAAGCCAAAAATGGATAGGATATAAGGAACTGTGAATTGGCTTGAACATATTGATGTTGATCTATGTTTGTCTCTATGTGAATCAAATTGAAGCTTGATTGGTCTCAACATTCATATCTAGAAGATATTCGAGCAAAGATCATGATACTGAAGAAATAGTTATTCAATGGATGCTTAAGGTGATGTGATATGAGTATGGCTTGATAAGGTGAAGATAGTAAGGAGAGGGCTTTGTGTTACTAAGCAAAGGCGAAGGACAAGCGATGGCTTTGGATTCGAGGTACCATGGCTAAGGTGAAGAAAAGAGTATTGCATCGAGTTGAGGAACTAATCAATCTACGAGGAGTCATATTTTGTTGAGAATCAAATCATTAATGAAAGTGACTTGAAGCCATGAGTTGAACTCATATTTGTGGAAATGGTTCAAGTCACATGCTCAAAGTATATCTGCTCGAAGAGAAGAGACAAAGATGATTGCAATCTCCTGTGAAGCAATATTGAGAAGAAATGGCATATGAACATATTGAAAGCTTAAGTGTTTAAATCGGTTATATTCTCTTTATCTTGAGTATAGGTATGCTGCAAAGGGGATGCAATACAAATCATAGACAAGTCTTAAGTGCTCAAAACTAACCGAACCAAGTGCTAACATGAGAGAAAACATTTAGCGTTGCACCTACACTTGTTGATCTTGGGCTTGCCCTCTGCAGGGCTGGATAACCCTCGAAACAATCTTTTCAGAATGTCTAAGATCCCTGAAAACGGACTTCAGAGTAAAAAATTGTGGTTGTTTTGATGAGGTGACCTTTGTTGTATTTTCGCTCTAGCCTTTCATCCTAGCCTTTTCGTTATTTTTTCTCCTTTACTCTTACGTCTATATTATAGACCTGAGTTGTTTAGTTGTGCACAGTGAATCAGTTTTATTGTAAATGTTTTAGAACACCATAATGTAAGTACTTCAACCAAATGGATTCAGTTCAGCAAAATAGTTGTACCAACCTCTATTAATTAAGCTCTATATTTGGTTCGACAATCCATACATCCATACATATATATAATAACAACTGAGCTCATCACAACCACCACAACACTGTAATTCGAACCACAGCAAATGTTTGAACTTTGAAGTGGTACAACAAACAGAGACATCATTTGAAATGACGAGCGGCAAGCATGGATCGTCCAAAAAAAAAAAAAAAAACGACGAAACGAGACAGAAGATAAAAACAGGTAAAAAACAAGAAAGAAAGCACTTCTACGTAGTCACTCGTTAACTCCATTAGCAAACCACTGATGCGGTGCACGGTGCATGCAACGCAAACATGGAGGCACGTTTCTGCCAGGATCGATCTTAGATGGCCGCCGAGGAGCCATGGTGCTGGTGCGCGCCGCCGAGCATGCCGCTCCACAGGCCCAGCGCGCCCAGCGAGCTGATGGCGCTCTCCGGCGCGCGGCTCGTCTCGCTGTACCAGTCCAGCGACAACAGCCTCCCGTCGTCGCCGCGGGCTTCACCTCCATCGTGTCGTGCTCAGCGCGCGCCCCGAACGGGAGGCCCTGCAGCTGCAGGTGCTCGCCCAGGCCGGCCGCGTACCGGAGCGCGCTCAGGCACTCGCCGCCGCCCCCACCGCCACCTGGGATGCCCAGCATGCCCGCCCCCGCGAAATGCGCCTCGGAGGTTGCGCCGTCCAACGAGGCAGCGGCGCCACCGGAACCCGCGAGGATCGGGTCGTACTTCCAGTCCAGAAGGCCGAGGCTGCAGAGCGGGTCGGCCGCGGCGGACGGAGGCGGCAGCTGCGGCATGCCGGAGAAGGACAGGTGGAGGCCCGTCTCCGCCAAATGCCGCGGCTGCATCGTCGGCGGCGCGGGGGTGCTTTCTTGGCGCTGGCGCGCTTGTTCTTGCGGCATCCCCCGCCGACAGGGACGTTGCGGAGCGAGCCGCCTTTGGTCCAGTAGCGGCGGCACGTCTTGCAGAAGTAGCGCGGCTGCGAGAGGCTGTAGTTGTTGTAGTAGCAGAACTTGGTGTGCGTGGACTCGCACCGCGGGCACTTGAGTGGCTGATCGTGCTGCGGGCGCAGACGCCGGTCCGCCGCCGCCGCCGCCACGGCGTGCATCGGCCTAGGGCATGCGATCAGCTCCGCTGACGGTGACGACGACCCCATCCCAGGCTCCTCGGGGACGATGCCCTGAAAAGCACAAGACCACGTTATCGCAGTGTGATCGCAAATCATTAGCCGTGACAGAATGGAAGCCTCGAATACGGGGAAAGCGGTGCATGCATATATAGCTAGGCTAAAGTACGAACTGCATGCAAAAGCTCCAAAGCTTATTGTGATGTTTCATGATGGAGGCATCAAGTAGCTAGATCAAAGTTTCAGATCTCTGATCAGCTTGATACTTGGTTTGATATATCCATAGCTTTTGGAATCACATTAATCAGTTTGTTGCCCGGCCCCATGATCTTCTTTGCGCGTATTTGCGCTTTTGAACACATGTTAAAGTTAGGAACATAGATATCATGAGGGCCATGCAAGGTGTACTTGTCTTGATTTCTTATATAAGCATAATGTCCCATATATATATGCATGCATTTCCTATGATCTCGTACTAGATAGAACCTGGGATATGATCTCACATAAATTCTTGTGTCCTTTGATGTCAGTCATCATGTATAGTATATCTGAAGAATGTTCTCACCTTGCAGTTATATATATCCTTAAAATTATGGTAATTAATTAATAACAATAAATCTACTTATCATTGGAGTTTTATTTTTCCCATATTGATAGTCTTGAGGAGATCTATATACGCGGCTTTTTGCGGTAGTGTTCTAAGGGCGTCTCCAATGGTTACCAAATCGCTAGCTAGAAACAATTCTATTGGCTATCAATATCACTTTACAAATCGCTAGCTAGATGAGGCATCTAAATAAGAAAAAATAAACACTATAGTTGAGAGTTATGTGAGAGAGATTTTCTAGGAAAAGCGGGCTAGATTAGATATTTATTAGTCGCTAGCTATTTGAGAGTCGCTAGCTATTTGGTCTCTCTCCTCGATAGCCAATCAACATGTTACTTTTATATTATTTTTATACCTCATCTAGCTAGCTATTTGTAAAGTGTCATTGATAGCCAATAGAATTCCTCCTAGCTAGCTATTTGGTCACCATTGAGACGCCCTAAAGTGTTAAAGCCAGGTAGATCAGACGATCAACCAGTACTTGTTCAAATCTCTTTTTATCTCTTGTTGCTTTTTGATTGCAATATATGGGTAAGAATCTGACAGTGTGCATCGCACTTTCTACTGTTTGTGTGGTTGTTTACTCTGTGTTTAGTTTGCTATATCTTTTGTGAATATTCCTTCTGGAGATCGATTCATTTAGTTGCTCTCTGTTAGTCTTAGTATGTAATACTATATGTTTTTTTTGGGAGAAGTATATAATGATTTTCACGTGTGGACTTATTTGGATCATGGTGTAAGCAAACGTAAGTAGCTAGAGAAGAAAATAAGTATCAATGAAACCCAATGCACAGAAACTAAAAGGAGTAGTTGGTACTAGTAGATCTCTATATATTGAAACTACAACAAGTGAAAGAATGCATGCTGCAATATATATTTTGTGATCACTGATCATAATAGTTTCAACAAAGAATCATCAAGCGATTAAACCGACAAACTCACTATAACCTTTGATCATATTAAACCTATACTAAAGAATCATCGATCCTAGAGACATATATATACTGACCAAAAAAATAACAAACAAGGAGACATAGCGCATAGATCAACAAAGAGAAGAGCGATCGAGTTGCCTACTCAGGTGGATCCTCAACTTTTAACCTTTCTGTTTTCTCCAAATTAAAACCAAAGGATCGATTCAACTGGGGGCATGCATGCATGAATCAAGTATAAAAGAACCAAATATAACACACCTGATAACTAAACTAGCCAATTATTTATATCTGACATGTATAAACCTTGTATGAAATCTTCACGAATTAGCAGAAAATATAGAACAAGAAATAATGTTCGAAGGCAAAAAGAAAGTAAACCAGATCCGCAAGGAATATTGTACTAATTAAGGTGTGTGACAGACAGAAAAACTCATGTATATATGAAAATCGTCGATCAGATGATGTGGTATTAATTTATACACACGAGCGAGGGATGCCAGAGAAGTCGTTGTTGAAGGATCACGGTGTGTACGTACCTTAAGCCAGTCCGAGTCCATGCAGATGTGCATCGGCGGTGCCCCGGCCATCATCGCTCGATTGATCACTAGATATAGGTAGATCGAGATGTTTTCTGCCAACAACAGATCAACGAGCCACACGCAACACACACAGCGCTGGTATCTACTACTACTTCATTACCCTGATCATACTGTAACTGGCCGGCTTCTTTCTGCGCAATTCTGTTGGTGCCTTCTTGTTGTCGACGAATTGAAAGGTAGTGAGGATACTCTGTCAGTGACGAGCGACGACGATGTGCAGCAAACAAACTGGAAGAAGAAGAAGGAAGCTAATAGAAAGGCGAAGGAGAGGTAGAAGAAGATGCTAAGGGAGACGAGATGTGGTGTGGTGCCGGCGGTTGGTGAGAGATGTGAACGATGGGAGATGTGAATAAGAAGGCACGGAAAAGTTGCGCGCCCGACCCCGACCCCGACCCGCTAGAGTAGCAGTGGTAGTACTAGTGTTACGACAGAAGCAGGCAGCAGCAGCGTGCCGTGGGGCGATGCATGCAGATGCATGTTGCTGTGCCGGTGCCTCGGTGGTGGCGGCCCACGGTGTCGGGGGCAAAACCGTGGTGGACTGGAACTGGTTGGAGCGCGGTGAGGAGTGGAGACACGTCCGGAAGAGTGGAAGGCGGGGCGGCCGGCCGGCCTCGTCGCGTCGGCTTCCGGTTCCCGGTCCCCGCAGGTGGGTTCCTCCTTTGGGGCCCTCGCGCGGCCCCCGCCGCCGGCTCGCATCCCGAGGCGTGCGCGGCTGTCGGCGGCCTTCACTTCACGAGCCTACTCCGGCTAGGCCCTATTGGCGCTTTAGCTGGCTGGTCATCGAGGCGGTGCCTTGCGGCCCTTGCCTCTCCTCTGGCTCTGCCTCTTCATCGAGCGCCCAATGCATGCTACCGCGCGCTCGTTTCCCAGGTGAATTTTGCAGTTCGCCTTCGCCGGTTGGATTGGCTGCAGTTTTCCAGCGGCTGCCAAATGTGAAATGACCGAGTTCAAATTCAAATAACGGTGGTAATTGATGTTCAAATTCAAATAACAGTAGGTTCTTGATGGCGCGGGTGGCTCGAGCCACGGCCGGGATCGGTTCTGCCAGCGCAGCGCAGCCGAGCCGAGCCGAGTGGGCCTAGCTAATGGCGTGTGTGTCTGGAGACTTTGGTCAAACTTTTGCATGTCGAGTGTGGACGCTGTGTTTGTGTTTGCTACCGGCCTACCGGAGCTAGCAGCCTGCACTTGCTGCTGGTGGTGTCTGGTGTGTGAGCTTTTCCCACACAACCAAATGACCTTTGGCTCGGTCCCATCATAAAAAATATGTGCCATTTTATTATTTTTTTAGACGCATTTCTGAAACTAACTTTTACTCCCTTTGGATCAGTTTTCTTTTCATGACATTTAAGAACTGCAACTGTTTGCTCCATCTATCTATCCTAAAACAAATAGTACAGTATATAGGATCTCAATATCTATTCCAAATTATGAGCAGTTCATAGTGAAGTAACCTACCTAATGTATGCAATGCATGCATGGAATTAACAAAGAGAGGTATATATATATCATTTGTTTTACCTCCTACTATGTCATGGAATTTTATAAACATTTCATATTTCAAGATGAAAGGGAGCTGGACCAATTGAATCGGAATATCTAATGCACCACTATATATGCTTTGGGTTAAGGTGGCAGAATGCATGCCACTTTCAGTAAGGCCGTCCCCAATGGTTAGCTATTTCGCTATCTAGATATGACGTGGCATGGAAAAAGTAGGAGAAAGAATAGTCACTAGCTACATGTAAATAGCTAGACTATTTCACGTAGCCCAAAAACATGTGAGATGAGCATGTGGGTCCACCAATATAAAATAGTCTTTGTTGTTGTCTCTCACCTCCACGTCAGCCGACTACGTAAGTACTAGCTATTACCATTGCGGACACCCTAATACCCAGGCATAGCTGAATAAAGGGAACTACAGTGACAAACTGACGTGGCATGGAGTGTGGTGATGCGTAGCCATGACGACACCATCCCGGGCCACGTGGAATATTTCGGTCCCCGTGAGGAAAGGCCAGCTGAGAGACGAGAGAAAACCGAAAGCTCACTCCAATTGGGTCCCTTGGCTCCGGTTCGTCTTGACCCGATCGCGGCTGCGTCCGTCGTCGTCGGCGATCGTATTCTATTTCTACTCCTGCACCTTAAAATATACGTGCAGAATTTTGGTCGAAAGGCGCTGTGTTGACAAAGACGCCGCTGCTCCAAAGATGGCTACGTAACTGCATCTCTTTCCTACTATTGTTTCCTGCTTTGTTGATTCCATTTCCTTTCTTTTTTTCTAACACTAATGTATTAAGTAACTGACGAGCTAGTGCTGTTAAAAGTAGCCAAACGTACCGCAACTAGTGGGGGTTTAAGAACACAATTCAGTGTAGTAGTGCAGTGGTTAAAGTTACTCTTTCAAAGACCAATGCTGTTGGGGGATCCTCTCCATCTCCGATGTCTAAAGTAACAACAAAATGGTTGAATAAACTCAAGAGGATCCTAGTGCCTTAACTTGTTTCGGTATATAGAAAACATAAAGACTCCTTTGGAGAACGTACTGCTAGTACGGGGTATTTAGGACACCTCCATGACCTCGGCTCTACAAACTCTATTGTGGAGCCGATCCATCAAAACCTACGTGGAGCATAAAGCTAAACCGTTTAGCTAAAAAAAGTGGAGCAAAGATGAAAAACATGGAGGAGAGTAGTCTCTACAAACTCTATCGTGTAGCAGCTCCACCAAAATCTATGTGGAGTGCTCTCACAATTTCCACTCAATTTTTTTGTCAAATCGAGTGCATAAAGCTAAACCGTTTAGCTAAAAAAAAGGTGGAACATGCTAGCTGAAAACATAGATAAGAGTAGTCCCAAAAACCCCGTATGGTGCTAGTAACAAAATGTTCAACCAAAACAACAATGATATACTATACTAGTACTCCTATACTACTATTGTAGTTTCGTAGAGTACGGCGAAAACAGATTCTATGTATGGCGCCGGGCGGTCGGTATGGGTGAGATTTTTTGTTTTCTTGGGGGTGTTCAAAAAGCATGTTTTTGGGGATTCGAAAGGCATGTGGGAGCAAAGAAGAGACAAGGATAGCAGAGCCGAAGCATCTCTCCCTGTCTGTCCTGTCCGTCTTTCCCGGCGCCTTGCCCTTTCCGGATTCAAATTTTGTTTGCCTTTGTGAGCTCGCCCTCCGCAAGCAAGGTATCCATTCGCATTCCCCGGCCTCAATCATCCTCTCCCCTCTGCGCGCGCGCTGGTGACTGGTCGGTCGTCTCGTCTGTCCTGTCCAGATGCATATGCATGCCATGCCCATCGCCATCGATCCGCACCAGTGTTTCAGCAATCTGCGTACGGTGTTGCATCGCGTTTTCACGCTGCTCCTGTTGCATTCTTGTCAGGTGTGTATGCGGCCTGCTGCTGTGTTTAGTGGATGCTTGTGATTGTGACTTGTGAGTTTCTTGCTGTGTTTAGTTCCTGAAACTGGAAATACAAACTCACTATTCACCTATCACATCAAATCTTTTGCCTCACGTAGAGAGCACTAAATATAGGTAAATAAAAAAAAAAATTACATAGTTTTGATGTACACGACGAGAGCGATTCTTTTGAGCCTAGTTACGTCATGATAGGATAATGTTTACCACAAACAAACGAAACGCGTGCTTTCAGCAGTGACTTTTTGATTCGAACAATGTTTTTCCACCTTTTCCCCACCAACTAAACACAGCCAGGCGAAAAGCATGCATGCATTGGCAATGCACTGAAGCTGACAAGCTGCAGGTCGGTATGATTCAGAGAGGTCCAGTAGTTTGGTCAGAACTAAAACTAACATGTTGCTGTTTTTTCTCTCAAAAACGCAATAGGTTATCAAGTTGTTGTTGCAAGTCTTCAGGTAAATTGATGTACTAGTACTATATATATAAACAAGTCCCTGGGCTCATCATATATGCCGTGTGATCTTGTGCCGCAGCTATATCCGTATCGTTGCTGACGCGCCACGTTGAAAAAGTGGCAATTGTGGTTGATGTCAATATGCCATCACTCATTCAGTCCTCTAACGATCGGCATCACATCAGCAAGAGATCTGTGTGAGGGCCTCTGTGACTTTGAACGAATTGCGCCGTGCCGTAGTTGCCTAGAAACGCTGCCGCCGTGTAAGTGTAATAAACCGATGCTAGCAGGAGTAAACAAACGGGGAGTTTTCCCGTGTGGGAGAGATCTTACGCACACTGTCATGAATATTTGGAGACGACTTTTGCGTGAAAAAAATAGTACTCCCTACTAGCGAAGATAAGACGGGACAGCAGTACTTATATAATAATCTGTAGAAATGGACAAAGTTAGAGCGTAATGATAATGTGGAGCATCATCATCATCATCATCGATCGTCTTTAGCCTCCTGCTGCTGCTGCTGCTGGTGTGATTTTTCTTTTTTTTTAAAAAAACTAATCCGATGACTAAAACAATGCCTGCCAAAAACGCGTCGAGAGAAACGAATCAAATCGCCAATAGAAGTAGGGCACGTAATTAAAAATGTTGACGTCACCTAACTCCATCTGTAGCAAGGTGAGCACTCGTGTTTAGTCGGAACATCAAGATTCCACACCATCGGGGTAGTACTGTAGGTAGCCTACTATCCTCGGCTCGATCAGGCTCTCCCATCCCATGCATGGCCACGCCACTCCATCCTGGAAGAGTGGACGAGAGCACGCGTGAGCAGTTGACGCAACGAGCGAGGCGGGCGGCCGGCCGGCAGCCAGACGCACCAGTGCACCACGCGCCACCACGGCCAGCCAACCCCGGCCTGTGCAGGTCCGGCCGGGCCTCTCGGCTCACCTAGTGCCCGGTGCACGCGTGCGCTCCCGAACGTAGGTGAGACCACTCCTCTCGCACTGTGCCTTCACCGGTCACCTGGCCGGCAGGCAGCCCGGCGGCACGCCTCGACCGCACCACTGTAGAGCCAGTAGTAGGCGTGAGCGGCGAGCCCTTGTTAGCAAAAGGGGAAGGAGGAAGAACAGCTTGGAGAAGGGGAAAGGAAGCTACGACGAAATGTAATCAAATTACGAGTTCAGATACAATATCTTTGATGCCTGGCATCGAATCACTCTCCTCTACTTATACTTCTATTCACTCTCTCACATATCCTGTCAGCTTAACACTGGGCTTCAGAATCCTCTTGGGCCGGGACGGGCCAGCATCCATGCCAGAGGCGGCAATGTCTTGGGCTGGGGCCTGTGTAGTCTCCTGGGGGCTAACATCCTCCCCCTCTTGTGAAACGGCGTGACCCCACGCCGGTGCCATCGGAAACTGATGCTTGAGCGCCTCCAGAGGTTCCCAGGTTGCTTGTGAGATCGGCATATGCGACCAGTGAATGAGACCCTCCTCCACCGAACTCGGTCCGACGACCAACGCCGTTGCAAAGACAGCCAACGGGACCTGAAATGCCACAAGTTCAGATGGAAGAGTAGCGCGTGAAGGGATTAGCGCCGGTGGACTTCTTGAGTTGAGACACATGGAAGACCGGGTGGATCTGCCGAGTCTTGAGGGAGGTCCAGGCGGTATGCAACGTACCCAATGCACTCCACAATGCGGAAGGGCCCAAAGAACCGGAAGGACAACTTCTGGTTAGAACGGCGAGCAAGAGAACTCTGAACGTATGGTCGTAACTTGACAAAGACCCAAATGCCCCCACAAAAAAATCTGCGCTCAGAGCGGCTCTTATCGCCTTTGGCGTTTCATGCGCTCGAGGCACGCCGCAAGTGCCGTTGGATGAGATCATGAGCTACTGCACGCTCTTGCAGCCAAGAATCCAGAGAAGGGATCTCAGAAGCAGAATTGATGTCCAAACCCAAATGCCGAGGGGGGTGCCCATATAATACCTCAAAGGGAGAACGGCCAAGAGCTGAATGATGGCTGGAGTTATACCAAAATTCTACAAAATCGTCAACCATTTGGACCAAATGGGCGGGGGCATGAATTGGCAAAACAAATGAGGAATGTTTCCATGCATTGGTTAACACGTTCGCCCGACCGTCCGATTGAGGGTGGTAGGAGGTACTCTTGTTCAACCGCACATCCGCGATGGTGAAGAGAGTATTCCGAGAAATTACTTGTGAAGATTCCGTCACGATCCGTGATAATACGAATAGGAAGACCATGAAGCCTGTAGATATGATCAAAGAATAGCTTGGCCACAGACTCGCAGAGAATGGATGTTTCAACGGCACAAAGTGCGCAAACTTGGTGAACTTGTCCACTACCACCATGATTGCATTCACAGAACCAGAAAGCGGCAAACCCTCCACAAAATCCATTGTCAGTACTTGCCACGCCCCTTTGGGAACTGGAAGAGGTTGAAGCAGCCCGGGTAGCGAAGCGCGGTCGCTTGGCTTGTGCACGCATGCAGCAAGCTTGCACATACCGTAATATGGTGTTCCGCATTCCTGGCCAGTAGAACAAGTGGCGCACCTTTTGAATGGTTGCTGGAGCGTCGGAATGTCCACCCACGGCGCTGTCATGTAGAGCTTTGAGCACTTTCTGTTGCATGCGCAGATTAGAACCCAGCCATATACGGTTCTTGTAGTAGATAACACCCTGACGCAAGGAAAAGTGCGGCTGATCCGGCTGCATAGCTAATTTAGCTAGCAGAGCTGAGGCTTCCTCATCAGTTGAATACCAAGACTGAAGTTCGGTCAGCCAGTCATAGACAGGAGATGATACGCCAACAATTCATCCCGGTGGATACGGCGAGACAACGCGATCGGCTACACCATTTTCGAGCCCTTGCGAGCATCAGATCTTGTAACGGAGGCCTTGCGTTTGGTGAAAGCTTTTTTTTGCCAAGGAGTGTGAAGGCGTTGCTCATTCAAGTGTATGAGGCTTCGATGGTCGGTATGAATCACAAACTCGCTTTTGAAGGAGGTAATGCCGCCACTGATCTACTGCCATCACAATAGCTAGGTACTCCTTTTCGTACGCCGAGAGGCCAAGGTTGCGTGGAGCCAATGGTTTGCTCAAGAAGGCTAGTGGGTGACCTTGCTGCAGTAGGACAGCCCCTATGCCGAACCGGAAGCATCGGTCTCAATGTGAAATGGCCGAGCAAAGTTTGGCAAGGCAAGGACCGGAGCCGAGCTTAGAGCATTCTGCAATTCTCCTCAAAAGCCTCCTCATGATTTGGAGTCCACACGAACAAGGTGTCTTTACGGCAAATCGAGCCAACGGCTTGGCGATAAGACCGAAGTGACGTATGAACTTTCGGTAATACCCTGCTAATCCCAAAAATCCGCGAAGCTCTCTAACTGATTGTGGTCGAGGCCAACTCACGATTGCCGCAATCTTTGCTGGATCGATGGAAAGTCCTTGCTCGAGAGATGGTATGTCCCAAATAAGACAATCGAGCGCCTGGCGAATGAGCATTTTGAGAGCTTAATTTTCCAAGCATCGGCTGCTAGCCAAGAGAAAACTGCCTTAAGATGGTCCAGGTGCTCCTCGTATGTTTTACTGTACACCAATATATCGTCAAAGAAGACAATGACGAATTTCCTCAATCCCGGGGCCAATGTGACATTCATAGCATTTTGAAAGGTGCCCGGTGCCTCGATAAACCAAATGCCATCACGCGAGAACTCATCTACGCCCTTGGTGGGTTTGGAACGCAGCCTTGGGCTCATCGCCGGGTGCAAAGAAAAAATCGGTGGAATCCAAATACAAGAAAATCCAAATTGGAGAACCAAACGGCACCATGAAGCTCATCCATCAATTGGTCGAAGATGGGCACCGGATACTTTGACTTGGCCGTGATTGCATTCACCGACGGAAATCAACGCAGAACCCAGACGAGCCGCCTTTTTTTTTTCTTGACCGTAAGCAATCGGAGAGGAGAAGGGGCTGCGGCTTAGGTGGATGAGACCTTGCTTCAACATATCTCCCACTTGCTTTTCAATCTCGTCCTTGAGACCGGGTGGGTATCGATAAGGCCGTGTGAAGACCGGCCGGGCACCCGGGATGAGCTGAATGCGGTGATTGAAAGGCCGTGATGGGGGCAACTCTTTAGGTTCCCGAAACAAAGACTAAATGGCTGGAGAACGGCTGAATCTCAACCGGCACTGAAGAAGAATCCACCAATGACTGACCCTCTGGATCGATTGCACAAATCTGCAAATAAAGGTTGGATGGTGCTACTGAATTGAGCCCTTGCAACAGGACCTGCTGTCCTTGGTGTGGGATAATCACCCACTTTTGTAACCAATGGACATGCATGGGGCTGTGAGTGTTGAGCCAATCCATGCCGACGATGACGTCATATGAACCGAGTGGCGCGAGTCCGAAATCGGACCGAAGTTGCAATCAGCTATGGACCAAGGCGCTTCTTTGTAAAATACCGGGATCGGCCCAATAGTGCGCCACCAGCAACCTGAACTCGAGAAGGCGAGTGGAACAGATGACCTGCCTTGAGCTTCGACAGCAGCGCTGAGTTCAGGAAAGACGTTGAACTGCCTGAATCAATCAAAATCGATACCGGAAGAGATGCCACTGAACCGGCAAACTGCATGGACCGAGAGGACAATGAGCCTTGAGCTGCAGCTTTAGAAATCGCCAAAAAAGCCTGATCACTTGGTTCTTCAGGAAGTGGTGGAGCAAATTCATCATCCTCAACATCTGGGCAATCTTGCCGGATAGTTTCCACAGCCATGAGCACCTCTGGTGAACACCTGTGCTCTCGTGTCCATTTCGCCGCACACTTGTAGCATAGACCTTGAGCTCTCCGATAAGCCTTCAAAGCTTTGAGTGCCGAGTCAGCTTGTGTCGGAGAAGATGTAGAAGCAGACGCAGCCGGCCTGTCAGCAGCGGAGGTAGCAGGGGGAAGAGCCGCATGCTTGTGCTTTGCGGAGGACGACCAATCACCATGAACCCGGGTATGCTTCCCAGCTTGAGCGCTCATCATCTCCTCCTGCAACAATGCATAACGGCAAAGCGTAATCCAGCGTAGTAGGGTGGTGCATAGCAACAAAGCAGAGCGAATATCGGCCAAGTCCATCGATAAAGCGAGTCACATAGAACAAGGGTCTGAATTTGGTGAATATGAAGTGAGCCGGTCGACCAACTGGGAGTAGGTAGTAACATAGGTGGCTACGGAGTTGGTTTGGCGAAACATTAAACATCCGTCCGAGAAGGGATTCGTGCTGGTCTCGATCGAAAACGATCATGAAGCATTTGACGTAAGGATTCCCGTGCTGCGGTGGAAATGTGGAAGACACCGATTGATACCGCATCATTCCGCCGGGCCTTCTACGTAATGCTCGACGAGGCCAATCCACCGAGATTGATCGACGCCGTACATGCGGAAATATTTCTCACACCTAGAACGCCAACGACGCTGGTTGTCGCCGTCGAAAGTAGGGAAAGGTACTTTGGGAAGGCGAGAAGTGGAGTGGTGTTCGTGGGATTTCGGGCCGGGCGAGGTGGGGGTAGGAGGGTGGCCGGAATGGTGTCGACCGGAGGATCTCGTGGACGCCGGGGTGGTGGTGGGTTGGTGAACATGGTGGACACGCGTGGGGGTCCGTGGACGGTGGGTGTGGTTAGGGTGGGTGAAAGCAGATGGCAAACGGACTTCTCCGAGCTCGGCGAAATGTAAGTAAATGGAGATGGAGCGAAACCGACATACCCCCCGAAGTCGAAATCGATCCCGCCATCACAGCCGACGATCCGACGCGGGCCCCAACACGGCATGGTGGCGGGAATCCGCAGATGGGCGCGTGACCGCCGAGTCGGAGTCGGCAGAGGCGATGCAAAATACAGGAATTCCGTCGAACACCTCGCGTGCAAGCAATGGATCGGCTCTCGGACCGCCCCCTCCTCAAATCGAGTGATCCATCCACCTCGGACGCCATGACGATGTCGCCGACGAAGCCGTCTCAAATGTCACCCCGAGTCGCGCTTTGGAGTTGATGGGGCGATGCGAAGACTCGAGTTCGGGCGAGGCGGCTGTTGAACTCCGCGGCCGCGATCGGGTGTAGGGACGCCTCCCTCAGTCGCGACACGACGGTCCACAAAGATCCACTTGGGGGTCCGCGGTGTCGCCTCCGTATCCGAGATCCGCCTCGGCCAGGCCTCGTGCGCCGCCACGTAGCGCGCTCCATGGCCGCCACCGTCGCGGCAGTCGCCCGCCGCCGACGCGCCGCGCGGCGACCAACGATCAAGACGCTCGGACGGCGTGTAGCTCGGCTCTCCATCTCATCGGGGCGGACATCATCGGCGTCGAAGAGGACCCCGACCGGGGATCCATCGGCGCTTCCCGAGTGCTCCTCGACCCGAACCCTCCGACGCGCCGCGTTGGAAACCATGGCCTCGGCTTCTTCCGATCCGGGTGTAGTGGTGGATGAGGGGGGAACGTAATCCGCATCGGAAGATGGGGAAGAAGAGCCGATACCAGGTTGTTAGCAAAAGGGGAAGGAGGAAGAACAGCTTGGAGAAGGGAAAGGAAGCTACGACGAAATGTAATCAAATTACGAGTTCAGATACAATATCTTTGATGCCCGGCATCGAATCACTCTCCTCTACTTATACTTCTATTCACTCTCTCACATATCCTGTCAGCTTAACACTGGGCTTCAGAATCCTCTTGGGCGGGACGGGCCAGCATCCATGCCAGAGGCGGCAATGTCTTGGGCTGGGGCCTGTGTAGTCTCCTGGGGGCTAACAGCCCCCACTGAGCCGTGTCGGCAGGTGAAAATCCGCGCGCGAGCGAGAGGCGTGTGTGATCGTTCGCCCTCGACCGGGCGCTGGCGGCGGCGGCAGAGCGCCGGGGCCCGTACGCGCGCGCGACACCCAGGAACAAATGCGGCGCGTGACACCGGTGCGGTTGGGCGGTGCAGCCACGCGCGCGCGCGCCTAGCCTTCTTTTTTCCACGCGCCAGCGTGGGCGTGTGTCGGCGAGCGTGGATTTCATTAATTCGCGCGAGCGAGCGAGCGGCGGGTCGACCGTCCGTCCGTCCTGACGCGACTCGCGACGGCAGGCGGCCGCGGGTGATGGATGATGATGCGGCGTCGTTCGCGTTCGCGTCGCGCGGCTCGGTCACGAATGGCGGCACCACGCTACGGCTTCTCGCTGCAGCCCCGCAAATAAAACCCCACTACGGCTACGGGTTCACTAATTGGAGCCTGTCTGTCGAACCGGCGTGGGGCGCGGCAGGTTGGTCGGCGGCGCCTAGTCGCGTCCGTGCTGGCGCGGCGCCGGGTGGATATGCCGGCCGCGCCGTGTCGCGATCAATGTACACGTGTGTTGGATTGTCGATTCTGTTCAGATCCTGCTGTGTCCTCGGACCGATCCGCTCGTGCGCGATCGAATTGATCCGCCAATATCACGACAGGCCGGCCTAGGTAGCTACCTTCCCGTCACGTTCGCCAGCCGTCGTGGATCTTGTTGGGTCGCTAGTCGGTAGTCGCTGCCCGGCGGCAGGTCATTTCACAAGTTTGACGGGAGCATGCGTGTGTCGACTGCCGATCGATACACGATAGATGCTACTAGTTAGAACCATCATGCGATCGAGCAAAAGAGTAGTTGTTGCTTTGTGTGTAAAACAAGGCCAAAATAGGTGTTCGTTTAGTCCAAAACTATCATTTCCTCCCGTTACCACTCCAACCTTTCGGCGTTGATCGTATCATAATATGCACCCAAAAAGCCTAAGCTGCCGCATAAGACTCCTATATACCACGGCAGGCTCGAGAGAGATGACGAGGATGCTGATGATGCATTCAGAGACTGGGAACGCGATCTCGAGCTGTAGAGACAGGTCCCAAATCGGATCGCAATCCGTGGCTGGTCTCTTCGGCTGGGTGTCTGGCTGCCCGTCGCCGTCCGTCCCTGGCCGACAGAGCGTGCGGGCTGGGTTGAAATCAAGCGCGGTTTCTCTGTCCCTCCCTGGGTGGACTCTCGCCTTGTCGTATGCGAGCGGTGTCCATGTCCACTGAAAGGCATGTCGAGTGAATGTGATGCTGCACGATGGGAGTGGCACGTTGCAGATCTACAGTTTCCACTCGAAATCCAGCTGCGTTCGTTCGGGCTGTTTGGTCGTGTGTAAACTGTACCGGTCCGTAGAACAGGCCCGGAAAAACTTTTTTTAAGACTAGGCCCAGGAAGACTTAAAGGGCCGAAGCTTGGACTATTTGATTGCACGTCTGAGGCCAGATTATTTTCCTCGCTCAAGAGGGCCGGCCCATTAGGAGCTTTCGATGTCTCCTCCCTCCCGTTTTCCTTTTTTCCCTTTTTGTCCACGCCACACTCAGGATAGTACTCCGTACGTACAGAACAGGGCTCCAAACAGCTCACACTTCCAAGTTCCAAAGCCGAGACATGTTGTTCGTGCACCGAAGACGACAATGCCGTTGCTAATTCGTACCAAAGTGTCACACAAAAGGACTTGTAAATCTCACTAGCAAGTTAGCAAAAGCCGAGGCAGCAGTGGCCCAAGGGGTTTCATGAAGAGCACGCGCCACGCAGGCCCTAGGCCCCAAAGCCACTCTGCCTGGAACTCTGGATACTAGAGACTTGAGAACAAAGCGTTCGCTGCTACCGAAGCATAGGAGCGAGTACTATCGGTCTCCGCTACCGGTTTCAGACTGCAACGCCTTCGATGCGTAGACGAGACGACGCATGAATGAACCGGAGAGGCAGCGAATATACAAGGACAGATCATTCTGTACTGAACATGGCTGCGACGTTCGTTCGTTCGTTACGAGGCCATCCTAGATCCTCTCGTTGTAGTCTCTTGGCCTTGTGGGGGTCCGTCCCTGTGGAGTGTCTCACTGTCTGGGGACCCTGCAATCCAGCTCTAGTCGATGGATGGCCCCACATAGCAGTAGGACAGGATCGGACTAACCGTGACAGTCTTGTGCCCGCTACTACACACAAACACTGCTCCATTTTGTACAAACAGTATACGGCAATCTGGATTCAGGAGCACTAGTTATGTGTTCTATAGTAATCCAGCTCTAGTTATGTAGCAACAATTTTGGGCTTTGTCTTTTCCATTTTCTATGGAAACCAAAATGAGACCTCAAGAATCGTGACCACAGGAGCTACTGCTGCTCGGTCTGACAGACCGGCCAAGTGCGCGACCTGGCAACGGGCAAGTGCTCTGGCAAGCTGTACTACTAGACGCCGTAGCCGTAGCGGCTTTGCCGGCCGTCCAAAACCTGAGGTGACAACACGGGCATAGACTGCGACACCTACTACGCTCTGACAGCCAGGAATCTCTCGAGTGCCGGTGGCGGGGCGCGACGCAGCAGCAACTCGGCCCAACAAAGCAGCGGCAACTCGGCGTGACGCGAGGCATCATGCCACTGCGTTCCGGTCGCCGAAATTGAAACACTTGGGTCTAGGCCCGTCACAGCTGCTGTGAGCAGGCCTGTAGCTGTACGATCCAGCAGTAACCCATGTCGTTGCAACTTCATCTCACTTAATCCTCACTCCTCAGGTAGCTAATTAAACTCGTTGTCGCTCGCTGTGGAGATTAGATAAACCGAAATGCCATGACAAACGGATCTGATCGACCTTAATTCTGTTGAGCGACAGCAGCTGTTAACATTTCTTTTTTGAGAATCAGCTGTTAACATTTCATGAAGCAATGCTCGCAAAGCCTACTCCTCCTCTCTTATCATCGGTCGAATCGATAGAGTGGTGGTGGTGGTACTTGCATCACGTCTCAATAGGATGTATCATGACCGGTTCCACGTCCCTACATGTTGTAGGCCTAATGATCGTGCCCGGGCTTCATGTGGGCGTGAACACATGATGGAAAGAGCAAATGCCCTTTAGGCGTATGACGGACAGGGCGTACTAAGCTGTACCTCTCCGTTCTCCATACAGAAAGGTATCATAAGATTTATTTAAAGCACAAATAATAGATCGAAAAACTGGTTTGATGAATATGCCTTAAACAGTCCTAAACAATGCAAAGACAGTAAACAACAATGCTGAATGTTTTTATTTGCAGAATACATTTGAATGTTATAATGTCTTAATTTCTTTATGAGGCGCCTGGAGTAAGACCCCTTTTTGTTCGACCCAGTTTTACTAACGGAGCTGAAATTGTTTGGTAAAGTAACATTTGATATCATTCAACATGGGCGTGGTTCGGTTCGATGGAGCGGTTCGTCGAACCGGCCCATAAAAACTATCCAAATGGGCTCCATTGTTACGTCAGATAAAGGATCTGGATCGATGGATCAGAAACCACCGAACCTAAAGATCTAGCGGTTCGATCCACTACATCGGACTTGCCCTGTGCCGGTGAGGGCCGCGCGCCACGCGCGCGTGCGATGAGGGGTTCGTCGCGCGCGGGCGACAGGAGAGGGGAGAGAGGGAGCGACGAGCGACCGCGCCCCTCCCTATGCCGTGTTCGCCGTCGCGCTCCTAGGGAGGCTGGGTCCCGAGGGGATGGGGCGGGTCGGGCTCAGCGTGGCGGCAGGCTGCGCGATGGTCGTCGCTCTGGTGGCGCGCAGGCATCAGCGCAGGTACGCTGGTGACGGGCCGTCGCTCTGCTCAGCGAGTTTGAGGATGGCTGCGCAACACCGACGTCGCGACTGCGCCAGGTCGTCGACGCCATGTTCGTCTCGTCGAGATGCATGCAGGGCACGCCTCCGACGGCGGCAGCAAGCTCAAGATGCTGCTGACCTTCATCGACGCGCTCCCCATCGGGTATCAGGCCGTTGCCTTCCGCCATGAGCGGCGCCTCAACGGACCTTTTGGGGACATGGAGCTTCGACTGAAAGACAGATCCAGGCCAATGGAGAGAAAAAGCGTGGAGCGAACCATAAAACCATTGGAGCTCCGAGGGTCAGCAGTGAATTGGAATGGATCAACCGGTGCTCCTGTGCTAATTAAAAGGGTCGACGGGTCGACTGCGGTTCGAACCATGGATGAACCACCCCCATTTTGAGATATCATATCCGTTTTTGAAATTGTTTGGTAAAATATCTTTGTGCAGCATAGCTAGTGGAGGGAGCTAAGAGAAGCTACCATTTTTAACTACATCCAACGTTCTAAGAAGCTCAGTTTGAGGAGTGTTTTATTTTAAAGCGTTTATAAAACAAAACAGCTCCTAAAGCCGTCGTGCAAAATGAGGCTTAAGTCTCATACTCAAGCTACCCTTAGCCAAATTTTATGGAGTCTAACGTCTATATTTGCATTTCGGCCTTCTGTCCTTGTAACGCGTGTACTTCAAGCTGATCCAGTCAGCAGACCAGCTCAGTGCCAAGTCTCAACCATGAAACATTTATCATGGCTAGTTCCACGTTCCTACATGTCCTAGTGTCCAAGACCTAATAATCGTGCTCGCAAATTCATCATCTAAACCGGATTCAGGTGGACGTGAACACATGATGGAAAAAAGAACAATGGCCTTAGGCCAGGAGTACTACTATGAATGAACAGGCTAAGATGTCAGTGTCACGGTCACCTCAAGGGAATTTGGCGAAGGGGCCTGGAGGAGGCAATGGCGTCGGCATGCCCAAGAAAGGTGACCAGTCAAGAGGAGGCGCTCATTCCCCGGCGCCCCACAATCTGCTAAAGCGGACGGGGAAAAGCAATCAAGGACACCAAAGCGATCGACGTTCGCCACTGTGCCCGGGCCCTTCCTTCCCTGCCTCTCAGTGCCTGCTGCCGCCCGCGGTTGCTTTGATCCAATGCAACGTCCAAAAGCAAAAGCAACAGCACACAGGCCACAGGAGGAGATGTTGAGAGAGGGGCCAGGGCCAGGGCCAGGCGGCTGCTGCCTGCTGCAGACGTTATTCCAAGCTCGCATTGAACTGCTCCAAAGGGATCCCAAAGCACCAGCCTTTCTCGCGGTCCGATGCGTTCAAAGATCTGCGAAAACAAAAGAATGAGGAGGGAGTGTGAAACGAAAGACGGGGCGGCATCATCATGCCTTGCCAGCAGCTGAGTCCTGAGTGAGTCGGCTCGAGCACTAGGCTCGTGAAAAAAAAAAATGCAAAGAGTTGCTCCGTTCAAATCGGCGCCTTCGGCTGCTCCCATCATAAAAGGACCACACACTCCCCTCAGTGTCCAAGACTGCGACACCCAAACGGCCCAACCATTGCTTAGAGGGAGAGCAGAGGAGTGACCATTTCTCGTCTGAGCGTCTGTAGGAGTAGTAGCTTGAGAGGACCAAAGGAGATGGCTTCCTTGCCTGATCCCACGGTGTACTACCCCGCGTCCTCTAACGCCATCCTGCGCGCGCAGCCGTCCACCGCCGCGGCGTCCAAGGGCTCGTTCGGCCCGGTCTTCGCCGTGCTCGCGGTGATCTCCTTCCTCGCCGTGGCCGCCTGCGTCGTCGGCAGGCTGTGCGGGCGCCGCTTCTCCAGGAAGAGGTCCGCCGACCAGGACTTCTACGGCTCCGATGCCGTGGGAGGCGACCTGGAGAAGGGCTTCGAGATCAAGTACCCGACGATGAAGCCCATGGCGAGCTCTCGCGCCATGATCCACGACATCGACGACGGCTTCGAGATTAAGTTCGCGCCGGGAAGCCTGCGGCGTGGAAGAACGACAGCAAGGCCGACAAGGGCGTCAGCATCAGGCCCAGGGCCAGCATCAGCATCAGCCTCAGCTCCATCAGCATCAGCAGCCCCAGCTCGTTGGCATTCCCAAAGGCTACGCGGTGCCCAAGGAGTACGCGGGCTTCAGATACCCTGCTGAAGCCGTGGTCAGGCAGGGGCAAATAAGGGGCGGGGCATTCATTCCAGCAAAGCCTGGAACATGAACATAGAGCAGCAGCTTAGGTTCACAACTCGATTGATGTATCACATATGATACGTACAATCTCCCATCATCCCTCGGGCGAACGATAGCGTTTTCATCTTCACTCTAGTTTTGGGGCACAGTGTGCAAACTAGTTCCAGGCACTTCCATATCGTGTTTTGTACATTAACCCATTATAAGCAGTGAAGAATATCTCATTCTCCAGTGACATATCTCATTCTCCAGTGACATGTCTTGAAAAGCATCAGTCGTCGACAGGGTCCTGAGGAGCTTCAGTAGCATTCCGTTTTATGGTGATGACGGGGCATTCAGCATGCTTAACGCAGAACTCGCTCACCGTGCCCACGAAAACCCTACATGTAGCAACAGAACCATTCAGATTCGGTGCAAGTAAATTTCCTGTAGATTTTTCTTACTGAAATTAGCCGTAAATATAGTAGTAGCATCCAGATGAATATGATGCTATGATGAATAGACTATGGCAACAAACTTTGGTAGTGAGTTTCTCATTTACCCAATCAGAAAAACGCATTGTAGCATACAGAACACACTTGAATTTAGTTTGTGTACTGAAGACAGAACTCCCCAAATCTACCACATTCCACAAAATTATGCCTACTCTGCATATATTTCCATCTAGTTCTTTTTTTTTTTTCATCTACGTGGCTGCCAATACCATGTGACACCACCACAAACAAGGTAAATAAAACATTGACTGATGAAAGAGTTGAGAGAAGTCATACATAACTAAAGGAAATCAGATCCCAAATGCACTTTCAAACGGGATAAAAGTAATGAATCAGTATATATAATTAGTCTTGCCTCTTGCTGATCAACATAAATAAGGTATTCTGTAAATTATTATATGACTAAAAATGTGATGCAAAAAAATCTTCAATACTCGCCAGAAATTTGGTAAAGTGGATGAAAGGGGTCAATGAGGATTACATTACACAACTAGTTCTAGACAGACTGACGTGACATATCAGGAGATACAATCAGTCCTACATGCATAGGCCACTAAGTTGTGAGATATTTCTATTAGTACATTACCCGATAGTATACCAAAGCAAGGATTAGTGCATGTGGCTTTCACAGCACACTACACTGCTTATTGATTTGTACGGCGCAATCTTATGATTCTTATCTAGGGTGCACGAATATCAAAAGGCATTGGCATAATCATATGGGAGCACTACACATGCATGCACACAAACAATAATAACACAGAACAGCATCCTGCATTCACGAAAGTTGAGAAACATACTTCGTGAGATGATTTGAGCACCAACACAACCAAAGAGAAAAGGATGACAGGATCATAGCAAAGGCAATAATTACACTTCACTAGAAGCAGCATGCCAAAGTAGACAAAAGAAAGTGTCCTGTTTTTCCATTTCATATATGGTACCCTTTTCTATTTCAAAATATTGTGATGAAAAAAAAGTTGTTTGTATGCTTCGTGACTGTTTTGGTTTTAAACTACTTAGATTCCATTATAAAGGAAAATCTTATACCTGTTGCTTTTTACAACAAGATAATCGATGATGTGCAACAGGGTAATGGGACAACTCAAAAGAGTCCAATGGTATTAGATAAAGTATTACTGGAGGAAGAAAGATTTCTATGACCTTATTAGTTTATTCAGAAATCACATTCAGTACCTTACAAGGCTAAAGTGTATATATATCATTCTAATTTCTAAGATGTTACAGAAACATCATACCACCAATTGACAGTTCACAAATGAAACATAGGATTTAATGTTCTAATGCTCTTATCTACAATTGACATGTTACAGTCAGGTTCAACAAATTCAACATCAAAATTGCTTTTAGATGTTAGCTGCAATCCTTTTCTTAATTGACATGGTATTCCACATAAATCAATGAAAAACTCTTGCCCTTTTTTTTAATCTTTTGTTCTACTCGAAGCTTCTAATCCAACATACAAACTTTTGTTGTTTCTTATTTCTGCCCCACTTTCCTAGGTTTCCCTAGAACTATATAAGCAAAATACTCCATACAAATTTACAGAAAGAGGCTAACTAGTTAGCATCTGACAATTTTAATGAATACTGATATTTAAGAATAATCCCTCAACAACCTGAAAGTCATGCTTTTGAACAACTTGCAAACAGAAAGAGGCTATATGATGCTGACAGGTTTATTCTGTTTTGAAATAGAGTCATATTAAGCCCACTAGAAAAAGTGCGCCATTTTCTAAGGCTACAGCAAAGCAAGGTACTAAATAATAGAGACAGAGAAAAGCATGATGATGATAATTGCTGCTAGTAACTACCAGACCTGGTTCATATGATGGGCTGGACCAAGCCCAAGCTTTAGTGGGACTGGCCAGACTAAGCTTGAGGCCACAGATCCAGAAAAACCCAAATATTGAAACGCATTAGTTTTATATAAAAACTCATATTATTTTCCATAAAATATTTCCAGAACTTATTGGTAAGTGCCAAAAATTATATTTACTGTTTCTCAGAATATATTGGTAAAATCTAAATCATGTTGGGCCTCGACTACAATTAAATCAAGTGACCGAGCAACAACAAACACATTTAAGCATAGATCCTTGGATAATCAAAGTTCAAGGAAAATGTAAGAGATATGGAGCACAATGAGCAGGGAGCAGCATAATGTGGTAGGTTCAATTACCGCAGCATGCATTTTTCTGTATATGCTATTCTAAATAAAATGCTGTGCAATATGGTTGAAACACTGAGTCATGCTCACACATATTACCTCTGAAATGGCCCAAGGCCCCGACTTCCCACAACTAGAAGGTCAGGCTTGGCTCTCTTCACTTCACTGCAGATAACCTCCTTTGGATCCCCATGTCTGATCCATGCCTCGCATTTTATCTGCAGCAAAAATTAGACATGAAGACCATTATACACCAAAGAGGCCCGCTGCCAGATGGGGCCTTCACAACAGATGAAAATCAGTAAACTTTGTGAGCAATAACCAAGTTAAATTACCCCTAACTGATGGCATTGGTTTACAAAGTACTCAAGCAAATGAAGCCCTCTTATCTTGTCTCTGTGCTTCATTTGGTGGAAGTCCTCCGGCGAAGCATAGATGCTATCCATGTCATCAAATCCTTTTGATTGGAATAGAAACGAAAACAAAAAAGGTCTTGTATTAAGACACAAAATAGTGATGCATTAAAGTTTTGGGCAAGTACCCAATATTCATCCATTGTACAGAAAGATTAACTGGGAGTCTTTTACTGATCAGGAGTTCAGAAGCAAACATATAAAACACATGAGACCTAAGCCTAAAAAATTCCCCAACCATGTACAATAAAATATGTCTGTTCTAACTTTATTGTATCAGCTATACAATGCCATAACATAAAATCTGTGTAACAGCAAAAGAAGCATTCAGTCCACATATATAATCACTGATTTTCTTCATCTTGCGGTCTAGCGCAGATGGTAGAGCAACAGCAAAAGAAAATATATGAGAACAAACAAAGCAAAGAAATTAAGGCACCAAGAGAAGTGCCATATAAACATCCTTGATGCAAAAATCCTCTGTTCAGTTTCTTGTATCATCTAAAGTGCATCAAGATCCCCCTAAAAAAAATCCTAACAGACAGGTTTTTTACTTTTTTTGACACAGAGAGCTATTGATCTCAAAATAGGATGAAAAGATAGTACAAGAAAATAGGGTACAAGAGGTAAATGCTGCTGCCACAGTAACAATTCTCGAAAGGCCAGAAAGAATAAAAAGAGTTGCTAACAAAATTCTTGATAGCAGAAACAGAGCGAAGTGATATCATGGTATACGATGTCTCAAAATAAAGGAAAATCATATGTCGCCCAGGCTGGCTGCATCCCTCATTAGCTAAAGGACTAAAATGCAATGTTACAATGTTTCAAAAATCATCACAAGAATCATGTATGTAGTACACCTAAAGTTAATGTACCACAACAATTCAGATTGAAATTTATCTTTGATGCTGAGATTATTAAAAAAAAGTGACACTGTCAGCACATGATGAACAGTGCCAGGTTGATTGCTTGTCTATTTTGTTTCTTGGCATCTAGGATGAATTTCAAACTGAATTGTTGTGGGTATAGTTTAACTTCATGTGTATTTTCGCTTAACGAGAGCGCCAAATTTGCACTCAAAAATAAATAGGTGTAAGTTGTTAGGAACCGAAGCTGGACAACATCATGTGATTTGATGACAAAGCTATGGTCTGAAGGAGGCAAACAGAAATAAGAATGGAAGCCCGTTGTAAGGGCATTATTAATGCAGTTGGAAGTGAGAACAACAAGATGCACACAAGCACAAGCAATAGCACGATACCACCTATCCGATCATAAACAAAAAATACCATGTTCCTGTATGAGAGTCACATTTGCAAGATCATTAAGCATTTGCCTACATAAATGGTTGTAATACAAACTATTGATTCAAAATAACATAAACTTCCACATTAAAAGCACTCTTAGTCAAAATGTCATCCTTACCCCCAAAAAATACTAGTACAAGGAGTCTGCATTTTGTCAAAGTAGAAACTGAGGGGTATTTTGTTTCCATTTTAGACTAGTCCTGCATATATCATTTTGAGTAGAGAGAAACTCTACAGCCATACAAGTATACAATTTCTGATACCCAGCATCCCATCTTAACCATATGAGCCAAACCATTTAGGATCAAGTAAATTTCCAGAACCAGTGTGCTGATTCTTTTTATCTCTAACTTGCTGAAAAATCAAATATGATGAAATTAGTGACCAAAGACAAGATATTCAACACAGCAGACAATAATTCTGATCGAGGTATGCCAAATCCAGAATTCCAGATGCCAGGCCACCTAACAGTAACCAATGCAACATAATCCGAACAGACTAGAGCCTAACTGAAGAGATCATAACATTGGCTAGTCCAGAAACAGAACAAGTTAAATAAAAAGGTTCCTGGCCGTGGAGCACTCAGAAAAGAATTGGATGCTGTGAACGAATATGATGACTCAATGCATCAAAAAATGAAATCAAGCTGTCATACTCAGGTGATGGTTTTTGTAAAAAAGATTTTGATGCGGCATTTACAGAAATAATCCTTCCTATTACAGAATGTCATGTCATCGCCCTTTCCATTGTGTAATATTTTTGCCATACGGCTTGGCAGTTGGATATCATTTCTGCAATTTCGTCAGTATTAAGATTAATATTATTTTGTAATTGCTGGAACAAATGGTTTTTGAAAAAAAAAAAAACAACTACTACGCAGACTGCAACGCTTCGCGGATTAATCTACATAAACAGTGAGGTTGCAGTAAGGACAACATTAACCAATACTAACAGTGCGTGGCTACCCGTGCACGGGGAAGAGCTAGTATCCACAGTTCCACGCAGCACACATCGAGACATGCCCAAATCCCATACTTAATCGGTACCAACGCGAACCCGTGAGTGGAGGGAGAAAAAACACACATTTCGCGTGATTTCGCCGCGTAGCACGCGCGCGGCATAATAGCGAGCAAGTCACAGGGGTACCGGGGAAGCGAGTGTACTTACCGTCCTCGTCGGGGACCTGAACGTGGATGAAGAGGAAGTGGAAGCCCCCGGGGTTGGAGCGGACGAGCTTGGAGAGGGTCCAGTCGAAGGCGGTGCGGCAGCTGATGGAGGGGTGCGGGTACCCCCTTGAGCGACGACTCGTTCACCGCCATCATCACTCTCGTCGGCGCCGACGAGTCCGCCATTGCAGCGCACGCACGCCTCGCTCGCTCGCTCGGGCTGCCTTCCTCGTCAAGAAGAGGAGAAGTTTTGGGGGAAATTTTGAGCAGATGACAAAAGGAAGGCGCAGGCCCACCTGTTTATTTCTTATATTTTCTTCACATCGGCAAACGTAATTTTGCTAAATCCACGCACTACGCATCAACCAAGCAAAGCCGCCTCGAGCCCTCGTGGCCCGAATCGTCTTCTGTTTCTTTCCTTTCTAGGGTAACACAACTTTTTTAGTCAGTTGTTAAATATTTGCTAAACAAACCGGTTTATAAATTTAAACTATGGACATGTTTGATACACATAGCTAGTTACTGATTAGATCTAAACATTAATTCAAATTAGATGGCTCACTAGCTAGCTAGTAACTAGTCGTAGACTTTGCTAAAAGTATTTGGATGCATTTGAACTGATTTTTAGCTAGCTAATAATCAACTCTTGTATAAGAAGTCTAAATAAAGTTAATCAATTATTGAAACTCTAGAAAAATATATTTAATGAACAGTACTCTGATATTTCCTCCATCATAAGTCATTCTATTTTTGGGAGTCAAAACATCTCAAGTTTTACCAAATTTATATAATAAAATAAAATCATTAATGATACCAACAAAGCATTATTAGATTATTAATGGATACCCAATTGATCTCATAAATCTTTATAATTATTTTTTATAAATATAATCAATTTTGGGATGTTTTAACTCACCTAAAAAACTAAAACAATTTAAATTTGGAACGAGCGAAGAGAGTAACGAGGGAAAACACGTGCAAAATATTTTCACTGGAGCAATCTGATTCAACCAACCCCTTCCATCATCATGCAAATTTTCTTTGGTGCACTTTCGGTGTGCAGGAAGCAATGTATGCTTTCGGTTAACAATCACTTGATTGCTGCCCATCTCTCTGATGCATGATGCACTTTGGAGACGTGCAGCGGTTGCTCAGCCTCATGTGCACGGGAACGCGTGCGTGGCCAACTGCGAGCTGACGTTGTCTCGACGGCCGACATGGCCCGGCCACAGTCCTGTTCCACGTGGAGCCGCAGAGTCCGTGGCGCCGTGCGCTGTCTGCTGCTCACAGAGGCATTGATTGACTGAGGATGATTGTAGAAGCGCGGGTCCAGCGTGACTCGTTGATCTGTTCAGATTTCAGATACTGTCCAAAAATAGAATAAAATAAAACTAGTTTGTATTTTCCTTAACATATCTAAATATGAATCAAAATAATTTATCTCTAGTTAGTCAAATCCAAAATATTTTAAATTGGCATTGTATTAGAATTATATTCTTTCGTGGACGAATTTATTTCCATTCATCATTGTAGACGTTCTCACAATGTAGCTATTTGATGTCAACTCAACAAAATGCGTCTACTCTTTTATTGGATTTTTTATTCTGCATCTTCTCTCAGTGTACGTGGGGTCCATTGTTGAGTGATTCAGCAATCAAGAAAGTAAAGACTTTGCGCCCTCGACGAGCTACGAGCTAGACCAAGTGCCGGTAACTTGGGCCCTGTTGGGGTACCGCCCTACGCCTGACCGTCTTTGTGAGAAAAGTATTCTTTTTAATTTCTACTGGATCTTTGTGATAAAAATATCACGACCACGCACCGATAAGCCAAGTTTAACAGGGCCTTGCCTTTTGCTTGTTCTAGCTTCTTCGCGTCACTTAATCCTTGTCACCTACGGAGTACAGTAGTTACGTTGATCACCCTTGAATAGTCTAAAATTTTAACGCTCATTTTTTTTCTGATCACGCAAAATGTTTTTTTTTTCTTTTTTATTAAGCGAGGAAGCTAGATAACAAAGTTTATGAACGACGCCACCACACAAGTGACGACTAGGGGAAAAAAGAGTTATACAATCGGTTCAAATTTACCCTAGCGGAAGGATATCGAGACGCTTATTACTCGCTAATTTTAACGCTCATTGATCATATCACGCCTGTAGCTTGGGCTACCGCTTCTCCAGTACACCTCAATCAACGATGGCTTAGCTCTCCTGACCCGGATTGACGCAGCGGGGTGAGCTAGAAGACGATTGTTTTTCAAAACAACCCCTCGTGAAGTTCATAAATATTTGTGATTTTTTGTGCCTAGGCGATTTTGTAAACAAACCCCACTATCTCTGCTCGCGGGTATGAATGAATTTATACATGTTTGGATGAATATAAGACCAAAATAGTGTTTAAGGGCGGGGATGACACACTTTCTAAGTTCGGGACAAGGATAATACACCTATACAAGTTTGAGGAACTTTACTCCTGTAAAAATATCAAAATGTATACACCATGGTCTAGTTTTATTGATATTATTGTAAGAAATAAACAAAATAGAATTGAGAACAAATTAATTGAAAATATACCATTTTATTAAATATATATATATATATGCCTATGTATTGCATGAGGGTCACGAATTTTTAATTATAAACCATAGTAATTAGACAGAACACATGAGCTCTAAGGAGTTCATATCATATGGGCATGTGGATTCGGTCTCTGTATTTGAATCGACTAGAACGTGGACACATGAGCTCCGAAGACTTTGTATCGAGCACGGACACGATCCAATCCTCCTATTGGAATCAGGTAGGATACAGACACATGAGCTTCAAGTGAAGTATGATTCGTAAGAAGAAGATGCGAATGCGCGATTTCAAGATTTAATATCACCAGATAGATGATAATATCATAATATCTTTATGGAGGCGGCTAACGCCTGCACGCGCAGGATTTAGCCTTATGGCCTGCACAGTCCAGATATAGAAAAAAAAAATCCAAAACTGCATCTTCCTTCCTGGGTTGCATGGGAAACGGAAAAAAATCTTCCCTGGTGCGTGCGCGCGCTTCCTGCGCAAAGACCAGGCCCACGTTGCCACCCCCACCTGGAAGCTTCCTCCCCCCCTCTCTCTCTCTCTCTCTTTTTTTTTTTTTCTTTTCCTCCCAACATTCATATAAAAATACATTGCAGCTACATACGAATTTGCAAAAAAAAAAAAAAAAAATTGCTCATCCGCAGCCAAATTAGCTTCTTCAGACTATAATTACACAATGATAAAAAGAAGAACCACAAATATCTGTTCCTTGATGCAAATTCAGTTGTTTTGCATCATCTGATATCACATCTGTTACTAGAAGCAAATCTTACAAATTGATAAAGCAATTCAACAATTGTGCATAAGAAATTTAGTTCTTTTGCATAATCAATTCACTTAAAAAAAAGGGTACTGCAAATCTCGCTTCTTAGTGCATTAGAAGATCTAATTCCTATATTTTCCTAATGCCTAGTGTATACTGTATAGATATACATCTTAAGCTGCTGTCCATTTTGATGCTTGATTGCCTCACACCTACAATTGAATAGAAGTGCTTGATAAGTACATAGATGATACTGAGGAACCAAGAAAAAAAATGGGCAAGCCTCAAATTTCAACTGCACTAACAAATAGATTTTGTTACTAGAACCAACTCAAATGTTTTTATCACCTGATATTGATAGTACTGCAGTTCCTATTGCATTAGCAGATTTGATATAACTAATAACCAATTTAGTTCTTTTGCATAGGCAATTCAGTTATTTTGCATAATCAATTCAGGTGACAAAAGTAAATAGTTGTAATATCATACTCTCTAAGCATATAGATATGAATTTGTATCAAAAAATGTTGCAATCCTACTGACAGAAGCAAAATCTATCACCAAAAATGTACCATTCAGAGTTGTCTACTAAATCAAATTGGGATGGAGGCAACAAATAAGGTCCGGGGTCAGTATCTAGCTCTGCCAAGACCAACCTGATGAGGATATGACCATGCACCTTGGGCGTATCAGCGAAGAAACATTTCGACGATGGAGTAGTCGCTTTAAGAGTACCAAGCAGAGGGCCACCATCTGAAAAAAATAGATGCCAGAGCAAAGTGGCGTGTTCTGGACTGCAATTGGAGACTTGAGCCTTGACTGCTCACTGCAGGAGCAGAGTAGCAGATATCATATTAGCAAAAAATGCCAAAAAGCAAAGCATGGCGGCACCTGGCTTCCACCGCACTCCATAGAAATAGAGTATAATTTACGGTAGAGTGCATGCATAAAAAAGGTGTGATTATATATTTGCTATGTTCAATGAATATATTTGCCCAATGGGTGTGAAAAAAACTACCTGGGATCTTACATTAATTTGCCTAAATAAATGAAGGCCGGAAACTCAGATGTGGCGGTGAGGTGAAATGCATACTATGATGGAACAATTCTTCTAGGACTGCAGTAATAGTACACTTGCAAACATGTTTTGTCCATCGCGATTCAAAGTTCAGATTGAGTAGTTTTAGCTTTTTAGTGAACAAAGTGTTACTTAACATGTGTCACCAGCTACAAAAACAACCAACAGGAATGGTTAGAAACGCCAGCAGCTTAATGGCGAGCCTGCACTTCTTGCTCTGTACTGAGACATGGATTTCCTTGCTCAGTTATATATAGCTCTCCAATGCTAGGATTCTCAGGAACTACTTCAGATTCAACAAGACTAACACAACCAGATTTCTCACCTAACAGGAACTTCACCTGTTCATTTGTACAGCAAGCAAGCAAATTCAAGAATTTTATTGTGCCCATTTAACTGTCCATAACTGCTCAAGTTCAGTTAGGTGACCATGGTTAATTTTATTACAATGGTTCTGGGACTACTAATGCATTCAAGCAAATGTTTGTCACAGACAAGTGTGTGCATGAAACCTACCTCGAAAGTGGTTCAATGTTTTGAACCCGATACAATATATTTCAGTTCATCTGTGATTGCCTGGTAGCAAAACTTGTATTATTCCTGCAAAAACATACGAAATGTCATTTGAGAAACTAAATGGAAGCACTTCTAGCAAATCTGTTATGTGTAGCTATTCAGGATTGCTCGATCGAAAGGGGCCCTTAGTGATCAGGATATCCCAACTTCCATGCACATTTTTGTTATTGGATACAAATAAATTGTCACCAAATTACTAATAACTTGCGTGCCTATTGATATTAAATTGCTTAACCAAATGTACATGCACGTATAAATTGCAGAAAAAAAGCATCAGGAAGCCTTTGTGAAAGCTAATAGAATGAGCAGAATGATTTCACCATTGTTATATGTCTGTTCTTGTACAAACATCATGTACATGTAAGGGAAAAATTAAAATGCCCTAGTGTCCTAGCCTAATCAATACAGGTTATTGGTCTACTACTAGGGCAATAATAGCTAAGATATGAGGACTAGTAAGAGCTACAACTAATCAATAGACAAAGTTTAAATCATAACGCCACAATACACGTGAGACCTTTGTCCTAGCTAGGTCACCCTGCTGCATGGAAGTCTAAGAAAAAATAGAAGCAAAACTGCCTTAACAATTAGCAAAAAATACTAATAGAAACATGATAAACTACTTTGTGCTGCAAGAGGAATTGCAAGAATAACTACGAACTAACTGAGGCTAGCTGGCCATTTATATGAACTAATCAGTTCATAAAATATTAAAACTCAGTGTTTTTGGCAAGCTATTGATAGTTGCTAGAGAACAGAGAAAAGGCAGCACCAAAAAAAACAAGCATGGTCGATTCACAAATGCACTAAAACCACTTCTATACGACACTTGCAATGCTTATCGCTGACTAGATTTGGTAGTTGACGCCATGGGGTGTGTCGACTGACCTGCAGATGAGAGAGTAGTGGACAGCGCTACTGTCGGCTGGCCAGCGCGTGCAAGCCCTGGTCGCCGCCATGGGTGAGCCTCGCGCCCGCCGCACCACTGCTGGTCGGCTGGACGGAGAGCCCCTCCTTGTTGCATAGTAGGCAAACATAGCTCATAACACATTATGACTACAAATGACAGATCAACAAACACAGGACTCTAGTTAGAATCCACGAACGAATCGACAATACAGACAACACAGGGGCTCAGTTTAATTACTATCAAGCAAAATTGAGCCCACAATAATAAAATTAAGCATACAAAGCATTGAGCAGGATCACAGACCTTACTGCCCATCTACTCCTCATCCTCCCAATCATCATCAATGTCGAAAATCCCCAAATACGGCCTCCATACTGCAACAAAGATTCAGAAAAAAAAGGTTGCAATGCAACATCACCAAAAATGCTAGAAACCCCTCTCCATCATCTGCACAAACCAGCACAAAATTGAAAACAAGTGGTGCGCACTCACCATTGCTACATGTAGCCCGCGTTGCTGCTCCCTACGAAGCGGAGGATGCGATTTCCCTCGTTCTTCCTGCACACCGACATCGCAAGCAAATCACCACTGATCAAAAAACCATCAAAAATCACCGAAATAATCCCCACAAAAAAAATCCCAAGCACGAGCGGCGACGAGCATGAAGAGACTGCCGGCAGCTGTGCACAGTGGTGATTGGGTGACGGAGCTCGGTGGGGCTAGGGTTAATGGAGCAACTAGATCTGCCTGCGGGGGGGGGGGGAGGAGGCGACGATGTCGAAGGGGCCGGTGCCGGTGGCGGAGGGGCTGCTGACAACAAGGAGGAGGGAGGAGAGAGGAGAGAGTGGAGAGAGTAGAGGACGAGGAGGAAGCTTACCTGGCTCCGCTGCCTGGCATCCACCATGGCTGAGCGCAGGAGAGCGGTGAGGCACGTGCGTAGCCTCAGGGAGGCAGTGGTGCTCGGGCACGGAGAGGTGGGTGCCGTCGCCGTCGCCGTCGCGCGCGCAATCTCGGGGAGGAGTAATCAAGAGGGAGAGAGAGCGCATGCAGTGGGGAGGAGGAAGACGGGTGTGCGGCGGGTGTGTGAGAAACGAGTGGATGAGGTAGAGAGGGTGTGTGAGAAACGAGTGGATGAGGTAGAGAGCGTGCACAGTCTGTAAGCCGAACGACTGCACGCCCAGAAATAAGACAATACCTATCTTTATTAGGTGCAGATAGACAGAAAGAATAGAAGAAAGAAGATAATAAATAACATAGAAAAAACACTTGAGCCGTAATCAATATGTGTTACACGGTTCCACTGAGCTGCGCCAGAGTTAGCCGTTAGGGTTCGACTCGTATCTCGACCTGTTACCAGACCTGTGGCGTGCGCTCCCTGGAGTCGGATCCTCGAAGTCGGCAAAGATAACTTAGCCAGTCAGGTCCTGTTTGGTTGACTAATTTTTTTTTTAGTTCTTAGAGACTAACCCTCCAAGAGAGTCTTTTAGGAACTACTAGAGGGAAAGTTTCAAAAAAAATCCCTCATATTTAGTTAAGTAGAGACTAAAAAAGAACTTTTTTTCTGAAAATAAAAGTCCCTAAATCAAACAAGACCTAAGCCCTGTTCTGCTGTCAAGCATCTGAACCATCAATTCGTATCCAACCGTAAGCCAAACTCTGAAAAGGAAACAAACCAATTTCATTTCATGGGCCTGTAACCGGCCCATATCAGCTCAGTGTATACTGTAGCGACTCTCCATGTATGCCCCACACGCCACCGACTAAATTCATAGCGTAAGAATGGCACCGGGCAAAGTCACTGAATCTCAATCCCTGCTCTGGGTGACTCGCGTTCGTCTCCGCCGTCGCCGCCGCTTCCTCTTCCCGACCGGCCGCCACCGCGACGCTCGAAGGTCCCTACCCCGCCGGCGCTCCCTCCTTTATCCTTCGGCGTGGCACGTCTGCAGGGCTTCAACCTCGCCAGCGCTCCCTTCCCGTCCTGCTGTGCGAAACCGTTCACCCGAACTCTACTACGTATTTGGCTGTTGATGCCTACTAACTCGAACCTTTTGCAAAAATTAGCTCCGTCCCTGCCCCAGCCTGCACTCTACGATGGTGGCGCCTCCGGCCACGGCTCCAGCGACCTCCCGGTGTCTGTCCAGCGCCAAGTCATGCTGGGCTGCTGAGCGGAGCTCCAGCTCGTTCGCCTTGGCGCCTGCGACTGGCCTCCGGAAAAGTGGGAGCCGCGTCCTCAGCGTCCGTGCCAAGGTGAGCGTCGGACGAGATTATCGTTTCCGCAGATTTGACTACCCGTTATTTACTGTCTTTGGCTACTGGTTGTTTTTACCTCTATGGAATTGAGCTGTTTTGTGCTCTTCCACGCAGGTTGCCACCGGCGTGCAGAGGGCCAGCACTGTGGATGATGGAGGTGGGTTGTCTTTTACTCGCTGATTCTGATACGAAGTTTTGTATTTGGCACGTGGAGTATACGCTTGGGATTTTGTAGCACGATTCATCAATTCTGGACCTTACAATTTGAGAGCTCTGTTATTTCTGGTTTCACCATTTTTGAAATCTCCATGCAGCGGAAAGGCCGTGGAAGCTCAGTGATGCTCGTCTTGTCCTGGAAGATGGTTCGGTGTGGAGAGCCAAGTCTTTTGGTGCTTCAGGAACACAAGTCGGTGAAGTTGTTTTCAACACATCATTGACAGGGTAAATCATTTTGGACCGAGTTATTCTTTCTGTCTGAGTGGTGGCTTGTTTTGCATGTCTTGGTTGGTTATGTTTTTCTGAGCACTGACATATTTTGCAACTCTTGGTGGCTTTTGTTTTCTCAATCAAGTTGCTGTTCACTCACTCACTCAGGCAATTCTCATATTAGGAGTTTAGATATTTGATGGGGGCACACTTATTCCTGTCACGGTGTCACCTAGCCAACCTCTCCTCGATTTCACTGTACCTGTATCACATTGATTTAGCTTAGTCATATAGTTATATGAAGCAAATGAACATAAATGATTATAAATTTAGTTCCAGCTTCCAGTCAGTTCTTGTGCTTGGAAATTTCAGTATGCTTCCATTTACATCAAAGTGATGTGACAGAACTGTTTGGGATAACGGGATCAATTGCTGAATTTTGGTGGTTCTTGCAACTGGGGTGGGGGTTGGGGGGAGAACTCCATTGAGGTGAGACAATATGCAGAGATGGTATTATTTATCATATTCAGCGGAGGCATTGGGCCCTGGAGATACAGAGGATTATTAAGTTGTTCACAAGCTAGATTTTTTTTTGGCTGGTTGTTTGACACAGATTGTACTAGTTTTGGCATTCAGAGTGCTGCATTTCCTTGAGAAACCTTTCTGTACTATTGATTGAACATGGCTTGTCAAGGTAGTTATGTTGATGATTATGCACCATGGACTAAGAATTGTTACTTATGCACCATGGACTAAGAATTGTTACTTATGCACCATGGACTAAGAATTGTTACTTATGTGGCACATTTGTGGTTGCAGCTATCAGGAGATTTTGACTGATCCAAGCTATGCTGGTCAATTTGTCCTGATGACTAATCCCCATATTGGGAACACCGGTGTTAATCCTGGTTTGTTACTTATCTACTTGAGAGATTTTAATATTCCTTTTTTGACAATTTAATGAATATGAATGAAGTATAATGCTCTTGCAGATGATGAAGAATCAAACCAATGTTTTCTTGGTGGCCTAATCATAAGAAATCTAAGCATATGGTTAGATTTTTTTTCCCTTTGGTTTTGTTATTTTTGGCATTATGAAAGAACTACACCCTCTTATCTGTTAAAATGATATTTTCTGTTGTAAGTACTTCCAACTGGCGATGCAAAGAAACACTTGAAGAGTATCTGACTAAGAGGAACATCATGGGAATATGTAAGTGATAGAAGCTAACCTCCATCCCTCCCTCTCCCTCTCCCTCTCCCTCTCCCTCTCACTCTCGCTATCCCAATCCCTCTCCCTTTCTCTGTGATTTAAATTCACCATGGATTTACATTTTAACAGATGATGTGGATACACGTGCTATAACACGAAGATTAAGAGAAGATGGTAGTCTTATTGGTGTCTTGAGTACTGATCAGTCTCAGACAGACAATGAGTTGTTGGAAATAGCCCAAAAGTGGAAAATTGTTGGTATGTTAAAAACTTCATCAATCAGCAATGTCGTTGAAAGAAGTGACTTTCTTTTTATGCACACTTCAGTATCTATTTCCACTGTTGAACCTAAATGACTGCATAGTGGTCAGCTTAGATATAATAGATTTTTTTCCCCAACATATTCCAGTGAGAACTAACTTTATATGTATTGAGCTGTTTATTCTTTTGTTTTTGATTTATATTAATTGGATTGTAGAGCTGTCGTTCTGATATCATAAGCGTTTTGACCTTTGAAAGAACTAGGTGCAATTGGATATAATCAGTGAGTTATCACTTCAAATATTGAATGGGTTCAGAAAATAAAAGAAAAATATGGGATTATAGAAAGCAGCTACAATATCCACTTCTAAAATTGGTTGAGTCTGTTGGAATACTTTGATTTCCTAGTGATTTAGTTATTTATTATTGCTCGCACCTCGGTTGCCATGTTTGGAATACTATTGCAAATGACCTTTGAGCTGTTAATTTCTTGGCTCTAATAGTGAAAAAACGTTGATGCTGATATTATGCAGGAGTGGATTTGATTAGTGGTGTCACATGTGATGCTCCATATGAATGGTCGGACAAGACTGATTCAGAATGGGAGTTCAAGAGGGATCAGTCAAGTGAAACTTTTCATGTCAGTATTGACACTCTTTCTTACACATCCATAATAAATACTGTACCTGATATTCGTTTCATTTCTTCTATAGGTGGTTGCCTATGACTTTGGTATCAAGCATAATATTTTGAGGCGATTGACATCATATGGGTGCAAAATAACAGTTGTTCCAGCAAATTGGCCTGCTTCAGAGGTACTCAATTTGAAGCCTGATGGTGTTCTTTTTAGCAATGGTCCTGGAGATCCAGCTGCAGTTCCATATGCTGTGAAGACAGTACAAGAAATAATTGGGAAGGTTCCTGTGTTTGGCATCTGTATGGGCCACCAATTGATTGGGCAGGCTCTTGGTGGGAAGACATTTAAAATGAAATTTGGTCATCATGGCGGGAATCACCCTGTCTGTGATCTCCGTAGTGGACGTGTAGACATAAGTGCACAGGTTTGTTACTACCTCTTACTTTTCTTTACGCTTGATGTGAGTCATGTCTGTTAAAAATACCAACCTAGGAGGAACTAGTGTCTTTGAAATTAAGAAAGAAACTAGTGCCCAGATTGGCAGATTAGACTTGATGAGTTCTTGAATTTTGGTAGTCTGAGCATACACACGCACCCACAAAACGAACTGAGCCAGCTCAGTCATCATTCAGCTGAAAAAAAAGGAGTTGGTCTTAAATAATTAGTTTATGTTAATCTTCATTGCAATGACCACCGTCTACTATTGTATCTCTATACGTTGAAAGGTGCTGCATGTTTTTCATCTGTTCCTTCAATAAATCTGAGTTTCTCTGAGCCTTCATATAGAATTGCAATTTTGTTTTTTTAGGCAATCGTGCTACAACCAGTAACAGTATTGTATAGCCTGCTAGAGTAAGAGTAAATATGACAAGTCAGTTGAGATATAAAATCAGTGGTTGAAATGAGCTGGCGTTCCCACCAAAATGATTATGTTTTACCTCCTAATTATGGTAGTATCCATGCTGTTACTTTTCTCTAATCCATATTACTGAGAATCTGAAATCACTATTCTTCATTTTCGTTTACTTGTGTTGTGATTCTTCCAGCTTGTATTTGTAATCTGTAGTGTCCTAAAGCATGATTCATTTCCCTGTAGAACCATAACTACGCAGTGGACCCAGAATCACTTCCAGAAGGAGCAAAAGTAACTCACGTCAATCTCAACGATAATAGTTGCGCTGGCCTTCAGTACTCCAAGATGAAGCTTATGTCTCTCCAGTACCATCCTGAGTCGTCCCCAGGTCCGCATGACTCCGACACAGGTACATTTCTTATGGTAGTCTTGTGTAGATCCACCATGGTGTAGAACTTGCTACTATCTTAATGTGTTTTAGCTGACGTCTCGATTCATCTTTTGTGTTTTACAGCCTTTGGTGAGTTTATAGAGCTCATGAAGAGCAACAGATTGTGAGGGAGGTTAGTACTCGAGATGAAAAGGTCAATAATTGTATTGGTGCTCTCTCGCACCAAGCTCGAAAGAATCTTTGCATCTGTCGTGTTTTTCTTTTGGATGTTCATGTGCTTGAATTTTTGCGCCGAGAGGATATGAGATGCTCTGCCCATTGTACCATGAAAAAACGACCTGGTTGAATTTCGTGAGAAATGCATGCTATCAAATTGTACGGTACGGTACACTCAGATTATAATTTCTGATCGGCAAGTAAAGTGGTCATGACGAGCACAGTAGACTACTAGAGATGAAGGATGGCCATGAAGGCTGGCCAGTGGATACTTTTGTTGTTCCAGGCTAATCAGATGTGCACAACGTTGTTATCAGCTTTTAAAATGTCTGATGGAAAATCATCCAGCTTTTGGTAGCGACAAGTTGCGCGTAGATCTTTCGATGTGCATCTGATCTGGAAACTTTCTCGTTTATCCGTAGGGCACTTGTAGATGCTCTGTCTGACCAGATTGACGGTGTGACGAGGAGGAGAAAATGGGTTTGGATTTATATTGTTTGCTTTTGATTACCGTGTGCTTTAGGCAATTTGTTGTCGAAGTCACAAGATCTCTTATAAAAAAAGATGACAAGACTTGAGAATGTGCTCCCTTTCAGCATTTTGCTAGATGTTTGGTCAGAGGTTGTAAGCACATCACTATCTAGGAAAGGTAAGCGCGAGTGCGCGAGAATCTGCCTTCTAGGTTTGCCGAGCATTTTTGGGAGGTGTGACTAGACTAGGCAAGTTTTACCGTATCAGATGTCGAGCACCGAATAATTGCGCTCCGCACGGCTTTTCAACCTCGTGTGTCCTCTGCTTCAAGAGAAGGCAAATGCACTATTGGTCGCGAGACTGATTCTCATTCTACGACTCCACCTTCACTTGTACTCCTCCGTACGCCTCAACTATATCGGTTTTGTTGTTAAAAAAAAAAAAAACTATAGCAGGTTTTGTATGTACTACTCCCTCCGTTTCATCAAATTATAGTTAAGCTTGACTTTTTTAACCCTAAGTTTGACCACTTGTCTTATTCAAAAAAATACACAAAAATAGTCAAATTTTAGTCATTCTTAAAAACCATTTGTTAATAAAGCAAGTCATAAAAGATGTGATATTTTGCACAAAATTTTGAATAAGACGAGTGGTTAAAATTAGGGTTGAAAAAGTAAAACGAATTATAATTTGAAACGGATTTAGTACTAACCAAACTCATACAGATTAATTTTTAATTCAATTTTCTGAGCATTTAATTTAAAATTTAATTGTACATACATCGGCCTTTGGGCTCAGCCACGTCTATGTCCATGTCCATCCCGGCCCTAGGTCGGCTCTAACGTCGAAGCATCCTCCTCCGCCCACACCGCCGTGCTCAAAATCGGCCTTGCCAGCGCCGCCGAACTCGCCAGAGAGTCCAGCGCCGACCCAAGCACCCACGTGAAGACACCACCGAGTCGAGAGGAACTCTCTCCCTCTGCTGCCGCTCGTGGTCGTTGTCGTCGTCATCGCTGCCTTTCCATCGTGATATTTCTCTTGTTCTGGACTGGCCTTCACCCCGTGCCTTTCCATCCCCCGTTCACCCCGCGTGATCTCCCTCGTGCGGCAAGGCGTGCGCGTCCGCTCCATCGTGCGGCAAAGCAACAGCCGCCGTCGGCCTAATCCAGGTGCCCAGGTTGTTTTCGTCGGTCCCTTCGCCCGGTCTTCTCGCTTGCCGGCGACGAGCACCCACTAGGTATCCGCACCCTCCTTCTCCAATTCATGCTCTTCTCCCATTCATGCTGTGCGAAACCGATCACCTGAATCCCACCTGAATTCTAACTTAAGCTTCTTAGCTATTTGGTATTCGGATCTGATCTAATTACAAGGGAGTATTTGTTTGCAAAAATTACTGGGCACTCACGTCCTTTACTGGGTCACCCTTGTTCTTCGTTAGAGCTCAATTAATGTTCTGCACTTAATAGCTACTGGCCGTTCTCCCTGCATTGTAGAATTTATGCTAAAAGTAAACATCAAGTACAGAGTTACATGATGGAAGTCTATGGTACAAAAGTTAGAGAAAGGAAAAGTGAAAGCAACAGTGAAAAGGGTCTAGGAAGTAGGATGTACTCCAATATAATTGGATTCAGCAGTTAGGTGACCAGACACTGACCTTGAAAGCCAATCAGTCTATGTTTGAGCCTCTTAGGGAACCCCTGAATTTCCATAGCTCTATTATATCTTTGATTTTCTGTTCCATCTGTTGTGCAGACTACAATTGCATCTTGAAGAAAATAATGGACCAACATGATTCCATGGCTGACTCACCAAGGAGGCGGCATAACCTTCTGCGTGACAAGGTCCAACTGGTGAAAAGGAAGGACTCAAATCGCTATGAGATTGTCCGCTTCCACGATCCTTTATCTTTTGAGAAAGGCTTCTTTGTTGTGATCCGTGCTTGCCAGCTCTTGGCGCAGCACAATGACGGGATAATATTTGTTGGTGTTGCCGGCCCCTCTGGTGCTGGGAAGACGGTGTTTACTGAGAAGGTGGTCAATTTCATGCCTGATGTTGCTGTGATATCAATGGACAACTATAATGATGCAACTCGCATAGTTGATGGCAATTTTGACGGTAGTCCTAATCACAAAGCTCTTTGCATATTGTCTCATTATTTATTTAATCTGTATATCTTGAGCTGTGTACTCTTGAGATAGTTATGTTACGTATATCTTGAGCTGTGTGCTCTTGCACATTTAGTCATTTGGAAAGTGCATACCACTGCATTGATATTGGCATGATTATTATCTTAGATCTAAAATGTGTGACGCCATGTTAGTATCAGAGTGCTCTATTACAAGCTGCATTCTCTAAGGTGATAATGTTTCCTACCAGAGAAATTGATATGTTGACCTCTTAAAACTTGCTCAGATCCACGTCTGACAGACTATGACACACTGCTGGAAAATATTCATGGTCTGAAGGAAGGAAGGTCAGTTCAGGTTCCAATATATGATTTCAAGTCGAGCTGCCGGACCGGCTATAGGTAAATAATAATCACTGCTACCTTTCAATATTACAAGCTAAAGTCCATATTTCATCATTCATTTACCATAATTTCTTGGTGGAAACAGAACAGTTGATGTCCCTAGCTCCCGAATTGTTATCATTGAAGGTATTTATGCACTGAGTGAGAAGTTACGGTCTGTGATGGACTTGCGTGTTTCTGTCACTGGTGGTGTCCATTTTGACCTAGTGAAGAGGGTTTTAAGGGATATACAGCGAGCTGGCCAGGAGCCTGAAGAAATAATTCATCAGATCTCTGAAACGGTAGGTTGAATTTTTCAACTTGGCTATGCATTTTATGGGCAATCTTGTGGTTCATGTTAACATGTGAATACCTTTTATTGTAGTTGGTGTGGTTTAATGAAAGATGACATTTTCAGGTTTATCCAATGTACAAGGCTTTCATCGAACCAGATTTGGAGACCGCACATATTAAAATCATCAACAAGTTCAACCCATTCTCAGGGTTCCAAAACCCTATGTACATTCTAAAGGTAGGTATCTCGAGAAAATTGTAGAACTGTGGCACCAATGACATAGTTTCAACAACAAACGCTGAAAAAAATTGTTGAATTGTGCACCACCTGCAGTCACCAAGGTCTCTAGCACCTGAGAAAATCAAGGCTGTGCTTGGTGATGATCATACGGAAAGCAACGAAGAAACTTATGATATATATCTACTTCCACCTGGTGAAGATCCAGAAGCCTGCCAATCTTACTTGAGAATGCGAAATAGGGAAGGGAAATATAATCTAATGTTTGAGGTATATCCGTTTATGTTTTTTCCGATCTTACCAATGGAATCCCAGTTTTATGCTTCTCTCTCTTATGAATGGAACTTCAGTTTTATGTTTGTTAGCTACGAATTATACTTTTGAGTGATATTGTTAGTTGATAATTTTCTGATACTAGTACTGTATAAGGTTCTTTTGGATTAAGTCCATTCCTTAGCTGCCATTTAATTTTATTCCATACCATATTTCCCATGGAATCTTTGCTAGAACATGAAAAACTAATTCAGTTCAATTTTCATTGCAGTCAGATTCTAAATTTTACTTCTTTTTTATATTTTCTAGATGTGATTAATTTAACACATTTGATCAGTCTCCCATTGAGTCAGTTAGATTTACCTGTATTTGTTTCTATCAGCCATGGCTACATGCAATAAACAAACCCTTGGTGCCAGCCCTGGTGTTCACTAACTCTCTTATTATGTTATTTTGTGCTCGAAGGAATGGGTGACCGACAATCCTTTTATCATATCACCAAGGATCACTTTTTGAAGTCAGTGTACGTCTTCTTGGTGGTTTGATGGCATTGGGATATACTATAGCAGCTATACTGAAGAGAAGCAGTTGTGTTTTTCTGATGGCAAGGCAACTGTTAAAATTGATTGGCTGGAACAACTTAACAGACAGTATATACAAGTGAGCATAATCTTTGTTGTCTGGTTGATGTAGTTTCTCTCAATGTCATTGTTGTCTCCTTGAATACTATTTATTTCATTTATGACCTTGCTTCTTTCTTTAGGTGCAAGGAAGAGATCGGCTTTATGTTAAATCTGTAGCGGATCAGTTAGGTTTGGATGGTTCTTATATACCACGTACATATATTGAACAAATTCAGCTGGAGAAATTGATTAATGATGTTATGGTATGTATATTTTGTTAGTTAACACATTTCTTCTAGTTGTTTCGCTTAGTTCATTGGTTGGATCTGACTGCTATGTAGGCGTTGCCAGAAGATTTGAAGACAAAGCTCAGCATCGATGATGAGCTGGTCTCAAGTCCAAAGGAAGCCTTTTCCCCGTGTTTCTGCTGATAGGAGGAACAAGCTTATGAAGAGGTTTCATAATAACATCCTTGTTTAAAGTTTGAACTTTTGAAACTTTGGAACCTGAATGAAGTTAGCTGACTTTCTTATCATGTTGTCCAGTGGCCTATCTCAATCATCATATTCAACGCATGGAGACAAAAAAATATTGTGAAATTGAGTAAACTAACAGAAACCAACAGGAGGTTTGGTTCAGGGCGAGCCATTGAATCACCTGCTATCAACCAGGTGACTTTTGTGAAGAATTATCACTCACATGGCAGTTGAAAGCCTCAACGAAAATATATGTTATCGCTGACTTGTAAATGTTCTTGTTTCCATTACTATTTCGTAGGGTGCAATTACCCAGCTTTCAGAACAGATATCAACATTGAACGAAAGGATGGATGAGTTTACCTCTCGAGTTGAAGAACTCAATTCAAAATTTACGGTGAAGAAACATTTGCCCAGTCAGCAGAACTTAGCTCTTCCAAATGATGCCTGCAATGGTTCCACGCCTACAAATCTCTTTGTCTCTCAGTTAGGCAATGGTACTTTGATACCTCATTCTTCATCGTCAAACCAACTTGCAAAGGATTCCCCGATGATAGAAGAGGTCTCTCTCTCTCTCTCTCTCTCTCTCTCTCTCTCCTCTATCTCTACCTTTTTTTTTTGTAGCTTGTTGGAATTAGATGTAGGAAGTATTGTCATTGTTCAAACATTAGTTTACCAAACATTTTTTAAAATTCAGTGTGATTTTTCAGACCTCAAACAGATTCTAACAGTTTTGATAAAAGTAGCAAAGGATCAGGGTTGTCATTAGTGTCCTCAAATTAAGTGGACAAGTGGGTCATAAATTCAATCCTGTTCTAGTTTATCTGGTCTGAAATAAGTAAAAAGAAAAGTAAGTAATCCAGTTACATTTCCAGTACAGGTAGTGTCACAATATTGTTAACAATAACAAAAACTATGTAACTATACATCTATGGATGTGGAATCATATCTAGATTGCCAAATACACATTGTGTGAGAACAATGATTATTGGATGGTTTCATCATAATATAGTTTGATGTGATATTAGTTTTCATGAACATACTAACAAAATCAATGAAACTAAATATCATCTAGTGTCAGCAACTAGTATAAAATTATATCAAACTTGTATGCACCTTCTTCAACATTCAGCTGTATTTCAGGTAAACAATCCCATACCGTCTTTCCAACAAATCAAAAAAAAAAAAAAAAAAAAAAACGTGGCATAAAATATTCATGTGGCAGTGGTTCTTAATGACAAGACTTGAAGCTGCCAATGTCATATGATTTTCTTCTTCATAGATATGCATTGTGCAAAGCCTACGGTGAATGAAACATTGCACAAATTTTTCTGGTATATGCAAGTTGTTTGGTTATTCAGTATGTTGTGATATTTAGTATTTATTCTAAACCTCACCATAAAAATATGAGTGTTCGTTGTGCCCATCTTAATAAATAAACATGAGGGCTGGTTGTGCCTATCTTAATGTAACACATTCTTTTGTACATATATTGACTTGACATTTCATATTTGATGTTTTGTTTCCTACGCAGATCATGAACATATCAAGAGGTCAGCGCCAGGTTATACACCAGCTCGACAATCTGACCAACCTGCTTCATGAGCATCTGGTCTTAACACGCCAAGCAAATACCACCAGCAGGAACCGGGTGCTGGATATTGACACGGTCATATGTCCACTTATTTGCCTGACTGTTGGCAGTATTGGGTACTTCATGTTTAAAGGTATGAGGGGCTGACCGAAGTGAGTCGGCCCAAACATGTGCTCTGAGGCTCACCATCTAGTTTTGGCGGAACTGGAGGAAGCAACCGCCACAACTCAACTGATCTGCAATACCCCCATAGTCCAGAGTTCATACTGATGCTGTCTCTCCTGCAAGCTAAAGGAAGACAGTTCTCAACCGTTTACATCAGGAAGACCATATCTAACAGCTTACAAAGTCTTTAAGTCAGATAAACTCATATACCAGCACATGCAACAAAGCCTTATCTTTTTAGGGATTATTATTACTCCCCAAACGCAGAAAATGGTGTACCAGAAGCAATATACTTCTGTAACGGGTACTGGCAGTCCCCAGTGCCAATAAATTTTGGAGATTTATAGTAATCCTCAGAAAATGTTGAAGAAATTATGAGAGATTGACAAGTTTAACTGAATATCGTCGTTGTCTGTCTTGTGATTTCTGACTTGAGTGCGAGCACTATCTCCAGTTTCGCCTGGTTGCAGATCTTATGCTGCCATCTGGATTCACGATTCAACGTAATTATTCAACATCACTAACTATTAGCTAGCTAATTTTGAACTTTAAATTACCTTTAGTGCATCTAAATAGGAGAGCTAATAAGTGGAGGTTTTTTATAGTCTTGAGTCTTCAGTTAGCTGTTGGACAACTATCTAACCAACCATAGCTAATTTAATTTAATAATTTTAGCATTATTATCTAGGGGGCTGGGCTGCTTGGATCCTACAAACTTACAACTACTTCAATTCCGTTTCTTTCTCTAATTTTTCGGATACATATGTTTTCGCAGCACTTTTAATCTACTACACACTATATCTCTAGATACATAGTGCAATGTTTTTAGAAAAGCTAAACTATTACAGTTTGGAATGGAGAAGTAGTTTAACTCATGAATGGACTAGACTAAACAGAATGGACTAACAACTAGTTGTTAGTTTATCAGTCTATAGAAACTAACTACCTAGCAGAACTAGTGATTTTATTATTATTAACTAATCACTAGTCCTAGTTCATCAAAAAGGGTCTACTTCTTTATCTTTATACTAACTAAGAAGTATGAAAACTATACCTGTTTTTCGTGCGGTAAAAAACGAATCACCGTCGCCTCGCCCGTTCGGCCCCTCCCGTGCGATCGGTCTAAAGGAAAGCCCCATGCACTCTCTTCCCTCCGTAAAATACTCTCCCTCTCCACAAGGATACCGGGTGACAAAAGGAAGCCATCCAATCATCCACCCGTCCACGCCGCGGCACCTCTCTTCGCCCGCGTGCTCCTTCTGCTGCTTCTGCTCCCCGAGTAGCACGCCGCCACACCGCCCGCTCGCCTGCCCACCACGCCGCGCGTCGCGCCGCTAGGAGTGACCAACATGCGGGCGAGGACGCCGGCCACCGGGCAAAGGGCGACATCCTGGCCGCCCGCCGGCGACCAGGGAGGGGCGACGCCAGGCCGCAGGCCACCAGGTCACTAGGCGATGGAGCGCCTCCTCCTCCTCAGATCCAACCCCCACCGATGCGAAGGAACTGGAGCTAAGGGAAAACGGCGGCGGTGCGTGGGAGCCCCTGTGGTGTGCGGCGCGCGGGATGAGGAGCATGGTGTGGGCTCGGGGCGCGGCGGCCGCCATCCCCGCCGCCGCCACGGTCGCCATCCTCGCCATTGTGGCCGACATCCTGGCGACGCGGCCGCCATCCAGGCTGCCGCGAACCCCGTCCCCTGCTATGCAGCCATCCAGAACAGCGTCCCCGCACTCGCCGCGGTCATTGCGGCTTGGATCCCCGGGCTGACTAGAGGGGCGTTCTAGATCGAGGTACGTCACAGTGACTCACGTAGATCCTAGAACCGTCCGCCTGGTGTGCAGTTGATCTCTCATGGACGTCCAATCTTTCGATTTTCATTCATGCATTTTGCTTCTTCCATAGAAATAATATTCTTGGACGGATATGGAGCCTGACTGGATTGTGCGGAATAGATTGGAGCGGCGCATAAACACTAGAGAGAGTCACTGTGAAATTTCTGGTAAAAGGTTCCTTGAGTTCCATTACCATCTTGATTCATATAGTTGTAAAATTCATTTCTTAATGATTGTAAGACCCCGGACATCTTCTAAAATTCCACATCAACTGTCATTCGTGATCAAAAGGTAAACCGGAAACTTTCTGAATTTTGCAGGTTGGCGGACTAATGCTTGTTCTAAATGAGCTCATTCATAAGGTTGAAATAAATTTCAAGATACACTTGTATATATTCAGGTCATGATTCTGAGCTTTACAAAAATATTCTTTTGTATGCATATTTTAATTCAAGAAAAATAGTATTTATTCTTCCATTGCATATGAAATATTAGATCATTCATTTAGGTCATGATTCAAAGCTTTACAAAATTTTATCGCTTTTGGTATGCATATATTTTAATGCACAAAAACAGTAGTTTGGGTTATTCTACTATTACACTTTTGAAACTTCTTGTGATTGTCCATTTTACAGATACATTTGTCTAGGTTTATCAGAAACATTTGCTTTGGGACAAAGGTATAGAGAAGATACTTACCCAGGTTTGTCTGAACTCTGAAACATTTCCTTTGTGATCATTTGCTTTTGCGATCTCTTGGTGCAGGACACATCAAGATGTTCTCAATGGAACCGCTGCCCTCATACGGGAGAGAAACGAGAGCAGTCTGGCGAAGTTACATAGGTTCAATCCATGGCAGTGGGCTTCAGGTTCTTGCTTTGTGGCTACTCAAATTCTCATATTAAAATGCTATATGGATCCCTACACCAAGACATGATTTTTTTGTCTTTCATTAGATTTAAGTCAATTTCACTAAAAAAGATTGATATTATTTTTACATTCAGCAAGCAATGCTGGTGAGTTCAGCTTTCTTCCTTTTCGGTCATTGTCGGGTAATGATAGAAGTAGATGTTTTTAGTTTTGATGTGTTTTTTCCTATTTTGGTAAAGGCTGCCCTCTTGCTTGATGCTTTCATTCTCAAGACATTGTTAGTGAAAAGCTTCAAAAAAGCTGAAGAGCTTGGTGTGGAAAGCTTCCCCTGTCCTCTTGATTGCTATTGGATGATTTTCAGTCCTGGACCAAATTCTAAATTTCAGTTCTAAACTTGACCAGGATTATTGTTTGCAATTCTTCAGGTGGCATGCTGTACTGACGCATTGGCTTTTCTTACTTCAGCTTTAATTTCAGTTACTAAATGAGGTCTAGGCCTATCTGTTGGTATTTCTAGCTTCATTTTTTCACTCTAATTTTTTCACAAAATTTTACTATGCAGCTTACAATTGGTTGCAAGTTTCTAATTTGAGGGATGACCATATACAAGGTTGTTTACTGTTCTCAATTTGGGCTACAAGAATATGTTCTCAAAATATTCCTCTTGGCTGATAACAAGTGCTTACTTTTACTATGCAGCTTACAATTGGTTGCAAGGTTCAGAACTGTTCTCAGTTTGGTTGGTAACACATGCTTACTCGGTTAGAAACCCCAAAGACTTATATTGTTCCTTTTATTTATTTTTCAAATCATGTCGTGAACTAGATTTTGATGCATGCCATAGGAAATTGACTGCATAGTTACAATATATTAGAATCAAGAAATTGTATTTGGGGAGTTTACATATTTCTTACCTGGGTTCACTGGATAATGTACTCTTAGCTATCAGTTTTCCTTATACCATGTTTTGACTACAGATGAGGGTACCGAACTTGTGTTCATTCAAGGAAACTATTCATTTATCTATCATATTTTTTAGATAATGTTATGTGTCAGATTTATAGAGATTTTTATTATTTAGAGGAAACGAAGAAGTTTGGAACAAAGTTTTCTGAGAGTGAACCTTATTAATTAGAGAACTAATAGTATACGATGTTCGGTGGATACAAAGATCGAGGGTAAACAATGTATTTCCTGTTGTATGCTTGCCTCTGTACTCTACTGTTCCTCAGATATTTCATTCTGAGGCCACTGACTACATGCTGAATCTTCAGCAAAATAAACTGTAGCATTTTATTTAAAAACATTGTGATCTCACATTGTGCAATGTCTTTCTGAGCTATGCAATATATTTTTAACTAAATTGCTTTATTGCAAAAAAAAAAAAAACTATTATCTTGTTACCTATTCTGAACCACAATATGTTGATCTAGGCAATGCCCATCTACCTCTATGTAGGTTGGCAGGGGCAGTGGTGCTGGACTTCTTATTTGACCCTCTCTCCAGCTTCATATTTTACCTATTCTCTAATGCTATTATTGTTCTACTTTCTATAGTTCTAATGACTGTCAAGATTTGTCTAAAAATATGAAGATTTGACATGGTCATATTGTAACAAGAAATGGTCCTGCTGGATTTAGATGTTCGGGTTATAAGCCAAGGGTGCAATTTAGCTCACTAAACAGCTTTGTCATCCACGTTATCAACCACGTCAGTTTAGGTACATTTAATGATCTTGACCATCATCAAGTTGCTTCCCTTGCTAGCTGTTTTGTACCTTGTGATAAATCAAGTGCTCTCTGTACACTAAGCTCCCTTTTCCATCTTGATAAAATCTCTACAATGGGGCTCCCCTTCTCTCTTTAATGTTACAAAAAGTGATTCGCAGACATGGCCAAGTGATTCGCAGGTTGAAGTGTGCAGTTGCTCCAAGTAGCTTTGCTTTTACTATGCAACGGTGGATAGGAGTTGTTTTTAAGATTAAAGAGGTTCTACTAATCAAGGCATCAAGTAATTGTTTTGGCCGAGCAAATTTGATCACTCAGGCTTAGGCTTAGGTTTCATTTGCTTCCATAGAGACAAACAATTGCAAGGTAAGGAAAAAAAAATATGCGATCTATCGTGTTTTTCTGATTAAACTTGTGCCCCGTAATAATTGCTTTTTTACTATGCAACAGTGGATATGAGTCATTTTGAGATTAAAGAGATTCTACTAATCAAGGCTTCGACAGTGGTGCAGATCATCTTGGCGGGGGCAATTTTGTGCACTCAACGTCAGCCTTAGATTTCAGTTACTTTCATATAGAGGCAAACAATTGCAAGGTAAGGAAAAAAAAATCCTGTGATCTATTGTGTTTTCCTGATTAAGCTTGTGCCCCATAATAAGACTTTGTAAACCTAATAGATGAAATGCAAATAAGTATTCTGTTGGTGAGAACTGTACTATAGTATGACCAACATGAAATTCAGTGTATGCAATTGAGATAGCTTATTTGATACTGAACATGCTCTTCTATTGCTTACAGTTTTCATTAATTGTTAACTTAGCAATCTCCTTTGACACAAAACTCACTTTAGCGGGTGATGAGAACATTGAGCCGGTCAGAGGAGCCATTAATTGCTCTATGTGATGTCAATAAATTTAACTGTTGCTATTTGGCAGCTGTGGTCCGCAAGAAAGGTGATCGACAATACCGAGGTGGTGACACCAATTCGTTGGAGAGCTCGAAAGTGACCTTCCCCACATGGTGGAGGAATGCAGGGAAGTGCCACCCGTCGGCACTGATTGATGGGGATAAAGCTAAACACAACTAAACACTCTTTCTGAATGAATTGGTGAACACTTTTTGCTGATCTGTGCATGCACAAATGAACTGAAGGCTCGCAATAGTGTGGTTGTACGCTGTGTGTATTGTTTTTTTAAAGGTATATAACACACAATGATCTTGACACTATCCCCATTGCAACACATCTACGGCGCCAAGCTTTCTAGGATTGTTAATTTCATGGACTCTGCTTTTTTATTAAATGTCACATTAACATTAGAACATTGTTTTTTTTTGTCATGCGAACAATGTATTTTTTATACATAAGTTATAATTATCCCGTAGCAACGCACGGGCATTTAACTAGTACTACCTAAAAAGGACGAAAGGGAGACTTTTTTTTCGTGCGGTAAAAAAACTTTTCACCGTCGCCTCGCTCGTGCGACGACGGCATCGTCGTACGCCTCCCTCCTCCCCGTGGGATCTGTGAAAGGAAAGTTAAAAATAGCAACCTTCCACCGATAATTAGGAAACGGAAAGAAAAAAATAGGAAATACCATGCACCGAGAATTAGGAAATACCATGCATCGCGCATCCAGATCAGTAGCACCAGCCATGCGTGATCCAAGTAAAAACAGCAACCAAGATTCAGTTTGGAATTTGCTGGTTGCACGCGTAGCGTCTACGCGTCTGTTCATGCCGTGCGTAGGTACTAGACGAGATCGCGATCTGAACCTGAGCTGACAGTACCGGGTATGCTGCGATGAACAGCCAAGAGCCGGATATGCTGCGATTGGGTGTCTGCTAACTCTAACTGATCTTCCCTTTGGGAAAAAATGGATTGCAGGGCTAGCGTTCGTGGTCATGGGAGTCAGTGGCTGCGGCAAATCGTAAGATCCTTCATACTCTTCACTCTCTTCCACGCTCATGCTTCAATAATTTGATCAAGTTTGCTCAAAGATACCACAAATCGGCATGATTCATTTGGTGTTCTGTCATGAGGCAGTGACAGTCCTTTTGAGCTGAATCTCTTTTTTTCCGTGAATTCGCAGCACCGTCGTCGCTGCAATGCTTGCAGAAGCCTTGGGCCGCAGCTTCATCGAAGGATCGAAGCAGATGAGCGAGGGCATCCCGCTCTCCGACACGGACTGCGCGCCGTGGCTGGAGTCGACGCCGTTAGGCACCGGCAGGACGGCGATGAGGACGTGGCCGTGAGCTGCTCGGCGTTGCAGCTCAGGTACCGGGACGTGCTCCGCGCCGCCGACCGCGGGTATAGGCCAGGGGAGTACGCCGCCTGCAGGGTGAGGTTCGTGTGCCTGCGTGCGTTGACGGAGGTGATCACCGAGCGGATGCTTCGGAGGTCGACAGAAGGGAAGCACTTCATGCCGGCGAGCCTGCTGCGGAGCCAGCTCGACCTGCTGCAGGTCGACGCGGCCTAGGGTGTCACTGAGTTCGACGTCATGACGGCGCGCTCGGGTGACATCGTCCGTGACACCGTTGCTCTGTTCAGGGAGGAGCTGGCGCCCACAGTCCCTTCTTGACTTAGTTTCTGAATGCGAATGTGATGCAGTTTCATTCATGATTCAGTATTCATCCATCCCATCATAAAGAACCTCCATGTTTACAGACTAACGCTGAACATGATGCAAAGCTATCTTCAACATTACCCAGTTCATTCTTTCAGAATCAAACATCCAAAACGATGAAATAGGCATGCTCGATAAACAAGAGGGTGGAAAGAAATAGGCATGCTATGTAATCCCGGCCCCTGCCCAGGCCTAGGCCAGGCAGGGGGCGCAAATCGCGCTTGTAAAAGTACTTTGCTGTCTTTCTTAAATTAATCAAAGCCGGGAAACCGGATCTTTCAAAAAAAAAAATGAAAGAAGTAGAGAACAAACAAGTCTAGCTAACAGCAATGGTGATTACCATTGTTCTAACCTGCAACCTATACAGACCAAGCACAATTAATTACATTATTGTTTATATAGACCTGCTGAATAACGAGGCCACACAAATATCATTTGTTTTATCAAGGAATCAAAATTTAGATTTCATATGTAGGGTTAAATGTAGAAGAACTCATACCATTGTTTGTTATGCAATCTTTTGAGTTTACAAATTCCGGTTTATTCATATGAAGCGCTTTACTTATACGTTCGTGCTTATTTGAGTACTCAACCTATTTTGATTGCTTGTGATGGCTTCTAATATTATGCTAAAGCCATTTTTGGTCAGCTGGGTATTCTTTTGGGAATGACAGGTCTGTCTTCTGTTTTGTGCTTACTTATTTGGTCTGATTATTTTCCCAATGTGCCCTGGTGTTGATTTGTGGGTTTGTGGGTGGCTCAGAAAGATGAGACTAACTTTCTCAGAATGAAATGTGTAGTTCTTCTGTTTGGATTCTTGTGATGTGTCATTATGTCCCTAATAATTTGGGTTGTATCTGATGCTCCTACATAAGCTCAGGCCAAGCAAATTTCGTGCAGCAATTGAGGAGGCTTTCTTTGCTAAACTTTTTTTTTTTTAATCTCAACATGGATGGGGTATGCTCACACCGAAAGTCTGTAAATAAGTAGTATGGCCCTAATGGCTTTCATGAAGAGGCTGCTTCAAATAACGAGCAGGAGTGCCAATTTCACGGCATCATACATTGTGGTATTTTGTGTTTAGTGTTTTATAAATATCATATCATTGTTCACAAGTAACAGAGCTTCTATTGTAGGTGGTTAATAATTAAATGCTTAGACAATTTGGCAATTTGTGTCAATTATTCCTGCTTTAGCTGAGAAGGAACATATGCCGAAACCTTTCTTCCAATTAATAAAATAGATGGGAGGAAATATTGGTTGCATCCATGCGTTGACCACGCCATATGAAGCTAGCTATATATACCGCACCTTCTTTTTGCAGTGAGGAGAATGATGACGCAGTGCAGCTGCTCGTCGTCATCATGCTGTTTGTCCTTCGCTCGTCTCATGGATGTTCAGTGAAATGGCCTCTCCGTGTTGTTTGTATCACATGTTTTATTTTTAATATTATTATTTTATTATGCGATCTATGAATTTTAATATAAAAATTTTATTATCCCGTAGCAACGCACGGGCGACATACTAGTATCCGTATACATGTCAAAATCCTTATCATTCGACGTTTCGGACGGTGGAAATGTCGACTGATGATATGGTGCGCTGAGTAAAAAAAAAAAAAAAAAACTGAAAAATACTGTAAGAGAGAGAAAAAAAAAAAGGAAACATCCTGTGACGACGGCCCAAAGCAAAAGGAACAGCGCGTGACTACGGCCCAGAGCAATTTGAGCTTTCGCGGTGGTCCCCGTGCTAACTACGACGGGCTAATTAGTAATTAGGCTCGGCCCCCGTTCGTTTTCCTCTCTCTCCAAACCGCACTTATAAATCTGGACTCATCTGACGCCCGTCTGTCTTCTGGAAGTCAAGTGCCGCCTCGTCTCTCCTCTCAGCTGCGCACCCTCTCGTGCGTGACCCTAGGGTTTCGTTCTCCTCGTCTCGCGATGGACAAGGGCAAGGGCGGCGTCGTCGTGGCCCCGGTCCCTGCCGCTGCCGGCGCAAAGGCGGCCAAGCGCTTCGATATCAAGAAGTGGAACGCCGTCTCTCTCTGGGCCTGGGGTGCGTGCGCATCGCCACATGGCTCTCGCCCTCTCTGTTTATTTTTGTTAATTTTTTTTCTCTTGAATTCGTGCGGTTTGACTTTGTTTCGTCCTCGATCTCGCGCCCACAGATATCGTGGTGGACAACTGCGCCATCTGCCGCAACCACATCATGGACCTCTGTGAGCACGCCGCCCCTTGTTCTTCCTTCCCCTTCGATCTGTTCTGGTTTTGTGATTGATCTGACCTGCCCTGTCGTGGCGTTCCGCGTTCGTGTGTGTTGTAGGCATCGAGTGCCAGGCGAACCAGGCGAGCGCCACCAGCGAGGAATGCACCGTCGCTTGGGGTACGATTCATCTGCTTTCCTTGTTTGCTCCCATTACCCTATCGAGTTCAGGGTTTACTTGTGTAAATCCTGCGTTCTGCAGTGGCGCTCAGTTTGGTGATTGTTGTGGCGTGAAATTGGATGTGTTATTTGGGGCCATGGAGTGGTTGGAAAGGGTAGCACTGTTACTCCTAAGCATTCGATCCTATCTACTTGGTTATCGCATTGGTTGTCAATGTGATATGTGGTTTTGAACTATAGGTACATTTAGACATGATAAGACTGCTACAATCAGCATGGCACACAAGTTGGTTTTTGTCTGGCTAGAATAAAATCTCTTTCATGATTGTGGTATGTCAGCACTAGTAATCCAACCTTTGGTGTCCTGGGGTGTGTTGTGGGGTGGGGGTATTGCTTGGAGCTATGATCCTGATAGAAACGGCTAATTTAAATGCATAAGAGCTATGATCTTGATATACATGTTCCAGAGTATAACATACAAGAGCACTAGTTATTGTCAAGCACTCATGCTTAAGTTATCTTCCAGAGTATAATTAACTTCCATATGGACATGTTATGCCATCATAATGTATGTTTTAATCTATTGTAGTTTCACATGTGACTGTAATATCGCTAATCAGTTCAAGTGATGTATTGCATTCATTAATTCTTCTACTTAGGAGGATATTGCTGAAGTGTTAAGTGTTATAGATCTTAAAGATTAAATGTCAAGGTCATTTTTGACAAGAATAGGATATTTTCTATTGTCCCAGTTATGTTATTTCATTTGTTTTTTTAGGACAGTTCCCATGTCATGTTTATATTGGGAATTCAGCACAAACTTAGGTTAGGTGGCAAACTGGTAACTGTTAACAAACCCTCAAATACCATGGGCAGTAGTTTTTTGTGAAATCCATGTCAAAGGGCCCTGGCTCCTGCTGATTGGATACAGCTTGAGCTTACTCTTGCTATCTTTTTCATGTTATTTCTTAATTTGACACCTATGATTTTGGTTAGGACTGTGCACCTTCTTATATCTGCAAATTCTTGCTTGTTTAGGTATTGCACAATTGTTGCAATATGAATGCATAGTAATCTTAGTTTTCCTAAAAAGACCAAGGTCACCCTCTTAGCTGAACACTCTTGTGTACCTTTCTCTTTCACTGAGTGTGTTTCAAATGGTTTTCTAGTTAAGGGCAATAACTGGACTTCTGTGATCCTGTTTTAATATTTCTAATGCTTACCCTTTGTTTGTTAATTGCATTGCTACACTGGTTTGTGGCTTACTCCTCCGGGATGGTATTAGAAGTCGTTTAGGACAGCGACACGGTCTTCAAAACACAACTTGGACCTCTTATTATTATAAAAAAATATTTATAGAGATGTGATATATGTATACTTTTATCAAAGTATTTTTTGTTTGACAAATCTACTCATATAATTTTTACATTTGCAAACTCAACAACTTAAAAGTTATTGATGATTTATATTCCCGATGTTTGACCCAAACCTTGTCCAAAAACGACTTCTAATACCAACCCGAGGGAGTACTAAGTATGTGTTCCATTTGCAAAGTGTTGAAACTCTTAGCAGAGACGCTTGATAATCTGTTTGTATTTTTCAGGAGTTTGCAACCATGCATTCCACTTCCACTGTATCAGTCGTTGGCTAAAGACCCGTCAAGTGTGCCCTCTTGGTCAGTAGCCCTGGCGGTTTTACCTCTTGATCAATGTGATTGTTATTTGTTACTCATGCCCGTCCGCACTGTCTCACCTTCTCATTTGTAATCTGACATTGCAGACAACAGTGAGTGGGAGTTCCAGAAGTATGGTCACTAGAGAGTGGCTTCGGCGTGGGGTGGCTAGTAGTTAGCAGTAGTGGTTACTGATTACTGATGAACAGCCCATATGGATCGCTAATGTTTCTGAAGCTCTGATTTTGGTGTATGCAACTGTTCAACAACTCAATCGCACTTTAAGCTGTAGACGAGTACTCTGTTTGCAGAAATTAATTGGTACTTATGGGCTATTGCAATGTTTAGCTCTCCATTTCCCTATATTGGTATATGAATTTGCGGTGTTTCTATTAGACGAGCAACCTTTTAAATACAGTTGGAGTGATTATGCGAAGTCTGATGTTTCTATTAGACGAGCAACCTTTTAAATACAGTTGGAATGATTATGCGAAGTCTGATCAATGACGGACCTACGAGCTCCTGCTGATTAGTCATGCCGGAGCCTGAGTAGAGTACACTGCGGTTAGCGTTTCCCCTGAAAAAGAATTTTGCGAGACGCACAGTTGTAGACGCACTCCGGAGTAGTATACGTATATTCCGGATTCCGGATTTAGGCTTAGCAAATCACTCGACTGGCCTCGCCCGACCCGCGTCAAACGCATGTAATTGTAGGCGTATACGTGTATTCTGGATTGCGGCTTCAGCAAATCACTCAACTGGCCTCGCCCGACCCGCGTCAATCATTGTTTTTGCCATCTTCAACTAGTCCAACAGCAAGTTCTCGCTGGCAAATTTATTTTGCAATTATTACGAACAGCTGTGGCATTTTTTTTTTTCATGTTTGTAATAAAAAAACGCAGATACAACTGTGATGAATGCCTCGCACGTCAGATAGGTAGAAAAGAAGGAACAGTACCCACCACTCAGCTTTCTCAAGAACAGTACAAAAGAGCACTGAACAAGGAATAACCATAATAGCATTTGAAACTTTACAACAATCAATTTGAGCATTTCATATATATATATTTCTAAATAGGTAAACACCACTATTCCCGTTATCCCCGTCTGAACAAACCAATTGAATACCTTAGTAACAATCCTCACCTTTCATCACAAAACCTTATCATCTCAGAATAGTGATTCATGCTGCAACTGCATTTCTCTTGGTGGCAGTATACGGGTTGGTCTCGAGAAGAATTCTCTAGGGATTTTGCCTTTCTGCTTCGCACCCGGCCGGCCTCCTTCAATAGCTCCCCAAGCCTCCGCTTCTCGTCGTCGACATCTGGGTTTGCCGTACCTAGCTTCTCCTCGCGCATTCCAACAACATATTCCAAGATCTCGATGGCCTCATCCAGTCTGGCAAACAGAATGCAAATATTAACAGATAATTGTGGCTAAAATGAAACACAAACTTTTCATATTAGCACGACAAGGGTGCTGATGCACGACTCGGGAAGAAAAGCACCGTCGGCTTCAGGAATCTGATCTAGCCAGCTACGCTAGTGTTCACATTTCTGATCCAGCCAACTGTACTCTTTCACTCAGACTATAAAGCTAAAAGTCTACATGCCTTAAAAAGCAGATGAAGTTTCCATGAGAATAGGGAGGAAGAAAAAAAATAGAAAGAGATAAAGCAAAAGGATAAAGTATGTGCAACCCTTCTTTACAGGGCAAAGCAAGTAAAGATGATGCAACATGGTCCTACTTCAATTAAATTGATCCAACTTTATACTGTACCCATCAATATTTGATCAACTAATTGGATAGGAGCTGGTACAGATGCTAATCATGCGCCTAGCTGGAAGAGGAGTCGACTAAAACCAAAGAATTCCCACTTGCCAGAGTACCTTTACCCTACATACCACCTACTATTTCCAGCAAATCACTAGATGGAATGCAAATCATGCAGCCACACAGACAATCATCAACAGCTAGTGGAGACAACGATTTGAGTTTAAGTAGGGAGTTTACCTGCCCATTGCATCATAAGTTCCAGCAAGATTACTGTATACTCCTAAAGTATCTGGATGATATGGCCCATATTCTTGTTCCAGAACAGTTCTAGCTTCCTCAAACAATTCTGCTGCTTCATTTATCGAATACCTTTGAACACATGCCAATCCCATCTGGTTCAGGGCAATCCCGAAGAAGGCAGACTTTTTCTCACCACAAGTGCGGAGCTTCGCAATTGCGCTCTTGAAGGAATCGTAGGATTCACCATAGTTTCCCAAAATATAGTGCAAGACGCCCATCTGAGCCTCAATTCCTGCAATCGTGCTCTGTTGGCCAGCAGAATTGTTGTACATTTTAAAGGCCTTCTGAAGTAACTTGAGTGCTTGCTCATGCTCATTCATTGTCTCATATATAGCTGAAACATCAGTTAAACCAGTGGCAATTTCTTCCAGAGAAGTCCCTGGAATAGGTTTTTGGTAAATTTTGAGAGCATTTTCACAATAAGATTTTGACTCCCTCAGCTTCCCTGTCTTATTGTACAGATCTGCTAGTCGCACAAAAACAGAAGCCACAGTTGCATGATTCTCTCCTTTGCTGGTCTTGAATACAGTAAGAGCTTTCTGGTAAGCAAACACGGCCTCATCATACCGCCCCAAGGAGGAGGTAGATATCACCAATGCTGCAATCCACTGAGGCCACCTCTGTCTCCTGACCATTGGCTACCATGGCCATGCTAGCCATCACTAGATGCTCCAGGGCAGCTTCATGATCACCCTTGGTGTCACAGATCAGACCCATCAGCCTCCTGTCAGCTGTTTCTTCTAGTGAGGCCGTCTCTCCATGCTCCCTGTGGATGTCAAGGGCTATCTGACACAATCTTTGTGCTTCATCGAGTTGTAGTGCCTGCACATGAGCCTCAGCTAAGTACCGACAAGTCTCTCCAACCCTAGGGTCTTGCTCTCCCAATGTTTGCTTTTGGATTTCAAGCCCAGAAGCATACCATTGCAATGAGAGTGCAGTTTGACCTAGCATGCCATAGGTGTCGCCCAACTGCATGCAACCAGAAAATTTTGCAAGAGCATGTTCCTGACCTTCCTCAATTACAGGGATCTCAAGGGATCGATGCAGCACAGGTACAGCCTCTTCATATTTTCCCAAGTTGCAGTAGATTGCTGCAACGACATGCAAACTCATCACTAAGTTCAAGCTTGGCTTTCCACCAGCACATTTCTCAAATGACCTTGTGGCACGGAGAGCATATTTCAATGCCCGTCGTGGGTTCTCTGAGGCAATCAAGTCTCTTGCATGTTTAAGAAGAAATGGACCAAGGTCCGGGTTATCAAGCCCAGCATCTTCTGTTCCATTCTGTGGATTGGCATTTGATTTCCTCCGACGGCCAACTCGGCTTGCCGGTTTGCTGACCTCGCTCTCACCTTCCTCAGTGGAAACCTTTCCATTGGGACCAACGGAGGCATCAGACTCAAGCTGTGATTTTGAGGCCTTCTTCGACTTCTTGGACGAATTGGAAGACTGTTCCTTTACTGGGGTCCCATTCTCAGCAGGAGCTGGGGGTAAAACGTTGGCAGCACTCCCATTCTCCTCTTCCTCCTCAATCACCTTCATGGCCTCCATCTCCCCAGCAACAAGATGGCGAAGCTCCGAGTCAATCCTAGACTCCTCCCCATCCGAGCCGAAGCTCTCGCGTGATGGGGAGCCACCCTCACTTGAGCTCTCCATCTCGCATACATTGTTGTAGAGCTGCTCGATTGAGGGCTCCCCAGCACCAGAGCCCTCAACATGCATCTCAAGTGCCTCGCTGTGCATGCTTGCCACCATCGTTGAAGCTGCCGTCGACTTTGGGGCGGGAATATTTTCGTTCTGTGGAGAGGAATTCACCCCGTTTGGCACCTCCTCAACAACTCCATCCGCTGTAATTCCAGGCATCTTTGGCTGATAATTACACCAAAACTGTTCTTCCCAGAAACCGAAGCAGATGGGTAGCTCTCCACAATACCCTGGAAGAAACAGAACAAATTTATTAAGGCGGCATGTAAATGCTTCAAAATTGAACCCGACGAACCAACTAATCTCTACCTCTCTACCTAATACTAAAACACCAAAATTTCAAGCGTCCAGCCTTAATCATCGACTTCGTCTCGGCCACGGTCGCAAAGTCCCGCGTCCACAAAACAGCCCTTCCTATCAACTGATTTTTTTTTTCATATACTTACACTGTCTACACTGTCCTATTAATATATTATTTACACTGAATTCTTCCGTGTAATTTATTAAATAGAGTGGTGTAATTTGAGGATACAGTGTGGATGGCAGATAACACAACACTCATTTTTTTAAGAATGGCAGATATCAAAGGGAAATTTATCATAAATGAATTTTTTTGCAAAATCACAAATCCTACACATATTAACAAAAATACAAATATATGTCAATGTTTTTTAAAAAAAAAAGTACAAAGTATTTCTATGGATTGCAGAAATCAAAGAATAAATACGTATCAAATTACTCAAAAATCGTTCACATATTTCAGCAAATTGTTAAAAAGAACTGTGGGACTCATCCTCCCCAGCCTTCTCCCTTCTTCCTTTCCCTTCCCTTCCCTTCCCTTCGCTCACGCTCGTGAAAACAGATCGCGCGCCCGCGCGACGGAGGCAGCGCCACTCGACCAGCCGTGCTTCTGTCTGCTCTGGCGTCGGTCGATCTGCCGCTGCCGGCCCAGACTTTCCCGCCTCCGGTCCCCACCCGACGCGCCGCCCGCTTCCCACTCCGGCGTCGGTGGATCTGCCGCCGCCCGCTTCCCACTCCACCACCGGTCGATCTGTCGCCGCCGGCCCCAATTCGCACGGCAGCTCTACCAGCCCGCCTCCGACCCCCACCCGCCGCGCACCCGGCCAGCCGAGCGCTCCCAGGCAGATCGCCAGCAGCAGATAGAGAGATGGACGGTCAAAAATTCGGTTGATTTGAGGGAGCGCCAAATCAACCGGTTGAGAGATAGCAATTCTCAAACAGAAAGCCCGACAACGAAATTGGAAATCCACATGGACCAAATCGAAACCAGCATGGACAAGTAGACCGAATCGAATAGGAACATTACTGAGTCAAAAATCAAGGAAGCAGGCGGTGGTACAAATCACGTATATGCAAAGACAAATTACAAACCCCGTCGAGTTTGGCCAGCTGCTTGACCGCCGCGGCGAGAGGCAAGGAGGCCAGCGTGGATGCCGGCACCGGAGGAGCAGAGGAGGCTCGGCACCGGGAACGACGAGGCCGGCGCTGGGAGGGGTGGAGGCTGGCGTCGGGAGGGACGAGTGAGGCTGGCGGGAGGGGTGGATGGCTGCGTCGGGAAAATGTATGGCTTATACTGCTTAAGGCACAGAACCATCCGTTTCTTTTTTTTTTTTTCCTTGCGTCTTGTTGTGTTTTTTTTTTTGCCGGCCTTTGTTATAAGAAAAATTTGGTAGTATATAAGTTTAAGTATTTTTTCCGATTGAAAATAATTAATTATGTTTTATTGAAATCAAAACAGTTTTTTAGAAAATAGAAAACTTGCAATGGAACAAACTGGCGGACCAAATTTATGCCGTTGCAAGTGAGAAATTTAATATTTAACATCCAGTTGCAAGGCTCGCAAAGTTTGACATTCAATTCGTTCGTCTTTCAAAATATGACATCAAAACTCCGAATTGTTTTGATTTTAGGGATTCACCTATTTTCTCTCACATTTCTTTTTCCGGTAATGTTTTCACCTTTCCCAAGCCAACCTGAAAGGACTAAAGTAGCCTTGGCCTAATAGATCACAAAGACAAAATTCCTTCTATTTTTTTCGTTGCGACTCGTCTCACGAGTGAGATGTTTTCGTCGCGACTCACCTCACGAGCGAGACGGACGCAAGGCCACCCGTCCAACATGGACCCGCGGCGGGGAGCCCCGCCCACCCCCTTCTTCCTCCCCTTCCGACCACACTCCACCGGACTCGGCCAGCCAAAGATCTAGTGCCACTGCCCTTCATCACCGCCCCGCCAAAGTCTTGGCTCGAGGTCATAAGCATGTGTTGATCGTCGTCGTGGTCATCATCCTGGTGGTTACCCACTAGGCGAGGAGCCTCCTCAGCCTGTCTGTTGTCCTTCCTCTTCTCTTCCCGAACTACCCTCACGCCATCAGCGGACTTCGGCCAGCCAGCCGAGGATCTAGCATTGTCGCCCTCCCATCTTCGTTCTAGCCATAGGCTTGTGTTGCTCATCACTATGGCCCTAGTGGTGACCCACCGAGTGAGGCGTTGAAGGTGAATGCCGACGACTGCTGCAATGGCAAGCCGGGCACATCGACGCCCAGTCACGGCAGGGGTACTTTGGTCCTTCATTTGGTCGGGGAAAAGGTGAAAACATCATAGGAAATCAAAAAGGAGAGAAAATAGGTGAACTCCTTTGAATCAATACAATTCGTAGTTCTAATGTCAAAATTTGAAAGCCAAACGAATTGAATGTCGAATATTGCGAGGCTTGTGAACTCAATGTCAAATATTGAAAATTCTCATTGCAAGCAGAGCAGGTTATTGTTGTTGCTCTTACACAAGTAGTGCTCTTTGGCTACAGAAACTCAAGCAAAGCTGCTGCTAGAAGTGCTCATAGATGGATGATGACAGCTGAAAACTGAACAATGTGTGGTTCCCCTGTAGATGGATTAGGTTGGGGAGTAGCTTAATATTTAGTACTGGGAATGACTATAGGGGATGTTTAAGAAATAAGTCTTTTCAATCAATGGTAGATTTTTTTCTCTCATATATTTCTTGATTGTATAATTTAAATGTCTATATAATAAATCTGATGTGAATCTCTTTTTGTATTTAATTTAGTCATTTAAGTATGTATTATCTAAGATGACCAAATCAACAATGATTTGTTATAAAATTCTAGCTAACACCAAAGTTGGTATTTTTTTTAAAACCGATCTTGAAATCTGGCATTGTGTATTTTGTTCAACACTTGGCAAGTTAGCTCCCTTTTATCTCTGCATATGGCCAATAAGACTTGATAGCCCTGGTCTACGAAGAGGTCCTCACTTCATGGCAAGGTATGGTCTTCTACTACGCACAACTATTATATTATTATATTTGTGTCCTTTGTTACTGACATTAGTTGTACGGTTGTACCCATCTAAATTTCAAGCAATAGAGGAAGCCAAAAAGAAACGAGAGACAAGTAGTTATATCTTGTTCAAAATGTAATTGATTGAATCTACGTAATATCTACATAATATATATTATTGTAACGTATTGATTGTAATACTTCTAAAATGTTTATCTTGTATTAATATCTAGTTTTTTTCCATAACAAATGTTCCCAAACGAGTGAATGATTGAGGTTGTCACTAAAAGAAGAAAACAAAATATGTTATCATGGTATTATGTGTTTCCATTGCAACGCACAAGCATTTACCTTGTAAACCTAAAAACACCAAAATGGGTGGTAAAGATAACCAAGGCAATTCTTCAATTCTCTAATGACGAATCATCAGATGCAACCGTCTGATTCCTTCAATGCTTTAATTGATTTTTGTTTAGATCACCAAACTAAAGTTTATATAGCTAGTCAAAATTTCAAAGCTAAACATTGCTAGTTAGCTCAATGTTCTCCTGGCTAAACTTTAGCCCAGGTGTTTGGATCCTCCAACTAATAGACTCGACTAAACTTTAGCCGAGTTTAGCTAGGTTGAAACAACTAAGGCCCTATTTGGATCCACCCTGCTAAAGTCTCTAAACACACGGTCTAAAAGTTAGCTCTAAACTTAGTCCATCCCACAGGCCATTAGTAGGAGGACGTTAAAATTCTATGAGAAATTAAAGGGTAAAGTGAATGACATGTACTTATATAACCTCCATTAATCGAGAGAAAATATTGGTAGTTTGGTGCTTTATATTTCAAAAGATGGAAAAAAGTAACTCTAGTGTCATTGACTTTATGTTGTCGACCTAATAATGATCGTTTGATGGTTAAAGATAAAAACATTTGATTAGCAACAATCATAAATTAACTCACATTTGTTACTTAAGTGTATTATTTCCTCAGTTGGTATTATCAGCCTTTCACTCTCTCTTAACAAATGTAAATGTTTTGTACAATATCATATATAATGTTTAAAAAACGAATATTGATAATTTTCTATATACCTTTAGAAAATGGTGAGCTTTCTATGCACCTGATTTTACACAATTAGTAATTAGTAAAATAGCTCAGGTCTCATGTTGTTCAACAAGATGTAGCTCTAAAACACCATGAGAAAACAAAGTTATGGCTGGAAGTAAAGTCTCAAGAGCCCGACCCTCTGATATGTTTATTCAGGACCAGCGACGGAGCCAGCTATCGGCCAAGCTGGGCTTGAGCCCTGCCTATGGCTCCCACGTACATGGACGACCCCCCCCACCCACCACCACCACACACACACACACACACACAAAAAAAAAAAAAAAAAACTATCTTAATCCTTTTTGTATAACTATGTAGATTAGAAGTTAAGTCGTTGTATATTTTCGTTCAACCTGTCCTAAATTTTTTTCTGGTTTCGTCGTTGTTCAGGACCTTTTCAGGACAACGGTGGTCTACCAACCTACTCCCCTCTGGACATTACAATGCCGTCTCAATTTTTCCTCTGCCTCTTCTGCCTCACAAGTCGCAAATTATCGCTACATCTGCTTTGATTTGTTAATCACGAGGCACCATTTGTCATCCACTAGAGAGATATTTCCTCCATTTGTAGTAATTATAAGATGTTATGGTATATTCTAATGTACTACTATCTAAAAGGTCAAAACATCTTATAATCTAGGATGAATATTTCATGGGAGTACTTCATTTCTCATCTGTGCTGCTGGTTCACCTTAGCATTGACGTATCTATGTTTTTCACTTGATTTTTTTTTCAAAAAAAAAAAGTACAGGTGCACGGTTGGTAAACCTAAGCGATCATGTCTGCTTTCTGTGTATACCATTTCTCGTTAGATTGGACGCCTCATCTACCGATCAAACACCTATATTCATATTTAAGCTCGCATGCATGTATTGGAGAGAAAAATAAAGATAGACAGGAACGTGGAGATTAAGAGAGAATGATGGAAGAATACGATGGTGCTTGCTGTTGTGGAGGAGGGTAACAAGTCAAGTGCACACACCTCTGTCTGTCAGTGGTTGTGATTGATTTGTAAGTGACCAGGCGAGTGCACAGCAAATATTGCAGCGTGGCTTCTATTGCCGGCATGCTATTCAATTTGTTTCAAGCAGTATAATACTTTGCAGCTAATGAACCAACAGAGCTCACAAGAGTTTGGAAACGTTCTCGTTCACACCTTATCTTCATATATTCACACCAAAGGTAGGTGGTAGTGTAGCACATTTCCGTATGGGTCTGAGCTGGGATATGATTTGCGAGATCCTTTCTGTAGACATGGTTTTCTCTAATTTTCTGTGTCCTCTCAAGAAAGGGAACGGAAACGGGACTGGATTTTCTGTTGTTGGTTCGGTTGTCGGAAAGAAGGTGCAGCGACGGCAGATGGCCAGAGTGGATGATCGGTTGGCACGAAAGCGATGGGACGGCTGAAACAAAGGTTGTCATGTTGCAATTAATATAACAAAAAAAACATAAAAATACTACTCCCTCCGTTCCAAATTGCAGTTCATTTTGGCTTTTCTAGATACATTGATTTTCTTTATCTTGGCCTTTATACACTGTTATGCAATCAAGTAGTAAAAGAAATGAATCTAGAAAAGTCAAAGTGAACTACAATTTAAAACGGAGGGAGTAGAATAGTAGGTTGCCGTCGCGTCGAGGAGGACAGATAGGATGGCAATTTCAGAGTAGGCGAGACTTGCTCGCCACCGGCCGGCCGGCGAGAGCTCCATCGGCACCCGCCCGTTCTCTTCTCCCCCCTTCTCTCTTTGCTGCCTGCCTGGTTGGCTGGTTGGATTCCCCTGAACCACCCCCAGACACGTGAATGCATTGTAATCGTTCTCGGCCGCGCCGCGTCGAGGTGGACGGTCGTCGGACGGGACACGCGTAATTTGGGATATGGAGAACACCGGCCGCCCTGTGGTCGTGCGAATCTGTCGATTCTGCCCTGCGCGATGGATGGCATGTATTGTGGTTGGTTGGTCCAATGTGGCTGTGATTTTGTGCCGGCCTATACCAGCGGTCGACGTGATGATTTATCGAGCGCCACCGCTGCCCCGTGACACCCACCGGCTTCCGTCGGCCGGCGTGAGTCACGACAACCGGATGGGACGTGTTTATACAACTGGAAATACTACTAGTTGATGAGGTGTTGATTCGTGCGCCGACCGGCCGGCCAGCCGACGTTACAGCAAGGAAAACAAAAGGTTAACAGCCAGTTGGATCGGTTCGGTTGGGCTATCCATTTCTTTTCTTTTATTCAGCAAAACTGGAGCTGCTGCTGCCAGCCTGGGCCATATTTCACAAATCGCAACGGAACATACACACGACGATCGATCGAGGGATGCACGCTTATTATGCCATTCTCAGAAGACGTGCGGCAGGCCGGAAAAAGTTGGTCATTTGTCGGGTGGGATCGAGCGAAAGCGTTGCGTGCTCCTGAATACTACGGATTAGCGGTATGCTATACGCATCGGCGTTTGGCAAACCATAGGCTGCTCCGCCAATGAAACGGCAACCATAGGCCGCTCCGCCGATGAAAAGGGCGGCTGTCGCTGGCCTGCCGTTCCAAATGCGCTCCGCCCCTACGGTTTATGGCTTCTAGGTTCGGAAATTCGGAAACCCCATTTCTTCATGTGAGAGCAAGACAACGAAAAATTAGAAACTTCAATAGATAGGTCGTTCGTTTTGGTTTGATGTCCGCTCGGCATCTAAGGCTCTCTTTGTATTTGGATTTTTTCTTAATGAAAAACGGATGACCGACCGTCGAAAAAAACAAAGAGCAAGATTGATTTCGCCGCTCTCGGGCCGCAAGAGGTTCCATGTCACCCGAGTCGCTGCAGCGGTGGTGGACCCTACTAGTATTTAGTGCTCACCGTGATGTGGAAGGTATGGAGAGGTGGGAATGGCGTTTCACGTTGCTCTCCGCCATGTCGATTTCACCGGCTTCTTGCCCGTCATAAGATGTCTGCATCATTGCTTCCTCGGAAGGCTTCCGATAAACGCATGTACCGGATGAGAATGCCGGTGTGGATATTGGGAGGGCACGGTACACAAGCGTCGTCCGGTATTTGAAGCGGAGTAGCGGAAGGCGGGGGCGTGGCGGGGACCTACGGCGTGGGGAGAAAGAGAGAGAGGGAGGTCATGCGCCCGAGATCCACGGGTCGAAGAGGAGGGAGCTCCCGCGTCGCGAGCTCATCGGGCCGCCTCGCCCGGCGGGAGCTCCGGCTGCCGCGTTGCCCTCCTCGTCGCCGTGGAAGTGATGTAGCTTCCCAAAGTTGATGAATGACTGGCGTGACGCAATCGTCGCGGCGCCGCGCCGGTCAGTCCAGCGCCACAGCGGTGCGGCGTGCCACGTCGCCTCTACGGCTCGCCTTGCTTTGCTCGCCCGACCGCCCCGCCCGTGCCGGCGAGCTTGTCCGTCGCCACGAAGAAGGGCGCGCTCCGGCGCATCATCGGCCGGGCGGGGGGCCGCCAACCGCCTGCCGCTCGCTACGCGGGACTTCTTGCGCATCTTTGGCACCGGTACGACGGCGAGCGGCGCGGGCTAGCAGCTGGGCAACGGCGGCGGCAGACCGACGACGGCGCCGAGCTCAACCTTGGCCTCTCTCTGGGCGGCCGCTTTAGCCTCGCGCACTCCTCCTCCATTTCCTCCATCTCGCTCTGTCTCCTTCGCCGATGGGGACGCCGACCGGCTTCATACGACACCGGCCGCTGCTGCCACTCGCACCACCTTGCTACCCACCGAGACCGAGGAGAGAGTCGGTGCCGCCCGACCACGAAGAGGAGCCGCACGCCCTTGATCGAAATCTTGGGGAAACAGCGGAGAGAGGGAAAGAGAGGGGAGTAGGTAAGATCGGGCGCCACCGGGTCACCGGTAAGTGGGTGCGTATGGGAGGGTACAAAAGATTTTGAGAAGAAAATGTAGAATAGTATGATCTGAGGAGGACGACCCATAGAGTATGACGAGTGCGGATAGCTTAATACTTGCTCTTATCATGTCTCTCCGGGTTTTTCGTGCCTAGGCGTGCCCCCTCCGCGCCGGGATCGCGCTAGGGCTTCCGGGCTCTTGGACGTACTACAGGATTTGTTTTTTTTTTTTTTTTTTTTTTTGAGGGGTACGTACTACAGGATTCGTGCCCGTGGAACGTGGAAGTGGACCGGCCAACCGACCGGCGCACAATAAACTGGGGCACATGGGCCGATGGTCGTGCGCATGCGAACGCCGTACAGAGGCGGGCCACAAAAATCTGGACGTGTTCTCACGCAGAAAGATTTGTATGGGCTCGCGCGTCGGCCATTCTAATTTGGGCTTCCTCGAATATATTAGTTGGATTTCTTGGGGCCCTCTTTGCTACACCGGGCCGGATAGCCGTTTTGTAGGTCCGAAGCGGCCCAAGCGGTTAATCCCGACGTGGTGAAATCAGTTGGGGAGTTTTCTAATTTTTTCCCTTCTCTGTTTTCCTTCACCGTGTCACCGGGGCGAATCGCGGACGCCGCCCACCTCCCCATCTCCTCCCCAAGCACGTGCACGTCGCAAACCCTTCGTCGCCACCACCGCCTCCCCGCCGGCCACCGCGGCTCCCGTCCTCGCGTGGCCGTCATCAGCCGCCGCCGGCGTCTCTCGTTCGGTCCTCTGAGTCTCGGCTACCTGCTCCCCCGCCGAATCCTGCTGCACTCGCCGCCGCCGGGGAACGCGGCCTGCTGCGGGAGCTGGCGCCGCCTCCTTCGCAGCGCGTCGTCACGGAGGGTATTTTCCGTTTCTTCTCCTTCTCCCTAAGGATCGGTCATGGTCATGCTCGGCTCCTTTGGGATTTATTTAGTCCGCTGAGCATTCTGCCGAATCTAGGGTCCTAATCCGTAACCCAAATCGCCTCATGGATCCTAATCCATGGTCGTGTCGGACATATACGGGGTTTCTATTTTCACTGGCACAATTTTACTGCACATTGAAACACGCCGTTAGGGTTTTATGACACATGTATTTAATAGCCCTGGTATCCTTACGAAATGCCACTACATTTTGTGCAGTTTTGCATGCTACCATATACCATGCCCTCTTGAAATTTTGCTGTAGTTGGACCAGAAAAAAAAAAGGTAGCCGCACTGTGGTTTCATGGATGTAATTCAAATGAACTTTAATTGCATGGTACTAAAATTCAAAATGTGGCATGTTCCTTAATTTACTTGTGTCAGATTAGAATGAATCCAGTGTATCTTATGCTCCTGCTGGCAGTACGTTACTAGTCTGTTTATTTGCGTGACAGTGCTGTCACATATGACCAGCTATTTATTTTGTGATGCCAACTGTTGAATACACCTTTCTCTGTTTCCTTTTTAATTTGAACCAAACCTTTCACTCTACATCATGCTTCAAAAGTTGGCTGTGTAGCTGCCTGGGTGGTAGGCCCCACTTCTTTCACCTAGTTTCCTCTTAACCAACGTTGGTGAATATTTCTCCTGCCTAATCACCTAGGTAGCAACTGCTGTCTGCCTAGCGTAGCACTTTCTAGAACACCATGTTTTCCTGTATTTTTTTTAAATAGCATGGGAGAAGATAATACTCTCCTGTGTATTATGAGAAAAAAGAACAAAATTTTACTGCCTTTTTTGCATGGGTAGTACTGTCGCTCAACACGTTTGTTAAATAGTAAAATCATCGTAAGTATAATATATATTCTTTTCTGTTTCAAATGCAATTCTGTTAGATTTTCATGAGTTTTTTAGTTTTTTTCCTTTTTCCTCCATAATATGTTTTCTTGTGAAGCACTGCATATACTCAACAACATTTTCTATTTTTTTATATGTAGAACTAAGTCTCCAGTCTTTATGGACTTCATGCTAGTAGAGGATAATTCCTGCGCTGTTTTTGGAAGTCCTGCTTTTTTTTCCCCATAGTGGATTGGTAGACCAGATCCTGGCAAAGCAATGCTGATGGACCCTCCTGTTATGCAAGTGGATTGCAAGTTGAAAAATGATGCGGATAAAACATCATCAATCCCCTATGATGGGAAGCTGACCATCCCACATGATGATTATGGGTGGGCAGGCTCTGATGTCCACCCAAAAGATGATACAATAGTATGTAACCCTGGCGAGGTTAGTGATGCTTGTCAAACAGGCATAGATGAGGTATTAGATGCTGCTTCCAAAAAATTCACCTCAGGCGACAGAAACTAGGAAAGAAGAATAGCGACAGTTCTTGCTCTGATGTAAGACTTCAGTTGAACTCAAGTGCTGGAAATAATAATGGCTTGCAACAGAGTTTTGATAAGAGGGATATGCATCATCCTCAGGAAGAGAATCAAGAGATACATCCTTCTCCCAGTACAGTGTCATTACCAAGTTCATTCAGAGCCAATGGAGATGCCACACCTTCTGAAGAGGAGAAAATCACAGAGGATCGTGTCAAAGTGGATGGAAATGTAGATGCTGTAAGGAAGGAAGTCGGAACTGACTTGGTAGGATGCCATGCACAGCAGAAAGAATTGCAGTGCACGCTCCAAGATCTATCAGAAATAGCCTGCAGTATTGATTTAGTACGTAATAAATCTTCTCCACAAGAAGAGAAGGAGAAGCCTGTTTCACCTTTAAATGATATGGGCCACAATGTTGATAACAATAGATGCAATGGTGATACCAATTATAAAGGGGAGGAGCTCAATATGGGGAATGCTGGAGATGAGGATCATGCTGTAGCACTTTGGGTGAAGGTACACTTCTCTTTGTTTAAATTCGTTTTGAGGTTATATGAGGAAGTGTGTCATGTTTCCGAGCTACTTGGGGGGGGGGGTGCAACTCATAGCTCTGTTATGATTTTCTTATTGTATAGTTGCAGCTTTATTCCAGCTAAACAATGGTATGCTTGAGTGGTCCATGTAAAGTCTTGTTTTCTTTATTAGTCTAACTAAAATGATTAGATGGGACTTCTTTTCATATATGGTCTCAGAATAAATACCTTCCCATGTCCTATTGAAAATTGTTTCATGACTCAGATAGAATTTTGTGGTGTAAATTATGCTGGATTTCCCCCTAAAAGTGGTTACCCTTACTTTCTCCTGTTTATTCAGCTAAATATTGTGTATTTAAGTAAATAAGGGGGGGTTATGTTGGGACCCACATAAATATTTTCTGCACACTGAACTTTAGGTACTGCGATGAATATGTTCCCCTTTTTTGCATAATGAAGATAATATATTTGGTACATTGGTGATTCTAGCATAATTTACTATCGCACAAATGAAAAGGAGAAATTTTGTTCACTGAGCTACCTACAAGATCGCTAGTACTCCTATTATAGTTTAGCTACCTGCCTTTTGTGGCATAAAGAAGTTTTTGTTTTTTTTCTAATACCTCCTCTGTGAATATGCTTTATCCTTTTCATGTGAAAACAGTGGAGAGGAAAATGGCAAACTGGAATTCGATGCTGTAGAGTAGATTGTCCTTTACCTACTCTAAGGGCAAAACCAACACATGACAGGAAGACCTATATTGTCGTTTTCTTCCCACGAACAAAAACTTATTCTTGGGTAGACATGCTACTTGTTCTTCCAATAGAGGAATGTCCTTTGCCACTTGTGAATGGAACTCATCGTAAATGGAGAAAGCTGGTGAAGGATTTGAACATTCCTCGGCGATTCAACATGCAGAATCTTGCCCTTTTATGATAAATTTAATTGATGAGCTTCATATTGAGGTTGGTTATGTTCTTACAAGTTTTTCTTACGGCTTTGGCTTCAGTTGTTGACACATTTTATATGTTTATTAGGCTGTAGTTGATAATGCTCGGAAGGCTACAACATGGAAAGAATTTGCCCTGGAAGCGTCTTGCTGTAGAGATTACACTGATCTCGGGAAGATGCTCCTCAAATTTCAAAATGTAAATCCAAGAACCTTGTTTTAGTGTGAATATTTCATGGAATGTCGGGTCAACTTTTCTTAAGCAAGTAGAATGTCCGTTTTGCTACTTTGCAGTGCTTTACCGTTGATGTTTTTTTTTTTTTTTCATTTTTTGTGGTTGTATTATGGAAATACTTTCCATGTGACTCTGACTGTGCTCTATCTTTTTGTGACCTTTACATGCCTTCTTGTTCTCTATCTTCAATGGCAGTAAATTATGTAGTCTATTTATGTTTGTAGTTTTACTATACATAATCATTGTTCTGCACATTGTATCTAGGATGTGTCACAGACTTCTGTTAAGACGATCATCATAACATGAAATAGAGCCTGCAAATAATAATTACTTAATTAGCATTGTCATCAATAGTGAATTAATCATGTTTGCGGTTTTTCAAAAATTCATCAAAATTTTCGTAAAAAAACATCAAAAAGTTATTTATGTAATAATAAATATAAAGTTAAGTAAGGCTGCTGATTCACTTCAAAATTCGTCATAAATGTCAAGAATCAAAACAGAAAAGCAGTCAATCTAGAACTGTTCATCATGTGCTGGCCGTGACACTTGTCTTTTTGAATCTCAACATCAAAGATGAATTTAGGTCGAACTTGTAAAAGTCTATCTAGCTTTGTATACAGCCTACATGCACGCACAAGACGCACACACACGCACACGCCTACACCACTTGCCCGTGATCACCGGGATATACTTTTACATTTTTGCATTGGTGCCAAAGACACATAAGTTACGACCAGCTGGACCAACTACCAACTATGGACAGGCAGCCTAGTAGCGGCCATGGCACCAAGACCTATTACCAACTGAGCTAGTCTCAGTCCTAACACTTTAAGAAATCACCATCCACTTTAAAGTCTTTGTTTGCAAAATTATGTCATTTACGCTCGATGATGATATGTTTATTTTGCCCAGCTACACAAAATGGCAACTCATGTAAGAATACCTTTTCATTTTATTGATCAACATGTGGTATCTCAAGCTGGACTAAATCTTCACAGGGCTTTCTGAGTTTCCACAGATCTGTGTCATTGGTGGTCTTACAAATATTTGAACAATGTCTGGTTCTTTATATTATCTAACATGTCAACTATTTCCTTATATGTTTCCCAGCATTGTTTCATCTTAATTGTTTGATTTCAGATGATTCTTCCTGACTACATAAGCTGTGAATGGCTACAAAATTCTTTTGAGATGTGGAACCAAAAGTGTATGAATGCACATGATGCTGAGACTATTGAAATGCTTTGTGAGGTACTATAATTTTTATTCTCCTTCATCTGCACTATGTTTGGAAGGTCGTGAATGACGGGGTGTTCTGCTTTCGAAGTCTAACATTGTCATGCCTAAGCTTAGGGACAACAACCACATTTTCTTAGGTAGGTACGTGGATTGTTACAAAATGTTGAATGTCATAATATCACCTGCCATGTGCCAGACTCATTTCTAAACCGCTCATTCCAACAACTTTGGCTTGCTACCCTTCCATAACCTCCTAATTGACATTTCCTAGATTTGTTCTTTTACTAACTTTCCACATTTGTCTCTGCCGTTTTATTGGCAAATTATTTATCTATGCTTATAGCAAGGTGGCCAGTGAATTGTAGAGTTTCTTACATTTAGGGGCCGGGGGGGGGCAAGATGGTGGGCGGCCCATGGACCGGCCCCTTTTTGTTTTTGCTTTCAAGGGGCATAATACGACCCGAGAACCAGTGGGGCCCATTATTCTCACCCACCATCTGTTGCGGGCCAATCCTTTCACAAGACTTAAATCCTCCCTCTTTCTCTTTCTCGCCGCCGCCTCTCATTCTTTCTTCTCAAACGCATCCAGATCTGGCAGACTAGCCACGGCGGCGCGTGAAGGTGCCGACTGTCGAGGTCGTAGGGGGCTAACAAACGCAGGCAGAGGTGGGGTGCAGAAAATTTTGTTTGGGGGTCTGGATCTATCTGCAGCCATAGTGCGTGGAAACCACCAAAGCGGCTCTGCATCTGTATGCAGCCACCGATTCCTGGCTTCTTTTTCAGTTCTGTTGCATAGGTGAGGGGAACAAAGAAGTCATGATTTTCTTTGTGAATACAACAGATGCGGGGATGGATCGGGTTTATGCCTCTTCATGTGGAGTTGCCCAGTGTTTGTTTCTTGGATTACTTTCTATTTGACAGCTAATCGATTCATGCGTTTTCGCAATTACTTGCCTAATTTTCTCCTGCTTAGTTAAATTCCTTTCTCCTGGTAGAGATCTTTCCTCTTTGGTCAATGTTTATGACTGCTGTGTAGGGATTATCATAAATGGGTCACCACCCACAAGGCCTATCTGGTTCCATGAAAAGCAGGTTCTGGCCATGCGGGGCAAATGCGGGGCAGATCTGCCCTGCCCAGTTGCATCTGCTTAGCTTGATGGTTACCTCTGTTTCAATGATCCTAATAGTTCATTGGATAATGATATCTAGTTTCACTATGTTTTTTGTTTGTACATTCCGACTTTACTTCATTTCGTGCCTAGAAATACCCACTTGGTGGTTAAGAATTCGGGCTCTTTTGCCTCATTATTCAATTTGATATTCATTGTTGTGTTAGTAATCATTTGAATTTCTTACAGTAGACTATAAAAGCACTTGTAGATTTTTGCATTGTCTTGTTCTACATTCTGTTGAAACAGTGCTTAGATAACTAATATGTTCTCCTTTGTGCTTATATATAATATATATGTGCTATGTTTAGGGTGGAAGTATGGAGACCTTGGTGACTTAGGTTTCTTTTGTATTAGTTTTATTCTTCAGCCACTATTTGTTTTTATAAAACATCACAATTTGTCACTCATTGTAGTTTTATTAATCACAAGTATAAATTATCTTTCCGTGCTGGATGGTAACAAGTAGATCACCATTTCTCGACCGACAAATTGTTTATATTATACTCTTAACTTAATTCCCTTCACTGTCATTAAGTGAACGATGCAATTGGTTTATGTAATTTGATTTTATTGAAGCTACTAGATTTACTCGGTGTTCTTTACTGCTGAATCTTGATAGCACCATCTCAGAGTTCTGGTGTCTAATATTGATTATTCTCCTATTACATTTATATACTTATTTTTCTTATTCGATTAAAGTGTAGCCAACTTTTTATTTCTTCTCTTCTTTAACAGGAACTTCGACAGTCCATTCTTGGGAGCAAGCTTAAGGAATTCGCGGAATGCATCAGTGCAGCCTGAATTAGTCCCTGAGTGGAAGACATGGAAACAAAATTGATGAAACAGTACTTTTCATTGCATCCTGCTGGTAATGTTGGCAACTTCGAGAAAACAAATTGTTATGATGATCCAGCTTTAGATCAACAAGGTAGTAGAAAGCGTCCAAAGCTTGAGGTCGAAGAGGGAGTTGCAAATTTCACACATGGGTGAAGCTGACTACAGGACTCAACAGAAGACACAAACCAAAATAACTTTCCTAGTAACTCTGTCATGCATGAAAATGTAGTTGCACTAGGAGCAACAAATCAAAATAATGCTGTCACGTTACCTGGAAGTTCTGGCACCAACGAGAACACAATATCCAGTAGTGCCAATGCAGCTTTACAGAATGCTAGACTTGATTTAGATTCATTCAAGAGTTCTCGGCAGTGTTCTGCGTACATTGAAGCAAAAGGGAAGGCAGTGTGGTAGGTGGGCAAATGATGGTGATATTTACTGTTGTGTGCATCAAAGTATGCATTTTCTTGACCATTCTTCAAGGGAGGACAAGGCACTTACCATTGAAGCTCCATTGTGCAGTGGTATGACTAATATGGGTAGAAAATGCAAGCATCGAGCTCAACATGGTTCTACTTTTGTAAAAGCACCGCCTACAGACAAACTTGGATGCAGTGCACCCAGAAAATTTGTTGGATCCATCTGAGGTACTCCATATGGGCGAAGAACCTCGAATAAGTGGGTGGAAGAAATTTCTAAGTCGCAAAGCAATGTATAGCATAGACTTGGAAAAGGACAAGAATGCCCAGGCTGCTGTACAAGTGAAATTGATGACAACTGTGGCTATAGAGGACTCTGGTGGTGCAATGGAGAAAACTGATGTGTCTTGCGCCATCAACTTCCATGATAAATACTGATGATACTTCTCTTTGTATTGGAATTCGCTCTCATGACAGTATTGTTGAATGCCAGGATTATGCCAAGCGACATTCTCTTTTATTGTGAGAAGCACCTTCCAAAGTTCCTTAAACGTGCCAGGAATGGGAAGAGTCGACTTGTTTCTAAAGATGTCTTCGTCAATCTACTGAAGGGCTGCACATCAAGAAAAAAGATAAGATATGTCTACACCAGGCATGTGAATTTCTTTGTGGTTCTTAGAAACAACCTTTCTCATCAACAGGCGGTCTTGCTAGTGAACATATGCCCCAGATACTGGCTGAAGTGTCTAAAATCCAGAGGTTGGAGAGTTTTTGTTAAAGTTGTTGTATCTACTGAGAGAGAGAAACTAGCAAATATCTGGGGCTTTGATACAAATACATCTAAGAAAATATATTCTGAAAACAAAGAAGGTTCTGTAGTGTTGCTGGAAGAGGGAACTAATCTTTCATCTGGTCGAAGTGCAAAATTTGTGCTCACTGTTCTCTGATGATCAAGCTCTTGGATTACATTGGTCAACTGTCCACAAAAAGGAAGCCGGTGGCTGTTTAGAGGTTATTCTTGTGCTGCATGCATGGAATCATTTACCAACAAAAAGTCCTTTGAAAGGCATGTGCAGGATGTACATGGGGCTCAATTCCTCCAGTATTAGGGTTTCTCATTAGATGTATGTTATGTAACAACAATTTTTTGAACATAGACCTGCTATACCCCTCACATTGTTTCTGACCATGCCCAACAAATCAAGCTTCTTGAAGTCCCTCAGCGACCAAATGGTCAATCAGCTCAACAAACAGAAGGGACAAGTGGTCTGCCCCTTTATGATAGCCACAATGTTGAGGCTGACGATGGCTCACAGAAGTTAATCTGCAGATTATGTGGGCTCAAATTTGATCTTCTGCCAGATCTTCGCCGCCACCATAAAAAGTTGCTCATATGGACTCAGGTGCTGTTAACCATATTCCACTGGGCGTGGGAAGTATCAGCTTAACCGCTGGCGGCACTACTATTCTTCTTTCAAAAAAAGTTCACGGCCGACAAGTACATTAAAGAAGAGGAGTAACTCTGAATCGAGAAAAACTTTAAGTTTCAGAGCTCTGGCCTAACATCTCAAATCGTTGAACCTGAAACATCCAACCTTGGTAAGTTACAGGATTTCCAATGCTCAGATGTTGCACAAACTTTATTTTCCAAGAGTCAAAAGACAAGACCCCATCCAAGCAACCTTGATATTTTTATGGGTTGCCCGCTCTGTATGCTGTAAGACGAGTCTTCTTGCTGCATTGGAAGTTAAATATGGATCTTTACCTGAGAACATATTTGTGAAAGCCGCAAAGCTTTGCAGTGACAATGGCATCCAAATTGATTGGCATCAAGAGGAATTCATATGCCCTAAAGGTTGCAAGTCTAGATTTAATTCAAAATGCTCTGCTTCCTATGCAACTCACGGCAGTTGATTTCCCTGAAGATCCTTCAGTTGATCCTCTTAATGATGAAATGTGGGAAATGGAAGAATACCATTATGTTCTTGATTCAAAGCACTTTGGATGGAAGCCTAAAAATGATAGAGTTGTTCTCTGTGAAGACATAAGCTTTGGCACGGAGAAAGTTCCAATTGTCTGTGTCATTGATGCAGAGGCAAAAGATTCTTAGCTATGAAGCCTGAAGAACTTTTTGCCACATGGCAGTTCTGTTCCTTGGCAAGGTTTCCACTATATCACAAAGTGTTTGATGGATTCATCTCTTTATTGATTCAGAGGTACTCTTTTCTTGTTTTCAATTATTGATATCTATATACGTATATTGGTTTAATAAGTGGCTCTATATTTTCTTCATTGTCATATCTCATGTGACCTTTGTTCATTTTCAGAAAAGAATATTTTCTAACAAGTTATGTTTCTACAGAACTCTATGCCTGGGTGTGCATGTTCCCATCCTAAATGTTCTCCTGAGAACTGTGGTCATGTTAGTCTCTTTGATGGTGTCTACGGTAGCCTGCTGGATATCAATGGAACACCAATGCATGGCAGATTTGCATATGATGAGGATAGTAAAATTATTTTGCAGGTAATACTTGTCAGCATTGATGCATTGTCTGTTTTTTTTTTTCCATTGCCATATGAAAAAGTTGTACCAAATAGCTGTTCTTAGTCCTTAGTTCATTCTTGTTCTGTGCTTATAATACACCAATAGGATGGACAGTTTTTTGTTTTTTGCTAAGACTGCTGTTAACTTTTGTGTTTCATCTAGGATTGGGGTCTAAACATGTGGACTTAAGCTGCATGTCTGGCACTAGATTTGTTTTAATCTATATCTATATATACTCTTATAAAGCTAAATCCCACTAGATGTTTTATCTCTTCATGCAAGGTGTCCATATCATTCCTCACTAAGTGTTCCAATAACTTGCAATTCTTTCATGCAAGCTATCCACTTGTTAATTACCAAAATAATCTACATCATCTCTGTATTATTGCAATAATTGTAATCTTTAATCTATTAATGTAATCTCCTCTACATATGCTATTTGTTTCATCACCTATTCTTCTACAATGTGATTAAATGTTCTATTGGTTTTTTTTTTATCCAATCCAATACAATAAAATAACATGCAAGTCAAATCCATATATGTACACAGTATACAGAATACCATATAGTAATTCTCTATATAAAACAGATTTATTTTTAAGAAAATCTTGGGAAGCAACTGCGGGGTATGCTTCTAGTTAAGTTAGATGTTTTAGTCCTTATTTGTAATTCTCATAACTTGAGATCCACGTTGTATTATTTTTCTTCGTTGCTCTATTATTTGACTTATTATATACCTTTGTCCTTTTCTGATTGGTAGGAAGGGTATCCAATATATGAGTGCAATTCATCATGTACTTGTGACTCATCTTGTCAGAATAAAAAGTATTGCAGAAAGGGCTGCTTGTTAAGTTGGAACTCTTCAGAACTGAGACTTAAGGTGGAAGTGGATTTGTGAACTTCTGTATGTAATCCGTACCTTAGTGTTCCTTTACAATTGATTTTAATGTTGTCAAATTTTGTAGGGTTGGGCTATTAAGAGAGCTGCTGAACCTATTCCACAAGAAATTTACCTTTTGTCTGTGAGTATATTGGTGTTGAGTTTTGAAGAGGCCGACAAGGCCATGAAAAATTCTGAAAAGGTATGGCATTCTTTCATATGCTTTCTTTGACTCTGAACTTGGGGAAAAACATATTGGAAGCTCTCAGTTGTGTAGAAAATGAACTTCACCAAACTTGTCCACATTATCCTGTTTATGCATAGTTAAATGCTAAACTTTTTCCATTTCGCATTTTTTAGATTTTGCACTTAACCATTTGAATGCAATAGCTAAATGGTTGAGTTGATTGATATTGTTATTTTGGACGGCTTCCTTTTTCTTGTACTTCTGATGGGATTCATCTCATTGAATTTTCATCCCATACAATTCAGGCCTGTAAAAGCAGCCAATTCTTTTTGGATTTATGTTGGTGTAATAATTATTCAATATTCATTATTCTAAACTGATTACTTCTTTATATATATATTTCAGTGTCATCAAAGGACGGGTGCAGTTACTTGTTTGACATTGCTTCTCAGATTGATAGGGGAAGAGTTCGGACTGTAGGGGCTATTGAATACTTGTTGATGCCACAAGGTCTGGAAATATTTCCCTTTATAATATCTGGAGTAATTCAATTTTGTCATATTTTAGGGTAATCCATCACTGGAGCAAGTTGATTCTGGAACCAGTATTCATTTGTGCTTATTTAGCTGATAACAGTTGTTCTCGAATCTCAGTACCCGATTAGTTTTGGTAGAGGCAGAGATTGCCAGCGTGCTCGCATTGGCTTGTTTGCTAATCAAGACGTATAAGATTTTTAAAACATTTTCCATTGTAATTTATATCGACTTGCTTTTAATTATTGATATGCTGTTCTTCTGGTGCCGTAGGAGAAGAACTCACCTATGATTACCGACAAAGCTTGTAGCGAAGCGATGGCTGCCCCTGCCATTGTGGAGCTACCAATTGCGAGGCGTGTCTATTGATTTTTGCAGGAAGACACTAAGTAACTGTTCAACGCTTAGCTGACAGCTCTGGAAATTTCAACAGTTATTGTGGGCTGCCCGGCGATTTAGCATTACAATTTTCCTAGAGCTTGAGTGCAGGGCTAGGATCTCATTCTTCGTGCTACAAATAGGGATTGTGATATAGGACTCACAGGCAAGCATTAGCCGCAACGCCGGTCGCCGATTTTTAGTCATGGTATCATCATGTTTCACTGATTATTTGTTAGACGCAGCCAGAAATGAAAGTAATTCAGGCTGCTTTGGTCGTAGGCGAGAATTCTCTCTGTAAAATTTCTTCATTCATATTTTATTGTTCATGGGCACATCATCGACGTGAAGTAATAAACTGGTTAACCCATTTTTTGCGTTTGTTCATGACGGACCCAGTGGCTTATTGTGCAGATAGTTATATTAATTGCATGATAGCTATTCAGAATCAATGAAAAGATAGTCTTTATTTAAAGAATTAATAAAGAAGTTTATCTGGATCAGGGATGAGAATGAGATGTTTGGAAACATCAAACTTCACTTTGTTTAATTATACTGCAATCGTGAAGCTGAGAGCGCATATGAGCTCCTCATCAGGTGTGCCACATGCTAACGCATCAAATTATCACACCAGAACGAAAAGCAATACATCTAAAGTGACAACCGATTACTGGGTGGAATACCCTTGCATTGCCGCACGGCTAAGTGGAAATTGGATTTGTTGCAAATAGAACAAACTTAGCATCCTACAGCTAGAATTTATAGCCGCGATATATTTATCAGAATATTGAAAATATTAGTAACATTTGTAACTCAAAATAAGTGTATTAAACATGTAATGATACTTATTGCACATATAATATTTTGGGCAAGACTAGCGCTCGGACGTCCGATGAAATAGAATTCCATCGGACGCCCGTCTCAAGCCCAGCCCACCTCCGCCAACACCTATTAACGAGCCAACACATATTAACGCGTTCCTGCTACTCGCTGCCTACCGCTACGCTGCGGCCCCACGTGCTGCTATGCCCCCGTTGCACCTGCTTCGCATGGAGCACGCTACGCTGCGGCCCCACGTGCTGCTGCGCCCCCGTTTGCACCTGCTTCGCAGGAGTAGTTGCTCGACTCGCATGCAGCCTGGGACACGCCGTCGCGCCTGCGTCGTTGCGCTGTCCGCCCGATGGGACATATTGACTGCAACATCCCACTTGTTGCAACATCAGCCAATCATGTTGCAATGGAAAAGGCCTAGAATCTCATGCAACATCGGGTTATGACACAAGAAAACCCACTTATTGCAACATCAAGAAAAAACTAATGCAACACGAAAAATCACTTGTTGCAACATCAGCAGAAACAATCATGTTGCAATGAAAAGCATAGATCACTTGTTGCAACATCAGCAGAAACAATCATGTTGCAATGAAAAGCATAGAAAATCTCATGCAACATCAAGAAAAACTAATGCAACACGAAAAATTACTTGTTGCAACATCGGCAAAAACAATCATATTGCAATGGAAAAGCATACAAATCTCATGTAACATCAGGGTTAACGCAACAAGAAAATCCACTTGTTGCAACATCAAGAAAAATAATGCAACACGAAAAACACTTGTTGCAACATCAACAAAAACAATAGCATGCTCATGCAACATCAAAGAAAAGTTAACGCAACAAGGAAAACCCACTTATTGCAACATCTGCGAACAACTGTGCGGCACACCCCGGCCGCTTCATGGCAACGAGCGCGGCTCACCCTAGCCACAGGGAAGGTGGCAACGCACCGAACGCGTCTCCACGCACCCCTATCTGCTTCACGGCAGCCAACACAGCTCGTCCTGGCCGGGGCGGGACGACCTGTGCGCCAGCCGCATCGGTGCTTTTCACCCGCTCCTCAGCGTCCCCTTCAGCCTGCTCACTACTCCTCGACGTCCCTGCCAGCCTCCTCGCGCTCATTACTCTTGGCTGTCGTATGCTGGGAAGCGCGACCGGGGAGGCGCTTCGCACACCGGGACGAGCGCACGCCGAGGGCCACCACGCCGCTGCGTCTTGGGACGCGCTACCGCACGCCGAGACGAGCCCATGTCGAGGGCCGCCGCATGTCGAAGAGGAAGGCGGTCGCCGGACGCGCCATCGCATGCCGGCAGCAGCTGCGTCACGGGAAGGCGCGCCGCCGGGGAGCGCGTGCCGCGGGTCGCCGCGCCGCCACACGCCAGGATGAGCCACGCCGAGGGCCACCACGCCGCCGCACGCCGTGGACGCGCTGCTGCACGCCGGGACGAGCCCGTGTCGAGGGCCGCCGCACGTCGAAGAGGAAGACGGTCGCCGAGAGCCGCCATCGCACGCCGGGAGCAGCTGCGTCGCGGGAAGGCGAGCCGCACGCCTGGAGGAGGCGCGCGCCACGGGTCGCCGCACCGCCGCACGCCGAGGAAGAAGGTGGCCTCGTCTGGC
>JADLZK010010487.1:0-89535 GCA_015847255.1 Hyparrhenia diplandra | reverse complement strand
CTCAGGCTGGGCTGCGGGCCGAGTTGCGTGCCACCCTGGCTCTGGCCGTCTGGCGAGTAGGCCTGACAATTCATAGGCCAATTGTTCACAGAAACACGCAGAACTCAACCAAACAGATCGTCCCCATCCATCCATAGGCCTATGATTCATATATCGCCACCAACAACCCACGCCCCTCCTCGACCTCGCCTTCGCTGCCGCCACATCTCCGTCTCGCCGCCGCCAAAAGGAAAAGATGGTCCACGTACGCATCTCCTGCCATGCCGACCTCCAAGCCCTGCAGGACCGCTCCGATGAGGTCATGCTTATAAAGCTCGTCTCTCTAGAGTCCGTGCTCGTAAAGCTCGTCTCTCTGGAGTCCGTGCGCATAGCGTTTGACTCGTATGTACTCCTCCGCAACCTGATTGAGCGGAGGTACTGGGGCGATGCCCCCAGATCGGTCTCCTCTCGCTCGTGGCAGCCGTCGCTGGAGCTCCACAAGATGAAGCATCATCTGTTTCCCCTCCTCGTTGTTCAGGAGGTCAAAATGGAAGGGGGCTTCATGAAAGCCCTACTACTCCTGAAGAACTCAGCAATTGCGCCGTAAGTATGGTGGAGGACGCTAAGGAAATAGTCAAAGAACATGTCGGATCGCTTGTTGAGGAGGATGTGCTCTTAGGCAAAGTAGGCAGAGTAGGCAAAGTTGAAGTGGTGGGCAAAATCATACAGCTTACCGCTGATGAGGTGCTGAATGGTACTCACCAACTTTGACTGGCTTCAGGCAAGCGTCCCGATCTGGCTCGAGAAGGTCGACGCGCTGTTGTCGACCCGGTTCATTTTCCGGATCCTGAGTAGACTATCATTGTTTCTTTCTTGCAGCCGTGACTGTTGAGATTTTTTTTTTTTTTAGGGCGTGGGAAACAGCTTAGAACTGTAGGGCTAGTTCTCTCAAATGTTGCGATGTCTACTTCTTGGAGTGGCAACACCCTTTATGTTTGGATGATGTTAATGAATTTTAAATGATTTGTAATATGGTGTTGTTTCTCATTCTGTGCTAGGGTACAACTTGCAATTACTCCACAAATATTACGGAAAAATTCATTACGGAAACACGGTTACTGTACAGTCACATGACGGCATTCTCTCCTTTGGGGAATTTACACCCAACAATTCTCTCTTTGGGGAATTTTCATCGAGTTGCTGCCTCAAACTCAATTTGACTTGCTGGAAGAGCTAGACCATTAGACCACACTGACAAACTACCATATTCTCCATGCATTCTCCATAGGAATCAAGCAAGTACATGGTAAGATAGGTTTGACATATGCTTTATTTAAGCACAACTAAAGACATGTAAATAAAGGAGTTCAGGCTGCAAGAAATAATATCTACTTCTTCCTCTGTTTTCCATTGTAGATGCTTTTGGCTTTTCTAGATGCATTTCTTTTGCTATGCATCTAAACATAGTGTATAACCAGGAGCATAGCAAAAACATCTTGAAAAGCCAAAGTGAACTATTATTTGGAACGTCCTTCAAAAAAAAAAATTATTTGGAATGCATCTAATAGATGACAAGTCTGTGTATAGCCGGTTTATAAAAAACCATTGATGATTGACTTTACTGCAATAAGACAATTGGAAACATCATGTATCCATAATACAACACAGTTTGAGATGGGTTCCGTGCCCACAAAAAGTAGTGTACATTTGATCAAATTTTACTAAATACTATTCACATTTATGATTTCAAATGAATTTATTAAAAATATATCTCATAATAAATCTAATGATATTTATTTGATAACATAAATATTGATAGTTTTTTTATCTATAATTAATCAAACTTGATATACTAAACCATGACACTATGCTAGCATTGCATGTTTTTCGAACGGAGGAAGTATATTAATATCACAGCCAAATGATGTGCATTTTTTTTTAAAAAAAACATGAGAATGTTGTCCCACATGTTTCAATAGACCTAATATATGTAGGTAGGTTATGAAAAGTGGAGTCCACAACTGCTAACCAGGCCAAAGTATGAAGATAAGCTTTAAATTGCTATCCATCAGTAACATCAGAATTCAGAACACCAACCATATTTGTAAATTTACTAGTAAAACGGTAAACTTACACAATTGAACACTTGAGGAGCCCCTGGTCCTGCATTTGAATGTGTACACGGTAAGGCAAATACAAAACAGCAAATCACTTATATAGAGCAGAGCATTAGTGCATTTTGATACTCTTAAACCATGAGGGAATTAGGGAATGGAAAGGTGACAATATCATATTCTATGAAACAAGCATAGAAAAACGATAGAAGTATATCCTTAATGAGGGAAGAAGTGTTTAGTACCTATCTCCAAATCATGCGATGGGCGAGCAGCAACATGTTTCTGGGACATGGAAGAAAGGATGAAAGGATACGCTTATTGAGACAACCAGGTCCAGCCATGGCTATGATTTAGAACAATTTCATTAAGTCAACAATTCTATAATTCAAGGACCATATATAAGAGGCAAGTTAAATAGTTTACGCCACTTTGTAGAGTATGTGCTCAAACAATAGGTAATCAAATCAAATAATAACGGCTTTGATCGGTTCAGAATTTTCAGATTGCGCTGCTGCAGCTGTAAAGGACCAGCAAGCCAGCAGCAATAGCAAAGTGAACTGGAAGCGGCAAAGCTGTAACTGCAGCCGGATCCGATCACGCTGAACCTCGGTATCCTTTGTATACGCAACTTCACCATCTCAACTATTCGGTCTAGTGTCCCAGATCTCAGCTTACTTGTTCTTGTACCCAAGATGACACAATTCCCGAATTTCCAGAACAAGGATCACTTCAATCTGTATTGCCTGCTTAAGACCAACATGCGATGCCTAGGGCCCTAGGTAGACTTTTACTTCCAACTTACACAATGATCTACACTTTTTTTTAAAAAAATACTAGCACCATATCCATGACCTCACGGCTGCCACTAATAACTGAACAAGGGAAGTTCTTGGTTTCTAGCTCTGTTGTCGTGTCTAGGCAGACAAAATTCTATTCAGAAACTGATTAACCCGAAGTCCCGAACCCCTAAATTCCCATCTAACCGTAGAAAACAGATCGCCCCATCCATAGGCCCGCCTATATAAACAGTGGCTGGTTAGATCCATATCGCCGCCGCAACAACCACCACCCCTCCTCGTCCCACCCCTCCTCGTCCTCGCTTTCGCTGCCGCCCCATCTCCATCTCGCCGCCGCCGAAAAGATGACCCACGTACGCATCTCCTGCCATGCCGACCTCTCCCAAGCCCTGCAGGACCGCTTCGATGAGGTCATGCTTATAAAAGCTCGTCTCTCTAGAGCCCGTGCTCATAAAGCTCGTCTCTCTCTGGAGTCCGTGCGCGTGGCGAGCGACTTCGTATGCACTCCCTCCGCAACCTGATTGAGCGGAGGTACTGGCGATGCCCCCAGATGGATCTCCTCTCGCTCGTGGCAAGCGTGGCGGTGGAGCTCCACAAGATGAAGCATGATCTGTTTCCTCTCTTCGAGGAGGCCAAGCTGGGAGAGGGCTTCCCCCCGAAAGCCCTCCTACTCCTCAAGAACTCAGCAATTGCGCTTATGCGTCTGGGGAAGGAGGCTAAGGAAATAGTCAAAAAATGTGTCGGATCGCTTGTTGAGGAGGATGTGTTCTTACGCAAAGTTGAAGAGTTGGGCAGTGTGTTACAGAGTTTCATTGATGAGGTATTGAAAGGAGACGTGTTGAATCGCAACTTTGCCTGGTTTCAGTCACAGCTTGTCCCGCGCTTCCTCGCCGAGGTCGACGTTCGGTTGTCGACCCGGTTTATTTCCCCGATTCTGAGTAGATAGACTATCGGTTGTTTCTTGCCAGCTCGTGACTGTTGTGATGAGTATTTTTTAGGGGCGTGGCAAACAACTTAGAACTATAGGGGTAGTTTGCACAACTCTCAATTTTTGCAATGTTTACTTCTTGGAGTCGTGGCAACACCCTTTATGTTTGGATAATGTTAATGGATTTTAAATGATTTGTATTATGGTGCTGTTTTCTCATTCCATGTTAGGGTACAATTTGCAATTACTCCACAAATATTATGGAAAAATTCATTACTGAAACATGGTTACTGTACAGTCACATGAAGGTATTCTCTCTTTTGGGGAATTTACACCCAACAATTCTCTCTTTTTGGGAATTTTCATCGAGTTGCTGCCTCAAACTCAATTTGACTTGCTAGAAGAGCTAGACCATACATGTATGCATGTCAACATAATTAGTACCCTGCACAACATATAAGAGCTATGAAATTGTTTTTCATGGAGTTGCTGCCTCAAACTCAATTTGACTTGCTGAAAGAGCTAGACCATACATGTATGAATGTCAAGATGGAGTTCTCAAGGGATGCTCCCATGCCATGATGTTGAATACAACAAAGTGCATAAAAACAATAGTATGTGATCACTGCTATATTTGAAAGCATGGATTATTCTTACTACCTTATTACACATACAAATCCTTTTTTCCAATTTGAGAAATACACACAGGATGCAACTGTTTCTTCATGTAATGACCAGCCACAGCCGGTGCCCATCCAAACAGAGCAATACATGCATATGGCAGCCAAGGATCATGTCGTCGTCGTTGTCTCTCTTGACATATCTATTTTCCAAGGTACTCAGGCATAATCATTCCTGTCCGTCACTCCTGAAATGGTTGACACAATTGTTTCTCAAATACAAGGCATGACATAGTCATTGCCATCTTCGCAGTTTGACAAGTACAAGGTAATCGCCCAACTGTTTCATGTATTTCAGCCTAAGCAATGGTGTGATGTTATGAATGAATCTGCAGGTGTGTATTTATGCCGCAATTGCATTCCATGATATGCAAAAATAAATTTCATTGAATTCTCTGATCTCTGAAAGGCTTTTGATATTTCCATCCAGAATATTTTCTCATATTAATTAATGAAGACTGAAAGGCTTTTGATATTTCAATCTAGAAACAAGAATTCTGTATACAAATCACTTTCCTTATCCTTTTTTTTTTGTTTTTGCATCTCAAGGAATGCAATGAAATTTATTTTTGCATATCATGGAATTTTGTAGCCATCTGTAAATACAGCCGGCCTATGACTTGCAACAGGTGTGTGCCACTGCTCTCATCTTATTTATTGATTCTTCTGTTCGATGCAGTTATTGAATTATGGATCTAATCATCTAACTATGAATTGCTAATGCCTTTCTACAATGGTGCAAGACAGGGCTGTGCTGCCGTCAAGTAATGACTTGGTGCAGGCGTGTACCGATGTGCTCATGTTATTAATTCTTCAGTTTGATGCAATTGTTCATCAGTTTGGTTGATTTATGGATCCACCTATGAAATTGTGTTTTCCAGACCATTCTAGCTATTTATATGGAACCTCAAAGATTAACACATACATTCTTCTTATGAATACAGCAAGTGTTGTGATTAGCTAAGGCTAATAGCGAGGATGCCTTATCTGTGCTTGTGGGTTCAGGTCGGTCAGCGGTGGGGCGTCTATCTCAGGCGGAAGACATCCTCTGTCTTCCTGCTCTCCTGCGATGTTGGGGCTGGATAAGTGCATCTCTTCCTCCCCATGCTTTGTGCTGGTCATCCTGCTCTCTAATGCTGTTGGAACACATTGCCTCAAAGGCTAACTTAGAGGGACCTAGGCAAGGGCTGTTGGACCCCAAAACATGAAATGCTCAGCCTTAGTTTTTCACATCCACCACTGCTTCAGTGATTAAGGAAAGGCTAATTGTTTATGTTAAAATAGAGGGTCCTAATAACATAATTTCAGAAGTAGTGCCATAATGCAGAAAAGGTCATCACAAGTTGCCATGTACTTATATTATTCGACAAAATTGATTTATTTTCCAATTCGCACCGCCTCGCGTGCACGGTGCTCGACGAGGGGCTCGCCGCGGTCGCCCTCGGCGCCGGTGACCACCGCTCAGCCACCCCACCGCCGCGCTTTAGTCGCCTCATATAGTTTCCTTAGTAGTCACACCACTCTAAGCTCCACCGTTGCAGCCGGTGATTTGTGTTAGTGTGCCCCGCCTCGCGTGTTCCCGTGCACCTCGCTAGGGAACTAGCGAGGATGTAAGCTTAAACTCCTTTTTCTCTTAATGCAGAACGGGCCAAAGTGCCCGGTTTCAAAAAAAAATTCCAATTCGCTATGCAATCGTGTCTACATGATTCATTTCAAAATTTGCAATGCCAACATACCTCATGTTTTGGTTACATGTACTCTTAGGAATAACTCAAATGGAAATGTCCTCCTATGTATGTCATTTGACTGATCTGAGTAGTCTGCATGATCAAATCCTCCTTTATTAGTTGACATTACTTTATTACATTGTAATTAATCTCACATCCTTTATTTTTTTGGTTTTGTTTCCAGATGTAATCACTGATGGCCATGGTGTTGAAGGGCTTCCAGATTTGTTCTCCACATTATGATGACAAAGGTCCATAAACACAGACTGTTTCTCCCTTTTGTGTCCCTATTTTTTCTACAAAAAATGCCTCTAACCAACTTCTGTAAGTCTATTCTCTGTTCTTTTTCTTTCTCCCTAGAATTTCTTTACCTTTCTATGGTCCCCTAAAAACTCTTATTTAGTTCCTTCCCACCTCATGTCTTTGATCCTTTGATTTCCTTTTCGTTATGTATAGATTGATTTTGCTTATGCATAAGGTTCATGATGTGCAGTAAAATCTGAACGCGTGTCCATTCAAGTGTTTTCCATTTTTGCTCATATTATTTTGCTCCCTTTACATACAAGTTGTGGATACAGTTTAAGAACATACAATCTTCAAAAAAGCGGTGGATCTCTTTGAAGGCAATGCGGGGAAGGTCCGTGATGTCCTTGTAGTGACGGAATTCAGGGTCATCAGCACAGACTGCTATATTCTTATCATCTTTCTCGCCCTAATAATGTTGAACAATGATTAAATAAGATGCAAGAATTCAGCCTTGGGATAGAACTAATTTACAAGAACTGTTATATTCTATAGAAAGGTCTGATGGTGGCTTGGTCAAAACTGACACATCCAGTGATATCTGAATTACATGGAAGAACACAGCGCAATAACCCATAGACAAAAGTAAAACAGAGCAGACGCTATGCGATGAGGTGATGGAGACACTAGACCTGATCGATCATAAGCATGAGCCCAATAGCACTAGCTCACAGGTAACACCCTGGGACAACTTATTCCTTCCATAAAAAGAGCACACAATGTTAGAGTAAAGCTGATAATGGAATGCTATCGAAACGCTTACATTAAATACCTGCATCAGTATCAGGACATCCATGGGGTCGCTATGCTCACAGAGTGTGCGTGGAATGAAACCTGATTGTCCCATGGATATCCCTCCTCGTCTTCGCCGCCGCACGCCGCATCTCCGTCTCACCGCCGGCAAAAGGATTAGATGGACAGAGTACGCATCTTCTGCCATGCCGACCTCCAAGCCCTGCAGGACCGCTCCGATCGGGTCATAATTGTAGAGCTCGTCTCTCTGGAGTCCGTGCGCATAGCGAGCGACTCGTGTGCACTCCTCGTCAACCTGATTGAGGAGAGGAAGCGGCAAGGCCCGGTCCACACTGACGAGCCGAGGTACTTGCGCTGCGACCAGATGGATATCCTCTCGCTGATGGCAGGCGTGTCGCTGGAGCTCCACAAGATCAAGCATGATCTGTATCCCCTCCTTGCTTCTCAGGAGGCCAAGCTGGAAGGGGGCTTCCTGAAAGACCTTCTACTCCTGAAGAACTCAGCAGCTACGCTCGTAGGTCTGGCGAAGAACATTGCCTGGCGAATCGAAGGATGTGACGAATCGCTTGATGAGGATGAGGAGGAGTATGAGCCTGAGCCCTTAGGCAGAGTTAAAGAGATTTTTTCTTTTTCTTGACAAGAAAAATTGAAGAGGTTGGCGAAGTGGTACAGGATACCGCTGATCTGGTACTGAAAGGTACTCACGACATTGCCTGGCTTCAAGCACGTCTCCCGTCCATGCTCGATCCGGTCAACCTTCTCCCTGATCCTTATGAATAGACTATCAGCTGTTTTTTGCCAGCTCTGGACTGTTGTGATGAGTATTTTTTAACGGAATGTATCGTGTGCAAAACCACCATCCCTCAAAAACTATGGAAACCAACACCTAGGCCATCCGATCTTAATCTAACGTCTAGAATCGGACGCCTGACAGTTTTTCAAAGAAACGCCCGCCTGCTGCCCCTAATCTCGTTTGTTTTACAGATTAGCCCCCGCCTCCCTCTGTTCCTGGTCCTCGCGAGACGGTTCGCTTCCGGAGATGCTTCGCCGCCGCTGCGTCGGGACTGTGCGGCCGCGACTCTTGGAGGACGTGCGCGTGCTGCACTGGGCCGGGCTCCTCGCGCGCTCTGTGGCCGGGTGCGAGGTAGTGTGGACCGCCGCCGGCGTGTCCACGTTGTACGGCGAGGCGCGGTACGTCCTGCCACGGCAGCTGCAAGATCTTCGTCGACAACGAGAGGTGCCGCCTACGCCGGGCTACAGCCTTCTTCCACAACCATCCGATGCATATAAGTTGGCTGTCGTGTGCTTGTCTGATCCATTGCGCCGGCCTCAACAGAGGCATTAACAACATCTGAGTACAGCTTCACCTTGCACTGCATGCAAAGAACAATAGGAATTATTAGCAAGATTTTCCTTCTGTCAAAGCCAAGATCAAAATCTCATCGAACAAACTAACGATGGCATGATGGGATATCACTGCTAGCGATGGAGTCAAGGCCTGTCCCAGCGACGTGGGTGCCGCCGTGCCGGAGTCCACGGCGACAAGGGCGCCCGTGTCCATGGAAGACCGTCGGACTCCAACGCAGATGAAGATGGCGTCAGTCTCCCTGCCGTGTGGGTGAACATGGAGACGGCGGCGCGGCTGTGGAAGGGCGGCGTCCTCCAGTCACGGGCGCGGCTGCAGAAGCGCGGCGTCCGATTCCTGTCGCGAGGACGATCGATGATCAGGGGAGGCGGGGGCCAATCTGCAAAACAAACGAGATTAGGGGCAGCAGGCGGGCGTTTCTTTGAAAAACTGTCAGGCGTCCAATTGTAGACATTAGATTAAGATCTATTGGCCTAGGTTTCGGTTTCCATAGTTTGCAGACAAAGACGGTTTCTTGTACACGATACGTTCCCATTTTTTAGAGGGCGTGACAAACAGCTTAGAGCTGTAGGGTAGTTTGCACAGCTCTCAATTGCGATGTTTACTTCTTGGGTGGCAACACCCTTTTATGTTTGAATGATGTTAGTTTGGCCTTAGGGCATATATATGAGAGCTTAATTCAGGCGAACTTTATTAGGGTGATAGGGAGTTTGTTGAACTGTAAAAGTTTGGTAATAAAAAGTAAACTTCTGTGCTAGTTTCGTTTGCAAATCATATCAGTTTTAAGGGCACGTTTGACTGAGACCTGGATCAGTTTTGCCGGGCTCCATCCTTGTCTGTACCACTGCACCCTGCCTTTGCTTTTGCATCCGATTGGAGTTGAGTTTCTTGGGGAAAAAATGGCGGGTAAACCTGGGTCCTGCCATCCTCAGGCGGGCCACCAAAGTTGCTTACTTGCTTGCGAGTTGCGACCCTACCACCCTTGGCCTTGGCAGCTGCTGCTTCACATAAACACGCAGAACTCAACCAAACGGCAAATCGCTCTTGCGAGTAGGCATAATCCATGACTGAACTGAAGCAGTTTGTTGCCAACTAATGGATATATTCGGCACAAGTAAACGTTATGCCAAAGAGTGCCTAATAACAGTAATGCTTCAGATGAGTCCTAGGCACCTCTTCAACACACACCAATGGATATAAGATATACCGAGTTCACGGTAAATAGGGTTCATCTCAGAATAAGAAATGAAGTTCAGCAAATGGGAATTTATGTAACAGCAATCCAGGCATCCAGCAAACGTTGTCAAAGTGCTGGTTTGACTTGACCACAAAGATTTCAGGGCCAAGTGCCTTGATTTGACATGGCATATAATGGAAACAAAGGCACTGCTGATTGTTTCAACATGAACATAAGGTAATATCCCTTGGTCATGATTCCAGTTCGTGCGTGTTAACATATGTCGTACTATGATACTCTCGATGAGTTGTTGAGAAAATGATGGAGCATCCACAATCAAGCAACTGGAAATCACTTCCTCAGGCTTTCAATGATGTATGAGCCATACAGGTCCCTGCAGTATGACATCCAAATTGGTTTAGTGAGCTCTGTTTTGATAACACACAAATTATTGTCCTGCATAGAATAGTATGAAAGCAAGCTAGTATAAAGTAGTAACATATCTGCCAGAGTATGTGGAAGAAAACTCACATCGAGTGCTTGATTGCATTGATGGCATCTTTCGCTGGGAGGAAATCATTCACTGCAACCTCTTTGTTTTCATTCTTTTTATCTGTAAACGCAGCAGAAATGTAACAATTGGGCTCTAGTTACTGCATTTGATGATGTAGTGTAACACTAGGGACAAGTTGTGGATACAGTTTCAAAACATACAATCTTCAAAAAAGCGGCGGATCTCTTGAAGGCGATGCGGGGAGGTCTGTGATGTCCGTGTAGTGACGGAATTCAGGGTCATCAGCACAGACAGCTATAATCTTATCATCTTTCTCGCCCTAGTAATGTTGAACAATGATTAAATAAGATGCAAGAATTCAGCCTTGGGATAGAACTAATTTACAAGGAGAACTGTTATATTCTATAGAAAGGTCTTATGGTGGCTTGGTCAAAACTGACACAACGAGTGATATCTAAATTACATGGAAGAACACAGCGCAATAGTCCATAGCCAAAGGTAAAACAGAGCAAACACTATGCGATGAGGTGACGGAGACACTAGACCTGATCGATCATAGGCATGAGCCCAATAGCACGAGCTCGCAGGTAACACCCAGGGACAACTTGTTCCTTCCAGAAAAAGAGCACACAATGTTAGGGTAAAGCTGATAATGGAATGCTATCGAAGCGCCACATACATTAAATACCTGCATCAGTATGAGGACGTCCATGGGGTCACTATCCTCACAGAGTGTGCGTGGAATGAAACCATAGTTATGTGGGTAAACAACAGAGGAATAAAGGACACGGTCCACCTGTAACAAGTAATCTCGATTACCTACGGTCAATGTGAAAAAACAAGATGTAGCAAGCAAGCCACCTTAATCATAGGTAATGGTCGTGGAAATATTGTTAATAACACATTATTAAGACATGTCCTTTTTATTTCTTTGAAATAAAGCTTGCATTCTGTATGGAGCAGTGTCAATTGCCTCTTGGCTTAGGCAGACACATCAACTAGATTTCAGCAATGCTGTTCCCTATCCAATAGGGAGTATATGGTGCATATAATTACTAAGTGATTTGAAATTAAGAAATGCCGAAAGCAAAATCAATGTGCTGAACATGAAATAGGACCTCACCTTGATCAGACCAGATGACTTGTCCAACTCATACTTAACCTTGCTGCCTCTAGGAATCTCAACCACCTGACAATTGAAAAAAAAAGTAGATGTAAACTTACTTTATAGGAATCAAGCAAGTACATGATAAGATAGGTTTGAGATATTCTTTATTTAAGCACAACAAAAGACAGGTAAATAAAGGAGTTCAGGCTGCAAGAAATAATATCTAGTATCTAATAGACGACTAGTATGTGTATGGCTGGTTTATACAAAACCATTGATGATCGTGACTACTATACTGCAATAACACAACTGGAAACATCATGTATCCGTAATACAATACAGTTTTGAGACATGTTTGTACCAGTAGATCATATATTAATATCACAGCCAAAATGATGTGCAAATTTAAAAATCATGAGAATGTTGTCCCACAAGTTAGTATGAAAACAAGCTTTAAAGTGCTATCCATCAGTAACATCAGAATTCAGAACACCAACCATATTTGTAAATTTACTAGTAAACGGTAAACTTACACAATTGAACACTTGAGGAGCCCCTGGTCCTGCATTTGAATGTGTACACGGTAAGGCAAATACAAAACAGCAAATCACTTATAGAGCAGAGCATCATAGTCTATGAAACACACATAGAAAAACGATAGGAGTATATCCTTCACGAGGGAAGAAGTGTTTAGTACCTATCTCCAAATCATGCCATGGGTGAGCAGCAACATGTTTCTGGGACATGGAAGAAAGGATACGCTCATTGAGAGCACCAGGTCCAGCCATGACTATGATTTAAAACAATTTCATTAATTCAACAATTCTATAATTTACGGACCATAAGAGGCAAGTTAAATAGTTTAAGCCACTTTGTAGAGTATGCGTTCAAACAATAGGTGATCAAATCAAATAATAACGGCTTTGATCGGTTCAGATTGCTGCTGCAGCTGCAGCTGTAAAGGACCAGCAAGCCAGCTGCAATAGCAAGTGAACTGGAAGCGGCAAAGCTGTAACTGCAGCCGGATCCGATCACGCTGAACCTCGGTATCCTTTGTATACGCAACTTTACCATCTCAACTATTCGGTCTAGCTCACTGTCCCAGATCTCAGCATACTTGTATGTACCCAAGATGACACAATTCCCAAATTTCCAGAACAAGAATAGCTTCAATCTGTATTGCCTGCTTAAGATCAACATGCAATGCCTAAGTAGACTTTTGCAACCAACTCACACAATTCTACACTTTCTTTTTTTAAAAAAATATCAGCACCATATCCATGACCTCACGGCAGTGACTAATAACTGAACAAGGAAGTTCTTGGTTTGTAGCTCAGTTACCGTGTCTAGGCTGAAAAAAAATTCTAATCAGAAACTGGTTAACTTTTTCAGCCATGTACAGTCAACAAATTGGGAACGCAGAAAAGTTCTTTCTTCTGAGTAACTTCAAAGCCACACAGAAGCGGAAAAAGGCAAATGGAAAGTGGCCTTCTAAGCTACTGCAAACAGCACAAAGAAAGAGGCCAATAAACAATGCCAAGTGAAATTAATGTATGCACGGGATTGCTAAAGGGCGCGGTTAGATTAATACATAGTACAGCTTTTCTATGCAAGCTACCAGCAGCCGTCAGAAGGATGGAAATAAATTAATCGAAACTAGCATGATCTTAGTCAAGAGTTAAAGACATAGTATACGAAGAGATGACATCAGTAGCCTAAACAACTCCGCACCAGACAAGATGAGCAACCTAGTCCTGAACAATTGCAGCACCACATTTTACAAATATAGAAACCCTACACAATTGCAGTGCTAGTACAAAAGAACATATGCTCGCGGAAGTAGTGAGTAATCGCAGCACCACCTTTTACAGAAATGGAGTAGTAGAACCCGGTGGGATGGGAATGGGAAACAAAACAATTGTTATCACAAACAGAGGATGGAGAGAGTGCCAACGAGGTTGCAGTGCTGTGCTACATGTTTATAGCAAACTCAGCATGCATAACAAGAAAGGGACGCTTCGAAAAGGGAAGGGAAGGGAAGCCACACAACGAGGAAATATGATCCTATCCAGAAAAAAAAAAATCCAAGCAGATCCAGAATAACATAACTCGATCACCAGACGTTTTTCCACTACCACGAATAAAGTGGGGAACGAAAATGTTGGTGTCGTCCTTGGTCCTTGTAAATAGTACTACTGGTAGCAAAGACTAGCACTGAAGAACACCGAAGTTTTCGGCAAAATAATTATTAGAAAAAGAAACGCACCAGAAAAAGGACAAGAGAAAACACACGAAACATACCCCAAAGCGTAGAAAAAAGAGGGAAAAACAAGGAGAAACGGTGGCAAACTAAACTAGCAGCATCTGATCTGATCACTAAATATATCACAGGAAAGCGAAACAAAGAAGCGCCAAAGCCAAGCAAACGACCCAACGGGCGCACGCGCATCGGCAGGAAAGGAAAAACGATCGAACGCGCGAGGAGGAGGGCGCTTCAGGGCAGGCGAGAGACGAAGGAAATGCTATCGTACAGCACGACGACGCCCCCCAAGAAACCAACGCCGTCAGAAGGTGAGAAGCACGAGCTAGCAAGCGACGGATCGGAGGGAAACAGGAGGGCCCCCTCGCCACTCACCGGAGCCGATCGGGAAGATCCCTGCCCTGCCCCGATGGCGAAAGCGAGAAGAGGCGACAGGCGAGTGCGAGGTGGCGGAGCGGCGGCCTCGAGTTCGCTGCTGCTTGCTGCTGTCTGTCCAGCGCTCCGGGGCTGCTGGCTCCTGTGATATTTCAGCTTTTTGGTGACGGGTGGGCCCTGGCGTCCCCTCGACTCCCCTGTTCCCAGGCCGTCCGATGGCCGCGCGACGGGGACGGGCGGTGCCGATGGCGCCACGCGAGAGATAACGGTTCAGTGGAAGCAGGGAGGAGTGGAAGCTGAGGTGGGGAGGGGAGGCAGCAGGCGCGCGCACCGGCACGGCGGCACCGCATCTGATTCCCGTCCCACGCTACGCCGGGCCGGGGGAATCGGGCGCCCGCCGTGGGTGCACCTCGTCCACCGGAGACGCCGACGTCCGTCCGTACAGTACAGTCGCGGGTTCCATTCCGGTGCTTGGAGCCTTCTAGGCGGGACCCGGCGAGAACCCGGGGTACGGGCGAGCTGGCCCCACCCCACACAGAACTGGCACGCCACAAGCCATGTCGGCTAGTTTTTTTTAGCTCAAGCCATGTCGGCTAGTGGTCGCCTCACCACTAGTAGGATAAGTTCAGGCCGTCGGGCCCGTAGCAGCCCAGCAAAAAGCGTGGCTGCGTGCCCCGTGCCGGATTTGTCGAGCGGCCCATCCATGTACTTCTGCTGGAGTACTAGCTTAGCATGATCCTCTCAAAAAAAAAAAAAAAAAAAAAAAAAAAAAACTGATAGCCTGTTTCCTAAAAAAAAAGTGGTGCCCAGAATTCGCGTACTACCCTATGCTCAAAAAAAATAAAGAAAAAAGAACCGTACCGCCAATCAAAATGTTCTTATACGTTCTCTTTCATAATTTTGCAACAAGATATTGCCAACAAGACGGTACTGTATAACCTATAGACATTTATTCGGTTGGACAGCCAGTAGCAGCATACTCATGTAGAACGATAAAAAAGATGAGCCATGACAGTCCACACATAAGGTGAATATATATAAACAACCTATTGACATCGCAGACGTTCTCGAAAGCCCCCGCGTCCCTCTCGTTGAGGGCGACTTGGGCGGCGATGCACCTGCCGTGTTGAGCACCACCGCTCCCTGGTCTTCCTCCGGCCACAGTCGCCGCCCCTGCTCGCGGCGGAGCGGCTGCTCCTTGAGCTCATCATCCTACGCTCCCCCTCCACCCAACCTTTTGATCGGCGACGACCGACAAGCTCCCCTCCGGCTACAACGTAGTTGGGCGCCCCCTCCACCCAACCTTCTTGACGACGATGGCGGACGAGCTCCCCCCCCTCCGCAGCACCGTTGAGGCGTTGCCGCCCTCCTACCTCGCCCCTGGGCTCTTCGGTGACGGGGCGGGTCGATCGACCTCAGGCCCGTCACAGCGCCCCGGCCGCCGCCCGCCCCCTCCGCGCCGATGGCTTTCGTGGCCATGTGTGCGGCTGAGGTAGTGTCCGGGGAGGGGGCTGCGCTTGCGGTGGCGCCGTTTGCCCCTTGGTGATGCGGCAATGGATATATGGGTTCAGTAAAGCTCGACTTCGGCTATGCTTGGTGAACGACGGTGACGCCTTGGGCGCCCACACCCTTCCTTGAAAGTGTTGTTTCCGATCCTTGTGCCTCCGCGTCTTGGTGCTCGCCGCGTAGCGACCGACACTCCGACGACCCCCTGGCCGCTCTCTTTCGGCTACGGTTTGTTGTTGGCCTTCCCCGTGACTTCCTTGACGGACAAGGGCGAAAACCCAGCCACGCTTCTTGCCATGGGCCAACGACGGTGGCGCGCTAGCGTCACTTCCTTCTTAAAGGCGTCGTGTTCAGTCTGTCATTCGTCATCTGGGGTGGCCAGCCCCTGCGGTGAGGTCTGTTGTGCCATGGTGGTGGCCCCCGCGGTGAGGTCCGTTGTGCCATGGTGGTGTGGCGCACGACGGCCACCTTAGGCACTCACCAACGAAGTCGCGCGGTGGTGGTGTTGGTTGAGTTCGTGTGTTGTTGCACTTGCTCCACCGTGGTAGTGGGGTGAGTGGCGACAATCGTCTCTTCACCTTGTGGGGCGTTGAGGGCAGGCCTTGTTGCTGTTCGTTGCGCTGTTCGTCGTGTTGTGCTGAATTGCGCTTATTGCTGCTCTTCACTTTCGATCTGTCCAATTGGTGTTTGTCGTTGTCGTAGCCATATTAGTGCTCATCGCCCGCAGTCCCCCGTTCTCGGGCTCGGAGGGTATCTTCATGTGAGTTCTCCTCACCCATGGTCCTACCTAAGTGACTCGGAGGTGCATCTTCATGTCGGTGCTTCTCGCCCGCGGTCCCGGCCCTCGCTGACTCGGGAGGAGCACTCAGAATCTCCCCGCTCATCTATGGCTACAATCGCCACTGGCTTTTTTGGCATTGAGTTTTCTTCAGTATTAGGCTTGGCTTGCGGGGTTGTTAAGTGGAGGGTCTCTCGCCTCTCGTGTTTCTTGCTTTCATTTGTGTCTCGGGGCTTCGCTGGTAATCCGGTTGTATCAGCTATACGTAGATCTATTGACCATTTTCTTCTGCTTAACAAAAACGGGCTATACCCCCGTCTAAAAAAAAGTTGAATATATAAATACAGTATAAAACAGAGTAACCACCACCACGACAACCAGGATTTCGACACGGCAGACCAGCACAAGGACATGCTCTACGAATTCTCACCGCGCCACCTCAGTAATCTTGGGCTCATGTGACATGCTTTTCCGGTGGATGCTCATAAACTTGGCAACAAATTCTGAACAAGGGAAAAAAGATACTTCAGGGAATTCCGGTGATTGTCAAAGCCAATGGAAGACGACACATAAGGGCACTGACAATATGCCTTGCCCGATAGCAACTCAAATGAATGGGATTCAAAAGCGAGTCTAATCACTTGCCACCGTTAACCAATACCCCCGTGATAGGTGCCCAAATATAAAAGCAACTTTCTAGTACTACATACAAGCACTAGTTATTTGAATGCATGAAAAGAAATTACCTTCAATTTAAGCAGAGCACTTGCACCAACAGGCAACCTCTTATCCTGAAATTCATTATTCTCTTGTATTGTTAAAATAGCTCACCAGGGAACTGCAAGCTAAACTGGATGGTACGAAAACTAAACTCACATAGTAGGCATGCCAACAATAGACTTCCCTTTTCACGCTAGTCTGAATTCCCTTCAGGAAGAGCTCTACGAGCTTCAGCAAGAGATTAGAGAATGAAGTTCATATGCAAAGTTTTCTCAGTTGGATAAATAAATAAAGAACAAACAAAGAAATAGTAATTTGCCTGAAGCACAAAATATGTCTGCAAAGTATGCCTGAAGCACAAAATAAATAAATAAATAAATAACAATAATTTACTTGGAGTAACAACATGTCATGACCCAGAATTGGGCCAGCCCGGAAGGGCTAATTGGGCTTTGACGCGACGGCCGCCGGCCCGAGAGGGGGGGGGCGCCTTGTAGCGGCAGGGTTATCATAGGAATTTTTGGTGTGTAAAGGGGATATTCCAATCTATAAGGAAGACCCTTATTAGGAAATAAATAAATATTGCTTGTAAAATGTATTCCGATCGTATAAGGAAACCTTATAGAGATTGCTTAGATTACAAGTCTCACTAGTCGGGCTATATAAACAAGAGGCATGTAATCTCTAGGGGATAAGCAAGCAATAAAAATTAGGATCCATCTATTCCCGTCTCTCCACTACCGCCGCCCTGCGCCCACGCCGCCCCCAGACCAGCGCCGCCCGCCCGGCCGCCCCTCCGCCCGGCCGCCCCCTCCTCCTCCTCCTCCACGGCTCCTCCCCTCCTCGCTGCTGCTGGTCGCCGCCCCGGTGAGATCGCGCAGCCCCTAAGCCCTCTTTGAAGCTTCAGCGATCGACGAACACGTGTCAATTCCGGCCCAATCTAGCCGAATCGACGAGCCGGTATCCGGAGACCGGGGCGATCCCCACCACCCATGGCTTCCGAGATGAGAGAGTTCACCGCGTGGCCCTGAAGACGCTCCGACGACAAACCGCCAAGATCGGCCGCGTGAGATGGAGACGGCGCTGCGCCGCATGGAATACGTCTTCATCACCTCGAGGACTACCCCGAGCACGACGACCAAGGCGGAGGAGAGCCCGGCCAGCCGCCGCCGCCCGCCGCACGAGGCCGGCCCTGACCGCTGCCCCGGCCGCCGCCCCCCCTCTCCGCGGCCCCCGTCGACGGCCCGACCCCTGCATCCTCCGGTGGAGGAGGAAGATGGCGTTGTAGATGACGCGACCGACCGTCATCGACGTCATCCTCGACAACACCGCAAAGACCGCCGCCATCTCCTTCACCAACACCGCGACCGCCGGGACTCCCCTGCGAGAGCGGCGTCACCCGCGGCGCCCCCCGCCCCTACCCCCGGCGTCCCCCGGACGCGCCACCTGGCGCCAGGGACCGTGGTGCCACCCGCGGCATCACACCCCTCCCTACGTGGCGCGCCGCAAGTCCGAGAGTACGATGGCACCGACGACCAGACCTCTGGATTCGCAAGTCGGAGCTCCTGTTCGACTCAACTTGGATCGACCGGGACTACTACGTGAGTTACGCCCGCCTTCCACCTCATTGGTTTCTCTTTAGCCTGGTTCATGGACCCGTCCAAGAAGAAGTCCTCGATCGAGTGGGACGAGTCCACACGCCGCTGCGACATCACTTCGGACCCCCCGCCTACCTCGACACTTCGGGCGTACGCCGCCCTTCCCTGGGGAGGCAAGCCGGACGACTACATCGACGCCTTTGAAGTCTATTACGCATGGATTTTGAGGGTCAACGCCACCGTGTCCGCCTCTTCATCGGAGGCCCGCGTGACACGCCGGACGACGCCGAGTGGTTGAGCCCGTTCGATGGAGGAGGCCATCGACCTTGCCCGCCGCTAACGACGACGGCGGCCGACGCCGACGCGGCGGCCGGAGTCACCCGGGCGGCCACCACGGCGACCCCGGCGACATTGACAAACGACCATCGCAGCCGCCCCGATTGACCGCATGCCAGGCCCGGCGGCGCTTTGCTGCGGCAATGGACGACATCGATGGGTCGACGACGCGAACGGCGTGATTGCCGAGCCGACTTGGCCACGACGACCAACCGAGGAGCTCGGGATCATCACCAACGCCATCGAGTTGCGGGCAACCGCACTGTGGAGCCTCCACTACGGCATCGTGAGGTACTTCCACCGCTACTACATCCCCGTTTCTTGAGCTTCTCCAGGACTTCTTGTTTGGGGAGAACGTCCCACCGCACGGCGTAGCTCGGCTTCCACCTCCCCAACCGCCCTCGGGAGGATCGGGCATTCCCAAATGAAAGTCCCTTCTACTCCGTGCACGCCCACGGCGGCGGGGTTGAGGGCGCCACCGTCATCCTCTTCGAAAAAACGACGACGTCTTCTTCCGCATCAACAACGTCACGGTTGGCGCACCGTGGGCGAAGGAGATGCACCGGGCCCGCCCGTCGGCACGCCCGGCGACCTCCTCTCTGCCGCCTCCACGACTTCACCTGCGTCGCCTCCTCGCCGCCGACACGCCGTCACTGCAGCAGCTCCATGCAAAGGTGACGATGGCGGCGACTTACACCTACACGTCTCCTCCGCCGACCGTCAAATGATCGAGTACATCGGGCACCCTCGGCGCCTCCGTCATGCGTCGTGCATGGGCGAGAACGTCCCTTTGTGCAGCCTTCGCTGAGCTTCAAGCTCGGCATCTGCCGGCGACCTCCACCTCGACTTCTCCTTCGCCGACAATGACGCCGAATGCATCCGCAGGCGGCGACAACGACAAGGCCCCTCTTGTCTTCGCCGGGCCGGGGTTGTCACTTCCGATCAGCGCGTGCCCTTCGCCACCACTGGTGGGTTGGGCGGCACGCGGACGCGCCCGCCTCGTCGAACGGTGGTGAAATGTCATGACCCGAATGGGGCCAGCCCGGGAAGGGCTAATGGGCCTCGACGCGACGCCGCCGGCCCGAGAGGGGCTGTGGCGCTGCGGCAGGGCACACCCCTCGCCGCCGCCGCCTCTCCCCGTCACGAGTCCGACTACGCTTCCGTCTTCAAGTTAGGATTATCTTAGGAATTTTTGGTGTGTAAAGGGGATATTCCAATCTATAAGGAAGACCCTTATTAGGAAATAAATAAATATTGCTTGTAAAAGGTATTCGATCGTATAAGGAAACCTTATAGAGATTGCTTAGATTACAAGTCCCACTAGTCGGGCTATATAAGCAAGAGACATGTAATCTCTAGGGGATAAGCAAGCAATAAAAATTAGTATCCATCTATTCCTGTCTCTCCACCGCCGCCGCCCTGCGCCCATCCCGCCCCGACCAGCGCCGCCCCTCCTCCTCCACGGCTCCTCCCTCCTCGCTCACGCTTTCGTCTTTGCCGCCGCGTCGCCGCCGGAGAGATCGCAGCCCCTAAGCCCTCTTTGATGCTTCAACGGTCGATAAAACGTGTCAATTCCGGCCCAATCTAGCCGAATCTAACACAACAACAATAATATTATCCAAAAAAAAAAAAATCTACTCCCTTGTTCCAAATTACAAGATGTTTTGGTTTTTCTATATAAGACAATGTATATCTAAGTGCATAACAAAAGTTACTAATTAAATAAGTTCAAATGTCTTATAATTTCAAATGGAGATAGTAATTTGCATAATTTACTTGGAGTATTAGTTTAGGAAGTACAAATTCCACCAAGAGCTTTTGGAGCTTGCCTCGTGCCAGAAATAACCTATACAATTTTTTCCATCTGTTATGCAAATGGACTAGTAGTATGCAATCACACAAAACTCACAAACATAATGACAGATAATAACTCACTAAACAGTATTTTCATCGTAGCTTCCCAAACAACAAAAGGACAATATGAACATCCAACAGTTAAAGTTGTTCCAATTCTACAGTCACACCATTTAGGAGCAGGATCATCCAAAATTTCTGCTGCAAGTTCCTCCAGAACCTCCTCCCATCCTAGTGGTATAGCTTGTCCATCAATGAAGGGATAACTAGGTCAATTGAAAGGGAAACAAAACAAAAATCAGATATCGTTGACATAGATGTAACACCTGTGTTTTTGCACCATTTTAAAATTCACTAAAAATTTGAACTTTTTCGAATTACAACTAAAACTTGATTTATTTTCCGCTAAACCAAAACCCCTGTTTTTGAAAACCTGCATCTCAAACTCTCACCATATAGAAAATAGGAAACCTTTGTTTGTTGCTTGCCGAACTTTATGGTGATCAAAGATGCAAGGTAAGCCCTAGATTTAAATTATGGAAACACCGCATGAGAAATGGTTTACGAATTACACCGAACCATGTGTGCACGAAAGCAAATGAATATTTTTACAAGCACAACAAATAATTATCCTCGACAATAACGTCGTAGAGATACAAATGTCTTTGGTGAAAATATTTATAAAATATATATGTCACACATGAAATAATGAGAGAGAGGACATGTGTGTATATACATATACATCTATTTATACAAGTGCCCTTGCATAAATATTTTTCCATGAATTAAAGTCATGGGAATATAGGGGATTTGTATAAATACTTATGATATATAACTGTTTACACACATGATGACAATGGGTGAGAGAATAAAAGAGAAATGGAAAATAAGGAGGGAGAAATAAAATAGAAAAGGGAGAAAGAAATCAAGAAAGGAGCTCTCGGGGCTCATTCCCACCTTCCTTCCCTTTCATCCCGCCCAAACCGGCTCCCCTCCTCCCCTCCTTTCTCTCCCACCCGAACAAAGCCGCCCAACTAGCTAACACCGCGAGGCCCGGCGCCATTCCATCCTCCTCTCGCCGCCCGCCCGGGGCCCACTTGTGCCCCGTCGTCTTCCACCTCCCGCCCGGCGACGCATCGCGGCACGGGGAGGCATCTCGTGCTTCCCGCCGCACCGGCCGCCCCGTGGAGTGGACCGACACACGGGGAGGGCACGAGGAGTTCCTTGTCGGGACCCGGCGATCCGGCGAGAAGCCAGCTCACCCTCGCTTTAGCTCACACGGCGCCGACGACGACCCGTCTGTTGGAAACCGTCCATGGGTCGCGCGACAAGACGCCCACGCCGACGCTTATTGACTAAGACGGCATTGCGGCGGCCCGCTTGACTTCCCGGCCGGCACCATGCGCACACGGAATCCCGATCCGGCCGGAACAGCGACGCCACGAAGCCGAAGCCAGTAATACCGCCATGGCGGACAACCGCCGCCGGCCGAGGGCGACATGACCGCGGCCCCGCTTCGCTTCGGCGAGCACGATGCGTTCGACTCATGGGCGCCAACTCAAGGTCCACTGGTTCCGCGAAGGCATGGTCGGGAAATATCTAGGGCGGCGGAAAAGATCTCGCCGGCGACACCAGCGCGGCGAGCCTATAAATAGGCCTCCCCGGCCTTCAATCGAGCTCGCCCCTTCACTCTCGAGCCCGCCGTGACGAGGAACACCCGGTGCTCACCTCTTTCCCCTCCCTCGCCCTCCGTTCCGGCAAGGGGTGAGTTTCCCCAAATCGGAAGCCAGCCGCCGTCCAGCTACGTCCGTCTTGCCGCCGTCGTCCGGGGTCATCGTCCGGTCCGATTAGTAGTGTGGTACGCCTCTCCACTCCCTCTATTCCTTTTTCCCTCACTAGTCATGGGCTATGGCGCGGTGTGGCTCGATGCCTGCCCGCCACCGCCGCCGAGGATTGTCGTGGACGCCGCCGCCGTGGAAGGCAAACCACTCCGCCGCCCTGACCAACGTAGTCTTGACCGGGCGACACGGGAGACTCATGAGCACCGCGCGGCAAGATAAGGCCCAAGGGAGGCCGATTCGGCCGAACCTCCGTGGCACCGCCGTGGGATACGGCAGACGAGGAATAACCCGGCATCTCCGTTCCCGCTTTACAACGGCGTCACGATGAGGCCAACGAGAGGACGACACGTAGCCCTTCCGTCTCCCTCTGTTCCGACGCCGTCACGGGCCACTTAACCCGGCCCCACGCTCACGTGGCGGCCACCGTGGCGTCCACATGGACCCACGTGGCGCCCACGTGTATAGAGACAATCTTTGGGTACACAAGTGAAATTGCTATGTACACCCGATACATGTACACGCATCGTTAGAAGTAGACTTTCCCCGTGTCGAAAAAAATTCCCGAAAATTTGTAAATTCATTATTTGATTTATAGAATTTTATCATGTAATTAGTTCTAATATTATTACATGATAAAATTATATTATAATATTACCCTAGTAATTTAATTAGGGATTAATATTGTAATATTCATATCTCATGCAATTTAACTCCGTTTCGCATGAAACGACTTCCATAATTTATCTAAAATCTAGCTCTATGCATCTAACCCATTACCACCATAATGTTCTATGTTTGTTTTGCATGTTGTAGTTCAAGCTAGGTTATCGCCGATCCGGCGTAGCTTTTCGACGACCCGGATTAGAAGTTTCATCCGGATCAAGCGAGACGCTCAACGTCGGTGCCGATCCGTAAGAACCTCCCGTGCAAGTCCTTACCCCCTTTAATAATCTTGACCTAATTAATCACCACAACCTTACGAGATGATGATAATGAATGATGATATAATAAGACTAAGTGAGATCGATATAACCCGATTAAAAATGTGAACCCTCCAACAAAAAGGTGAGTGGTGATAGTCTACATGGAGGTGGACTAATCACAATCGGGGATGAATCCCGCGGAGAGATGCTCGCCTCCCTAAGGACCGGTTCATAGACCTTCTACCTAGTGAGATATTTCGTACAGCCACATGCCGTAAATGGGACGGCTTGATTCACACCCCGTTGGGTTGAGGTATAATTGGGATCCAAGGTGGCCGGAGCGGGCAAACGACCTATTAGGAGCGTGACGTGGGGAGAGTGGCCCCACGGTCCCGGTTGGCGTGGATGCCGAGTGATCTTCCACGTAAGTGTTTGGGCGCGATGGGCGCAGTTGCTAGGTGCACATATTTATGATTGATGATTGGGTTAGTGTTGACAAGTATAGGTTGGGTAATAAGGTATTACCTCAGAAGTCGTGGGTGATTTGGTATCACCATATTGTCTAGGATGATGCGTCATCCTTCCAACCCCGAGTCGTCGTGGTAAAGATTATACCAATATACCTAGGGTAGCACCCAAGCGGGTACGGATCTCGTTAGGTCTGTCAGAAGCCATGACGGTGGCAGAGGCAACACCTATCGTGTGGGGAAATTTGTACAACCTCTGCAGAGTTACTTAAATCTATTCGAATAGCCACGTCCTTGGAATGGGCGAATGCTAGGCAAGAACATCTATGATTAGATACAACTAACCTTTTGTGATATGTGAAGGTGATGGTAAGATGAGATAATCCCCGGGAACTAGTAAGAGCAGTTTTAGAGACTCTGCTAGGGCCCAACCCTTAATTTACCAAACCACCCCTGGTTTGGACTTGCTGAGTACCTTTGTACTCACCCCTCTGTTTTTACAGACATCGGCACGGAAGAAGGTAAAGTCGCCAAGGTAAAGGATACGCTGCGTGCGTAGGAGCCGTAAAGACGATCAAGTAGGAGTAAGGTTGAACCCAATTCCTATCCACTATCAAGATGCCCGTGGAATAAGGAGAAGTGCCTGGACGATATACCAACGCTTCACGGTTGGCTACTACGATATTCATAACCCGGCTAGGTGTCACTTCGTCACCACCGTAAGATCTTCTATCCTATACATTTCTTGCTCGGTATTATTCATATAACCGATTTCTCACTCTTTGTAGATCGCTAAACGTATTGGTAGCGTGATCCCGACGCCAATACGGCGTGATTAAAAGTCCCATTAAAGGTGGGGCGTGACAATAGATTGATAGGAAATTATGAACTTTTCATGCTAGAGGAACACTACGATCATACTTGTTGGCTTTACATGCCTCCAGAGCTAATATGGCCTCCCTCAAGTTCTTCCCGGACTGATTTGTAACGGTAGTAGCAAAGCTTGCGGGAAGATCAAAACTCTCTTTTTTTGATATATACGTAAGGATATCTACCACCGAGAGAAATATTAAAACGTTATTAAGGGGTTCTAAACTATTAATAAAATATTTATGTTCAATACACTACTCATCTAGAATGTTTTTTTTCCCAAGCATAAGTTCTTACATGCAAGTCATGTAAAATGAAAGGAACATACTAATAAAGCTGAATAATTATTGCAAATATCCTTACTTATAGTTGATCAAAGCTAATCTATAAGTCTTGTCTTATTTCTAAAATGAAAACTCACCTCACGTAATCTTTGGGCACGCCAATTGAAATAATCTTGCAACGACTCTTTATAGAATCTAGGAGATTAGACTCATCCCGGCAAGTCATTATTATCATGTGTTGACACAAATTAGGGTTTGCGCCAACACACCAGTGGGCTTTGGATGACCTAGAGGTCGCAAAACAACCCGCAAGAACAACAAGGCATGTAGCGTGATCAATCGAACCGATCTAGATCGATAGGATCGATGTAGAGCTCGCCCTCGACTGAGATAGCTTCGGAACAGCCTTCGGAAGGATCTGTTGGAAGGATGCACGCGAAGGGTCTTCTAGGATCAGCAAGTCTATCTAGAACGCCAACGAATCACATGGAGAAATTCGCCAGACAACAGGATAGAGGGTTGAGAGATAGAATGATTAGGGCAAATGAGAGTTTTGGGGTAGTTTGATCGATTTGTTGTAGATGGGATCAAATCGGCCATGAGCCTCTCATTATATAGAGGGGGTGATCTTATCCCTTAGAAAACCGTCCCAAAGACGTCCCCAATCACGAAACCTTCCAAAACTCGATGCGAGACGTGGACCGGTTCGGACAGGTCACAAGCACTTTCAAGCACATGCGCCGGATGCGCCAGAGGCCCAACCTCCGGATGCGGCCTCGCATCGGACGCGATACAGGAACATACCGCAAACCTGCGGGACCCTCCGGCGGGCGCGCGTCGGACGCCCGAGCCTCGGCGTCGGCCCTTTTGCCGGACGCAGTCCAAAGGCGCCCGCAAATCAAGGACATGTCGGACGCCCGTGCTTGAACCGGGCGCGCGCAGGGTCTGCGTCCGACGCGTTGTTCCTTTCGCGACCGTCCGGGAGTCTTAAGGTCGGACACGGCTTGGCGGGGTCCTGGCGTCCGACGCGTGATGAAACCAAGTGATCGGCGTTCGACGCGCCTCCGGACGCGAGTCGAGGAGACTGCAGATGAAGGACCCATCGGACGCTTTGTCTTTGGAACCGCCGACACGCAAGGGGCGCGTCGACGCGTTGTTCCTTCGCGGCGCCGTCGGACCGTCCGGGGGCTCTTGCGTCGGATGCGGCTTGGCGGGTCCTGGCGTCCCGACGCGTGATGAAACCAAGTGATGAGCTCTTTCATCGGATCTTCTAAGTTTTGGGCTTTGTCGTTTCACCTTGGGCCATATTTAGGATCATTTTAACACGTCCAAATTATCAAAATAATACATGGACACTTTTAGGTGTCAACATATGCCCTCTGTTTTCAAGTGAGGGATACATGAATCCTGAAAACATAAAAACAAGAAAACCAAACAAAGACGATACCCATCACATTGGTCGCCAAGAACAACTAAGGGCGATATTAAATATCAGCCATTTTATCCTAAGGGCGATGCATGCATCGGCCATTGATTTGGAGAACACTAGGTCTCTTGCCAAACACTTAAGAAATATCCTTTTAGATACCTCCCGTTAATTTCCTTCGAGAAACTCTCACCTTTGATTATATCCGGCATATATAAGTTCTCGAAAATCACCTTGATCACATTGTAAGGACCTTCACAATTAGATGACTTCTTGCGAACCTTTTATTCTTCCCCCGGCTATCCTCAATTTTCTTTCAATTAACTTGATCAGTTTTTCAAGTGCTTCAACAACAAATCATTGGTGATCTTTGATAAAGTTCATCGTCATACAAGCCCGACCAAATATTTGTCGGTTTGTAGTCTTGGATCCTCGCAAAAAATTCAACAAAGGAGCTCTCAATCTTTTAAATCGGCACTAGAATTATCCGAAATAATTTTAGACGTATTTAAAATCTAACCGAATAAAATTGCATGACCACCCAAAAAAAATTGGTCGATCCGATTTGAACAATCGGCCTAGCCGATTTAAACGATCGACTTAGCGATCGGTGGCCACTCGTGGCCGAGACACCCCGACCGGCTTTGAAACGACTTAGCGGCCTCGAGGCCAACCTCGCCGCTTTCGACCCGGCTTAGTTCGGTTTAGTGCGAACCGATTGCGATAGCGGCAAGAGCAATCGGCTTCTTGCGCGACCATCAAACCAATAAGCCGATTAGTCATTAGGAAGGCAAAGGCGTGTAGAGCGGTCGATCGGCTTAGCCGGTTGGCAAATAAACCAAGCCGATCTAGCAAGAGAAGTGCGGACTTGCAATGATCGGCAATAAAATCGACGTTAAATTGTCCGGCAGGGTGCAACAAAGAACAGCTAGCAATTGGCCGAGCACCTACTGAGCGTGCAACATCAAGGGGCGTATGGAGCGGCGGAGCCCTAGCCGATGGAGTATGCTCGGACTTCGAGCACGCCTCGCGCCCAAAGACGACGCCATAGGCGAAGTGCTCCACTTTGTAGCCATGGTGCCGGTGGAGCCGTGGACGGCGGAGCCATGGCGAGGAGCCGCGGCTTCGCGGCGCCGTGGTTGGCGGAGCCATGGGCGGCCGAGCTGCCCAGGCATCGGTGGAGACGGACCTACCGCCCGCGACCGGTGGAGACGGAGCCATGAGAGGCGGAGTTGCTGCGGCAATCGAGGGAGGCGGAGCTGCTACCGCACCGAGGAGGCGTCGCAGCCCGCCTCCCTCCTCGCCTAACGAACAAACCTCAAATCGGATCCGACAAGTAGAGGCAATCTTATCTTACCGAATAAACCCTAAATCCCATCTAAAACAGATCGATGTTGGGTTAATCTTGATGCACAATGACGTGGATGAGGTTTATGTTGATGGTGTGAGGCGGGAGAGTCGCCGAAATTCAAATTTGAATGGGGAGCGGGCTCGGGCGCCATGCCATGCCGGTGAGCGCGTCCACGGAACGTGGGCATCGGCGATTGTGTTTTGCCCAACTTATATCTAAGTTTAGCTAAGTTTCTTTGTGTAACTTGTGCTTGTAAACGCCTTGGTATAAGAGGGCTGGATGTTAGGGAGTGCGTGTGTGCCGTGTGTTGGAGTTAAACACACTTGTATCAAAAACTATCGAGTGCGAAAAGGGGCGCAGTCACCCTGTCGACCTCTGAAAAACCGTCGTCAGTGTTCATCCGAATTTCATGCATTAGGTTAGCCAATTCTCGTGATTAGTCTCGGTGATTGTGTTCCTGTGACAACACGTGGTATCGAGCTCTAATCACCCGGCTAATCATCCACCAATCCACCAAAGATCCATCATGTCGGAGCGCGGTGCCGGCGGAGGCAACGAGGAGCAGATCCGGTATCCGCGACTCACCTCCACCAACTACACGAGTTGGTGCATCGGACGCAGTAAATCATGGAGGATCGTGGAGTGTGGGAGGTTGTGGAGCCGACGGGGAGGCGGTTGCCCGTAACGGAGGCGATCGCGAAGAGGAAGGCGAAGGACACCAAGGCACGAGCACATCCGCTCCGATGTCTTCCCCGACGATCTGCTCATGCAAAGTTGCCACGAAGAAGACCGGGAAGGAGGTCTGGGAATCGCTCAAGGCGAGGTTCGTGGGGGAGGAGCGTGTCAAGGAGGCCCGTTTGCGTAATCGATGACGGAGTTTGACGGTTTGAGGATGCGAAAAGGATGAGTCGGTGGATTCGTACTCCGGCAAACCCGACGAGCATGTCGATCCGGTATGCGAGTCTAGGTGGGTCTTTGGATGATGCGTCTCGTGAGGAAGATGTTCAATACAGTGCCTTAGAAATTCATCCAGTTGGTTGCTAGCATTGAGCAACACTCAGATCTGAAGAAACTCTCGTTTGATGATGTGGTTGGGCGGTTGAAGACGTTTGAAGAACGTGTGAAGCAAGGTCAGGATGGAGCACGATCTGACACCGGTCAGGTGTTGCTGACACAAGCAGAGTGGGAAGCTCGGCAGAAGAAGGTGTCAGGGGAAGGATCGAGCAGAAACAAGACCCATGAAGGCGGCGGGGGAGGTCGTGGTCGTGGGCGTGGCCGAGGAGGCAGCGGTGGTGGCCGTGGAGCTCATGGTGATGGCACTGTCAAGCGTGACAAGAGCCACATCAAGTGCTTCAAGTGCAAGCAATACGGGCACTACGCCAATCGATGCCCAAGTGCAGAAGAGAAGAAGGAGGAGGCTCATCATGTCAAGGCTATCGAGTTTGAGCCGGCGGTGCTGCTCGCCGAGGTGAGTGTGCAGGAGCAGGCAGACACTGGCACGCTGTTGTCGGACAACCTGTTGTCGGACGGCTGTCAGTTGGCCTTGGTGGAGAAGAAGGTGTTCCCGGAGCTGCTCTACACTGACTCTGGAGTATCCAGAGGGGATGTGTGGTACCTCGACAATGGTGCAAGCAACCATATGTTAGGTGACAAGGAGAAGTTCAGAGATATTGATCCAAATATCTCAGGAAAGGTAACCTTTGCTGATGGGTCTGCAATTGAAATTGAAGGGAAGGGTAATCTTTGTCATCGTTTCAAGGGGAATCAGGTGATCAGTGGTTACTGCATGATGTTTATTATCTTCCTAGACTCAAGAGTAATTTAGTTAGCCTTGGTTAGTTAAGTGAAATTGGGTATAAGGTTGTGATGGATGATGATTACCTTGAGGTAGTACGTATGTGCTCGTAGAAAAATGCCGCAGTTCGTGAGAGCGATGAATAGACTCTATAAAACTTGTCTGAAAACTGTTGAACCTGCCTGTTTGCTAGCTAATGTGAATGATGTGTCATGGCTTTGGCATGGTCGACTTGGACATGTTAGTTTTCAGTCTTTGAAAATGTTGCATGAGAAGGAGATGGCAGGGGGGGTACCACTGATTGATCATCCTGACCAAGTCTGTCAGTCATGTTTGGCAGCCAAGCAAACAAGGTGTTCATTTCCACACATGTCAAATTGGAGGGCAGATGAGCCACTAGAGCTCTTGCATATAGACCTGTGTGGGCCAATCACCCCAGAGACTGCAGGAGGCAGTAAGTACTTCATGCTCATTGTTGATGATTGTACAAGGTGGATGTCGGGTTTCTATCCTCGAAGACAAAAGATCAAGCCACCGATGCTTTTGCCAAGTTTAAAGCTGAAAGCGAAAACGGCTTGGGGTACAAAGTGAAGTGTGTGAGATCGATAGAGGTGGAGAGTTTTTGGCAACTGCATTCAAAGAAATCTGTGAGAAAGCAGGCATCAAGAGGTAGTTGACAGCACCTTTCACACCTCAGCAAAATGGTGTTGTTGAAAGGAGGAACAGGACTGTCATGGAGATGTCTAGATCAATATTGAAAAGCATGAAGGTACCAGGGAGATTTTGGGGTGAGGCAGTGAGACATTCAGTGCATTTGCTGAATAGGCTTCCTACAAAACCTATGGGATATAGGACACCTTTTGAAGCATGGAGTGGTAGAAGACCACAGCTTGGGCATATCAAAGTGTTTGGTTGTAAAGCACATGTCGAAACGGCTAGCCCACACTTGAAAAAAGCTGGATGACAGAGTGTGCCCATGGTGTATTTTTGGTGTGGAGGCAAAGCAAAAGCACACGAGACTCTACAATCCACGATCGGGAGAATAGTTGTGAGTAGAGATATAGTGTTTGTAGAAAATCGGTGTTGGCGGTGGAATAAAGAGCTTGGAGCAAGCTCGCATTTCATAGCTGAAGAAGAGGGGATAGTTGGAGTTCGGCCAGAGAAATGGAACAAGATCATGGTGGTGATAACCAAGTTGCTCGGGATTCGGGGGAGAGCCAAGTGCACTCGGACAATGTTGTTGAATCTGAATCGATCAACACATGCAAGAGTTTGCCGCCGAGAATGGAGGAAATTCAAAGACAGACAAAGGGATCGTAGCAATACGATCATCAGAATGCATCGCATTCAACAGAGAAATGAGCTCGTTAATCATGGTGATAGTGCGGTGAAGCTGTACTTGATGACAACATGGACATTGATCATGATGATGCTCCTTTGAGATTTAGAAGCATCTATGAGGTGTATGAAAATGCGAGAAGAGGTGGAATTAAACTCGATGCGATGATGATGAGATAAATGTCATGTTGGCCATGATGGATGAACCAAAATCTGTTATCAAGAAGCAGGTGGCAAGATGATCGGAGAGCAAATATGGATAGTGAAATTCATCAATCAATAAGAACAAGACTTGGAATTTAGTCAAGTTGCCGGTGGTCACAAATCCATAGGGTTGAAGTGGGTGTTTAAATTGAAGAAAAAATGCGAAGGGAAATTGTGAAGCACAAGGCCGGACTAGTAGCAAAGGGGTATGTGCAGAAGCAAGGAATTGATTATGATGAAGTGTTTGCACCAGTTGCAAGGCTTGATACTATGAGAATGCTTCCGCAATGGCGGCTAACGGGGTTGGGAGGTGCATCACCTAGATGTTAAAACGCATTTTTAAATGGAGACCTTATGGAGGATGTGTATGTTGCACAACCCGATGGTTATGCAAAGAAAAGGCAAGGAGCGAGATGGTCTACAAGTTGAGTAAAGCTTTGTATGGACTAAAGCATGCTCCAAGGGCATGGAATGTCAAGCTAGACAAATGTCCGAAAAAAAGCTAGGCTTCAAGAAATGTGGCGAAGAAGCGGCAGTGTATGCAAGAGGAGTTGGGATGGCAAGGGTGATCATAGGTGTTTATGTTGATGATTTGATAGTGACTGGGGGAGACCCATCTGAGATTGCAATATTCAAGAAGCAGATGACCTCTGAATTTGAAATGAGTGATTTGGGAAAACTCTCATTCTATTTGGGTATTGAGGTTGAGCAGGAAGATGACTGCATTTCTATCAAACAGTCCAAGTTATGCCAAGAAGATCCTGTCAAGATTTGGAATGACAGTTGCAACCCAACAAAGTGCTAATCAACCCCGGCACCGTACTAGATGCAGATAAGCAAGGTCATGCTGTTGACTCAACTGAGTACAGGAGGGTTGTTGGATGCTTGAGATATTTGCTGCACACTAGGCCAGATTTGGCTTTCTCTGTTGGTATGGCTAGTAGGTTCATGGAGAGACCCACCGTAATGCATCATAATGCAAAGAGGCGTATACTCGAGATATTTGTAGGGTACATTGAACTATGGTCTAGTGTATACGAGGGAAGAGAAGGAGGAAGTTTTGACCGATATTCGCATAAAGATCTAGCAGAGACGAGAGATCATAGAAGAAGCACTGGGGATGGCTTTTTATCCGAATGGTGGATCGATTACTTGGTGTTCACACAAAGAGAGAAGAATACAACTCTGTCTAGCCGTGAAGGCAGTTCATGGCTGCAACAAAGCAGCAAAGAATGCAATCCAAGTGGCTCGAAGCTTGTTGAGTGAGTCGACAGAGAAGAAACCACAAAGTGTGATCATTTATGTGGACAACAAGTCAAGAATTCGGTTAATGAAAAATCCGGTGTTCCATGGTCGAAGCAAACATATAGAGATCAAGTTCCACTATATCCGGGAGTGTGTGGAGAGAGGTGAACTTGAGGTGAAGTGGATAAGCACCCTTCAAATAGAAAGTCGATTCTCGGACGAAAGTCGACTAAGCTTGGGGAGATGAGACACATGCTCGGGGTCGAGAATTGTTGGTGCAGCAGCATCAAGCTTAAGGGGATATTGTTGGGTTAATCTTGATGCACAATGACGTGGATGAGGTTTATGTTGATGGTGTGAGGCGGAGAGTCGTCGAATTCAAATTTGAATGGAAGCGGGCTCGGGCGCCATGCCATGCCAATCCGGAGCGGCGTCCACGGGCGTGGGCATCAGCGCTTGTGTTTTGCCCAACTTGTATCTAAGTTTAGCTAAGTTTCTTTGTGTAACTTGTGCTTGTAAACGCCTTGGTATAAGAGGTCGGATGCACTACTACAAATAAGCAGGATATAGTAACGCCAACTTGTGTTACTATAGGTTGAAAAAAAGTGTTACTAGCTCAAGTAGTAACACATTTTATTTTGTGTTCCAATTGCCTATGTTACTATAGACTAAGTTTATTGTAACACATTATACTTGTCTACAGAACACTTCTTTAGTGTTACAATGATTTTTGTTGTAACACTTTTTCATTTCTACACCTAACACTTGTTTAGTGTTACAATGATTTTTGTTGTAACATTTTTCTTTCTACAAGAATACTTGTTTAGTGTTACAATGATTTTTGTTGTAACACTTTTTCTTTCTCTAGTAACACTTCACAATATGATAGAGTACATAGTTCGCAACACATTTATTTATCTATTGAACATTAGCCTTGTGTTACAGGGATGTCGATTGTAACACTTTTTTTAGTTCTAGTAACACATGTATGTTATGTAGAGCACAATATGGTTTGCAACATATTCGGATTGTAACATATTTTTATATCTATTGTAACACTTTTTATTTCCATCGTAACATATTCGGATTATGGAACAAATATTTGTTTCGCCTATACATGTAGCACACGGGATTATTATATAATCACACAAATATGACACATTGTGAAGTCACATAAACCACACATTTCCATAATCATACATGATCCATGTATTATAGAAATGATTTCTATCATATAGTTCTTGTTCAAAACAAATCATAGTATATGTACATAACGATGTGGTTCTAGAGAGGAAACACACATAGTTCATACTAGAAAGAAAATTCAAGAACTAGCTAGGATCCCTAAAGTCCATTTCTCTAGCTAGGATCTCTAAAGTCCATTTCTTCTTCTTGTACACATTGATGTAGGAATTCAACCATTAATCATTTCAACCCGCAAAGAAAATGTAAGTTGTAACATTGCAAATTAAGCCACAAATATACATGGATGCAAAGTTAGGAAAGGTAGTTTTCAACATACAAACATCAAAGGCCAAGCAATTGGAACTCCTTTTAGCTTGAGCATCACCAATATTGTTGCACCCGGGCATAGGCCTCACTAATGGCTCATCTTTTGATACAAAGATGATTGATACGCACTTTGTAGAATTGAGTCCCTATCTTGACTCCACCAACAATGTCTTCTGGATTAGTGCTCAAGAGAGTTGCATAGGCCACATTTGCCTTATTAGGATATTTTGAAGTCATTAGTAGCACCGTGGACCCAACCTACATTAATTTGACATAATCTCTTAGTGACCAACAACCCTCGGCTGTACATCATGATCATGCAATTGGAACAAGTGATATTATGTTCATCTACCTTCATTAGAGAAAGTTGTTTAGGGGTTTGACTCCCGTAGCTTGTAGCCTTGTCATTAGCTACCTCCCGGTGTGCAATGGTTCTAGTCTCTCTAGGACATCGGTGATGACCCTTAAATTACACATTAAATAAAGTATGAAATAACAAGACAAAAATTCTAATATTTTACAAAAAAGTGTGGTTCATAGATACCTTTTGTTTATTTGATATTATTCTACTTGTGGTGGAACTCCTTTGACAAGAATCAAACTGAACCAAAGAGAATTTCAATTGTATTTATACATTGTTACAATATTAGACATCTTGAATAAGTAGCATTACAAGTCTAATATATTTCATTCAAATGTACATTGACAGTGTGTGTACCTCTATTGGTCTAGAATCATTATTGAGGCATCGCTCCAATATTGCCTGTGCTTCTGCTTGTTCTATTTCCTTATCATTATTGTCACTTTGGCCCCGATTCCAATTCAAATTCAAATTCATTCAAATGATAATTACTAGGTAAAGTTACTAACATGTAATAAACTAAGAGTATATTGTTGTTATTAAATACAAGAAACTAACCTTTTCTATCGATAAAAGTAGATTGTCATCATCATTAAATTCAGATTCATATGTTTCTTTATTCTAGTAGACGTAAAAGAAGTAGCATTAGTTGATACAAAAATCCTTTATGGATGAATAAGTATCAAATAAACAAGCTAGTGACTTTACCAATCCATCCATGTGTTTGAGGAATCGCCCATTCTCGTTGGTTGCGGCACACCGAACTCTCTAAAATTTTGAAATAATATTAAAGCCAAAAGACAAGATTAGGTGAAAACATAGAAAGTAGAGCAAATACCTTTCTTTTAGAATTCACTATTTGATTCTGTGAATTGTTATGGTCACTCCTAGCACAATTTTCCTAGAAAAGATATAAAGTTAGAGTGATACATTTCAATATGGAGTTCCAAATTAAAACGTACATTCTTACCATTGTTGCTTCTTGATTCTCATTGTGCCTCCTGATTGTTTTTTATTCCTTCAATAACTTTGTCTTGCATACTACAATGCTCTTTGAGTTGCCTTATTTCTTCCAACATGTGAGTCTCTACATCAACGTATGAGCCACCTACTTTGAAACTATATCAATGTCCTTAAAATGCTTTGTTTTTCGACCATAAACTTGTTTAGGAACCGAAGCAACCCCATGCCATGCACTTGTCCAACTTTTTCTTCTCCCAACACCTGATGTAATGCGTCACCTTCCCATGCAACTCTTCCCTCACTATTTTGTGCTAACTCCGGTTGTGTGTCTAGGAGATTTTCCAATTGTACCTAAAACCAAGAAATCCACACATTATAAAGCGAAATAATTGCATATTGCATAAAAAGTTCCTATGTGCATGTAGCATACCGGCGGCTCATTTATCCCTTTTCCCCTTTTCCTGTGAGTGGCTAGGTAAACCTTTCCTCTATGTGGTCATTTTTTTTTTTTTTTAGGATCAGCCTTGCCTCTGTAGAAATAGCAAAAGTTAAATGTAAGAAGAATCATATATACCTTTTAAGAATAGATGACTCACCATATCCTCGCACCAACGAGCGTAACTCTTTGTACCCGCTGTATGTGTTGTCTTCCTCATTTCACGACTTAATTTGTTCTTTTTCACTAAGGGTCTACAAGAAAAGTAAATTAATGAATAATGAACCATTATACTTGTACAAATAAACAATAGTATAGATAATGGTAGTAAAAGTATCAAACAAAGTAAATAGTGGTGCCTTACTTTTCCTTCTTTGGACTTCCAATAGCTTACTAGGGCCTTCCATTCATCTTCAACAATATCATCTGGACAACGCTTGTTCAATACGGACCTTTTCTTCTTTGGATTAAATAGTGTCTTTTTTAACGTTGCCGTGTACTTTCTCCAATCTCTTCCAATTGATTTGAATATCCATTTCTCACATGAACGAGGATATAGGAACTTTGTCTAAAATAATTAGGAAGTCACCAATTAATGAATTTGACTTCATGACATGATAACAAGTACTTAAATTCACCACGTTATATCCTCGTAACGCTAACCCGTACAAATTGAATGATGGTGTTCCCATTGTCTTTCTTAATTTTTTCCAATCTTTGGTACCAACTGGACAAGTAGCCACCATTTCTTGCTATTGTGCCCAAAAATTGGCCTAAAAGTCCACCTTCTTTTCCTATGGGCTGTCCAAGCTTATTACATTTTACCACTATTTTATCTCCATCGTAGATCCCAAATATGTGTTAAAAACAGTCCCCCTTTCGCCTATTCGGTACTTCATCACCATCACCTATTAAAAATAGAATGATAGTGATGTCCAAGAACTAAAGATACAGTCCATATGAATGAAATTGATCTAACTACATCCGTACCTCGATGTGTTCTCGGTTCTCATCATCGCATTGCTCAACCTCATTAGCATATGGTGCTTCAGTATGCATTAAGTTTAATCCTTCCTTTTTCTTCTTTCCTCCTCTTCCTGCTAAACAAATGTTGAATATAATAAAGCACATATGTAATCTTTGTATTAAACAAAATATCCGTATCATATTGTCAAGGTAGTATTAATTAAGTCACTTACCGGGTGGGGTGAACAGGCTAATCCTAGATGAAAATAAAGCATTGATGACTATTATGACTTGGAATAGTTAAGTTGTACTTGAATAATCTGACATAGATATAGAAGAGTAAATTATATGTTCATTCTAATACCTTTAGGTTTTTTTGGTTCAGATTTGGATGGTTCTTTGTTGGACCTGGTAGGCGCTAAAGTGGCCAAATTCTCCTTTGTCACAAAACAAGCTAATCATCTTTTCGCTCTCACACTCGTTAACTATCTTCATCAGTTCATGATCTTGTTCTATTACAACCAAGCTATCTTTTCTCTTGCAAAGATATATAGTCGATTGATGAGTACCCATACTGCTCGATCAAAACCAATCAAGTCAAAGTAGCAAATCTTATCTCTATCCATTTCCATTTGTACATGTTTCTCTCTTTCACCGCTCCATGAAATTCAAGATTTATGGTCCAATTATCCACCGCCATGGTTGCTCAATCTAAATAAATATAGCAGTAGTAGAAAATTAGAATAAAGATAACAGAATAGTAAATTGTTAGACTGAAGTGCCATAAGGATAAATAAGTTCACAGCCCATATGAGGCAAGCACCACCGGTAGGTTCATCGGACCATATGTACGCTTGTCGTTCTTCTTCGTATAACACAATCGAGTACACACATCTTTAGCCAATCGCTATGAACGGAAAATTTTATATGTACTTTGACTTGTTGAGTAAATTATCCAAACTATTCATATGACACACTATAACCAAAATCTCTATTCACTTCTCGAGCAGTGAAATATTTGCTGAAACGGACTCAATAATCCGGGTAAAAACAGAATTGCGTCATATATTACCTCAAGAGTTGCGCCACACCGCAAATCGTCCGCCGATTGATAGTGAAGAGACCGAAGAAGAAGGGGGCAACAACATTGAAGATGGCTGGAGATATGGAAACAATGATGATGAGGAAACACCGGATGAAGATTGACCTCTACTTAGGTTTGGACATGTAGATAGATGAGGTGGTCTGTTATAGTTTCTCGCACTCTAAATCAATTCAGTCATGGGGAATTTCATTTTTTACCTTAGGTAGTAGTTCATTCAGATGGTGCATCGATATATTGTACTCAGTTATCTGCTCCTAAATGTTCACTCCCCTATGTTGCAGAGTGACTCGTTGCCATTCTATGTGATAGTTTGAATATTGTTTTCCTTTGGAATGAATTTTCATTTGAAATGTTACTCAATTCATTATTTTATTAGATGAACTAGGTTGCTGGAAACACCATCCATGCAACATGCAATTTAGCCATAAACATGTTTTATTTACTACAATCTACATATTTTTCTGGAAAATGTCAGAGTGTCAGAACATTTTAGCATTAAACATGCATCGATGTATTGTACTCTTTTCTCTGCTCCTGAATATGCAGTTCACCATGTGACAGGATGACTAAGTGCCACAGCTATGTGATTCTGTTTGCTTGATTCAGGTTCTCATTCGAAACGTTGCACAATTCAGTTCAGTTGTATTATCTGACGAACTATGTATGTTGTTAATGAAAGATGGTGCATCATTATATTGTATACTTTATCTGCTCCTGAACATTCGGTTCCCCATGTGACAGAGTGACGGCAACATCGCCGGGAAGAACTCTGTCTTCAGCGATTTGCCGGTTTGCGGGCTGCGGTTCGCGATGGGCATGGCAGTGGCTTCCACGGCCACCGGCGGGGATGGTCTGCATCGCGACGTGCCAGAACCACGGCCGGGGCTTCGTGCTGCTGCCCTGACGTGTACTCTGATGGCCGAGGGCGAGGCACGGGTAACGTGGGGTTGGGTTGCGCCACAGCTGCAGTCCGCCGGAACAGCTGCAGTCCGCCGGATCACACCGGAATCACAGGAGCTAGGTAGGTAGTATTTAGGCGGCCGGCAGGCAGGCAAGCACATCGGCATCGGACCTCTGGTAGGCGGCGCTGTACGTGGAGTGGACGGAGGGAGGCCGGCCATTAAATGCGTCGAGAAAGGGAACAAACAAGCAGATGAAGAAAGAGACGAGCAGCGGCAGGTGTGTACCTAGCAATCCCGGCTGGACAGACGAACTGATTCGGACACCAAGAGCATGGATCACCTGCCGGCGGTCGGTCCTCTCCGCATGGATCGGTAACTCGACGAGCTAGCTCGGCCGGCAGTTGGCCGCTTCGCCTCCGTTCCGTTCGCCGCCGCGCCGCCTGCCTTAGAGGAGTCAGTTACTCAGTCCGTGGAATAGATCCGATTTTTGGTGGGATATGACCGAGTGACAGAAAGCGGATTGTTTTGGCGGCAGATGTATGTTAGGAGGGAATTTTTGGTGGGAAATATTTTCCCTGGAATTTTTTTAGGAAACTAATGAATTCTTTATTAGAATCAATTTTCGGTTATATTCAGTACGAGTAGTTAAAAAGATTGATGACATCCGATCAGTCCTTATGTTTAAAAAAATACTAATCAATTTGGCTATGTAAAAATTACATTACGAGTAGTGACATGTATATTGCAAATAGTTTTTTGATACGAGTATTTGGGATTGTAAAAAAATCAAATGAAACTATTTTTGCATAACTTTTCATGATCTATAATTTTTGTTTCGATAGTTTATCCATCCGAGGTAATTTTCGTGTCGATGTGCTGGACGCCTGCGCCCGATTATTGGGCCGCCCGCTTGCACAACACGTGCTGCTGCGTTCACCACTCGCACCCCCGGTGCTCCTTGCCACTGCATGTCTCGTGTCATACCCTGGTCTGCGTTCACCACTGCACCCCGGTGCTCCTTGCAACTCGCCCGCCTCTCGTCATACCGGTGCGCTTCCACGTCCCGCCACCGATCTCATGTTACACATTGTTCACATATGGTCTTGGCTACCTCCATTGATAATGTGACTTTGTGAGAGATGCAATTATTTGTGATGGGTGTGTAGTCTGACTTCATTGAAATGACTTGAAACTTTTATGGCATGATTATGGACCCAAAACATGATGTTGTGTCAATTTACGGAATTTTCCAACTTGATTTAGATATTATTACAATTATTTGTTGAATTACCATGTAATAAATTGTAATAATATGTAGATTTGGTCAAAAAAATCTACAAACTTGCAGGATGTCATGATTTTCATGTACGATCACTCAAAAAAATTCATAAAGTTTCGCAAAGTAGCGTTACACATTGTTCACATATGGTCTTGGCTACCTCCATTGATAATGTGACTTTTGTGAGAGATGCAATTATTTGTGATGGGTGTGTAGTCCGACTTCATTGAAATAACTTGAAACTTTTATGGCATGATTATGGACCCAAAACATGATGTTGTGTCATTTTACGGAATTTTCCGACTTGATTTAGATATTATTACAATTATTTGTTGAATTACCATGTAATAAATCTGTAATAATATGTAGATTTGGTCAAAAATCTACAAACTTGCAGGATGTCATGATTTTCATGTACAATCACTGAAAAAAAAATTCATAAAGTTTCGCAAAGTAGCGTTACACATTGTTCACAAATGGGTCATGTTGTCTCCATTGACCATGGGACTTTGTGAGAGATGCAACTATTTGTGATGGGTGTGTAGTCTCACTTCATTGAAATGGCTTGAAACTTTTTTGGCATGCTTACGGACCTAAAATATGTTGTTGTGTGAGTTTACGGAATTATCCGACTTCATTTAGATATTGTTAGAATTTTTGTCGAATTACCATCTAATAAACTGTAATAATATGTAGATTTGGTCAAAAAATCTACAAACTTGCAGAGGTCATGATTTTCATGTACGATCACTCAAAAAAAAATTCATAAAGTTTCGCAAAGTAGCGTTACACATTGTTCACAACTGGTCATGTTGCCTCCATTGACAATGGGACTTTGCGAGAGATGCAACTATTTGTGATGGGTCTGTAGTCTCACTTCATTAAAATGGCTTGAATCTTTTTATGATGGGACTTTGTATGTGGTCCTTTCATGTAGCATAGTCATTTATGATGGAAACAATATTTTAAAAAAATGATATAAAAATTAAAATGGCTTGAAACTTTTTTATGACCGAAAGTGGTGGAAGAGATAAGGTACGGTATGGACTGTGACCATTGCTGGTGGCTGCTATTTGTAGTGTATTCAAGATTTTTATTTTTCAAAGGAAAATGTGGTATACGACGTCATCTTTATGACACGCTGACATCAGGCAAGATTAGGAAGTTTGTACCAGGTTTGTTATCCCGGCGCTATGCACGACTCGCACCCGTGGCCCACCCACTTCTGCGCCCAATTCGCACCCCGCCCTGCTCCCTGGTCCATCGGCGGATTTCCCTACTCTCCATCTCGCCGCCGCCGCCGCCGCATAGTGCTCCGCATCGCCTAGACCGCTCTCCATCGACGCCGCGTGGAGCGCTGCCCCGCCCAGACCTGGCCGCCCGCCCCTCACCAGTATAGGCCGCACCACGCTCCACGGCCGCCGCTGCACCCAACGCTGTGTGCACCTCGACGCCCCGGCGCCGCAGCTGACACCGACGCAACCGCCGACGCCGCCGACAACCGTGGACAACAACACCGGTGCTGCCCAGTCGACACCGACAGCGCCGCCGACTCGGCCGTCACGCAGGCCCACACCGCCCGATCCTCTCCATCACCACCGCCGTCACAGTCCCACCGGCCGTCGCACAGCTCAACACCGACACAAACCTACACAGCAGGTACCAGCATCATTTCTTTTATTTAGTTTATTACTTCCTAATTCATGCCTGCTTCCTGTTCGATACAATGCTAGAGTGATATGTTAACACGTTCCTGCATTTCAGTACATGTTTGCCCCCCTCGAAATTCCAATTTACAGTGAACTACAATCCTGTCGGCTCTGCTTTTATTTGGGTAGTTCGTGTGCAATTTCAGAGTCCATAAAATACTCAAGGAATCACTTCCACGTATATGAAAATATTTCTATAGAATGCTTTTATGATTCCTCCATTAAAAAAAAAAAAAAGTTCCCTCCCTAATTGAAATAGTTTGCTTCCCTTCCCAAAAGGCTGCAGGAATTCAGGATACAGTCCATGTCGATAGAAAATAAAAGTCAGAGCAAGACATTCAAGTCGAATTCATGACTGAATATGAACAACTGAACACTAGTACAAATGCACAACAATCTCTGCAGCAATCCTGTTGGAATTCCATTTACTGCCGTCGCCCGTCCACTCTTTTTTCATTAATGCACGGTTTCATTAAGAGGAAGAGAAGTGTACAGTGACCAAACCACTGGACCTGACACCTGTGTAACCATCCTCTGAACTGAACTTGACAACAATCATAGTGGTCAAGGTGAGCAAATAGAGCTACACCTGTGTTACCATGCCTCTGGAGGTGACATTATTGTCATGTCATCCTCTTTCTTTGCCTTTTTCTTTTCTTTTCCCACCAAACTAAGGACTCAATCTCATCACTTTTGATCTTAATTTCTACTGCTACTGATGGCATGATCAGCCCTTCTCAGGAAAAATCTGAACTATTTCTGTACCAGCTGCACAAGAACTCTCAAGATAAATTGCATGTACTGAGTCCGGTCAGGTAGATCTATGTGAAGTAGCAAAAGGAAAGGCCATGTTAACATTCCTAAGATTCAGAAACACAATATTGTATTCCTTTGAAGATGACATGATCTGAACCATGTCTATTTGTTTCAGGCTGACATAATCTGAATCATTTTTGCTTGGCCAATTAAATTTTCTTGTCGCCCTGTTTTTTCCCGCTACCACAATTCAAATACTATTTTATATGCAACATATCTAACACCAGTAAAACAGGGTGTGCCAGTGTCATTTCATCACCAATCATAATCGGAATAATCCCATCCGAAGGCTATTTTGGTTCCTGAAGTTAAAACAAGGTGAACGACCTGGATATATTTTCTTATTGCTACTGTTTATAAACTTTTCATGCCTCATCACAAGGATAAACAAACTAATGCAAAGATAGTATTTCTTGTTTTCAGTCAATTAATGGACTTAAGTGCTATTAAGAGGTTGTTACAATCTGAAAGACCAAGTGATGAGTACATAGCTGGAGTACATGGTTTTATTGAGTTTGCCTATAGTGGGAAAAGGTCTGATGCAAAGATTCAATGCCCATGTGTCAAATGTGTCAACAGTAAAGTTACAGATACAAGAAAACAAAGGTATGATCACTTAGTGTGTCATGGAATGCCGCGTGGATACACTATATGGGGTTGTCATGGGGAAACAAAGATCTTATATCTCTGCTAACAAAGATTCGAGTCATGTTCAAAAAGAAAAAAGAAACAAAGGCTCGAGCCAGCACATCCAAGTTTAAACAATAATATGCGTCAAGTAGTTCATGAAGCCTTTGGATATATAGAGACCGGAGATCACACAAACGGACCTCATGCATCACCCGAAGATGGACCAGATGCGGAAAAAGAAACTTTCTTGGATTTGCTTAGGGATGTCGATACACCTTTATGGGTAGGATGTGAGCTATCAAAACTTTCTTTCCTTGTCTTATTGTTTCATGTGAAGTCAAACAACAAGTGGAGTAATAAATCAGTTAATGATCTACTTCAAATCTTACAAATGAGCTATCCCAAATGGTTCAAATATACCAAAAACATTCATGGAGGCTCGAAAAGATTGTTGGAAAACTTGGCCTTAAATATGAGAAGATTCATGTATGTCCAAATAATTGCCAGACTCTATCGGAAAGACAAGAAAGATGATGACTTCGCTCAAAATGCAAAGCTTCAAGATGGAAAAATAAGCCGATGAAACAATATTAACAAAAAGGAAAGAAGAAAGGCAACCCCAAATAAGGTATTGCGTTACTTTCCAATCAAACCTAGACTTAAAAGGCTTTTTATGAACAAGGAAACAGCCAAGTTAACTAGATGGCATGATGAGGAGCGTATAAAGGATGGTGCTTTGCCCATCCTGGCGATCGTAAGCTTGGAAATCACCGATTCTCTCCACCCTCACATTGCATCGCATTCTCGAAACATGAGATTTGCAATAGCAACAGATGGTTTCAACCCATATGGGAAGTGGAATTCTAAACATAGTTGTTGGCCAGTAGTATTAGTACCATACAACTTTCCACCATGGTTATGCATGAAAGCTTCTTCTCTTATGCTCACTCTAATAATTCCTGGTTACCCTGGAAAGGACTTCCATACATTTATGCAGCCAGTTTATGATGAGCTAAATGAGTTGTTTGAGGATGGTATGTCTACATATGATGCATCTAGAGAGGAGAGATTTCAGCTTTATGCTACAGTATTGCATACTGTGAGTGACTACCCTGGGACAGGGTTACTAGCAAAGTACAGTGTTATGGGACAGCTGGGTTGTGTGTCCTGTGATGATGAAACAGGTTCAATGCGCCTAAAACATGGTTTCAAGCAATGTTTCATGGAACACCGACGATTTCTACCTGCTGACCATGAGTTCCGTTATGATGCTAGTTCATTTGATGGAACCGAAGAGCATCGGTCTAGGCCTATTTCTTATTCTGGAGAATCTCTTTTGGAAAAGATAAAATCAATTAGTGATTTTGAGAAGTCTAAAACCTGGAAGGGTGTTAGTGGCCTATTTTGTTTGTCTTACTGGAAGTATAATCTGCTACGACACAATCTTGACTTTATGCACATATCGAAGAATGTGTGTGAAAATACAGTTGGGACACTTTTAGAAATGGAGGCTAAATCAAAGGACAATCTACAGGCAAGGAAAGACTTGGAAGAAATGAACATCAGGCCAGATCTACATCCACAAAAAAAGGCTAATGGTAAGTATTACTTGCCTCCTGCTTTGTACAACATGTCTAAAGAGGAGAAGCAACAATTCTGTAAAGTCCTTCATGACATAAAAGTTCCAGATGGTTATTCTAGTAACATCTCTAGATGTGTAAATGTTGGTCAAGCAAAAATTTCAGGCCTAAAGAGTCATGACTGCCACATACTAATGCAACAACTCATGCCACTTGCTTTGAGAGGTCTTCTTCCGATGAAGTTAGATCACCATATTTGATCTATGTGGATATTTTAGAGAACTGAATGCAAAAGTTCTCCACGTTAATGAACTTGAGAAGTTAGAGGAACGAATCATTGTGACATTATGTCGGATGGAGATGATATTCCCACCGGGTTTTTCACTATCATGGTGCATCTTGTTCTTCACTTAGCAACAGAGGCAAAAATAGGTGGTCCCTGTATGTTATCGGTCAATGTATTTTGTGGAAAGGTATGTTCTTATAAAAAATTAAGATCCATGTTTGGTACCTTCTCTTTGCATGCTAAATTATATTTTTTATTAATTAATACTAGTTTGTGCAGGTACCTTGGTGTTTTGAAGTCAACCGTGAGAAATAGAGCTCATCCAGAGGGCTGCATTGCAGAATCAGCTCTAGCAAGTGAGGCAATGCACTTTTGTTCAACATTTCTTGATGGTTTTGAGACCCTGTCTAATAGTCTTTCATGGAATGAAGACAATGATGAATCACCTCAATGCTCTACTAGATATGCATCAACTCTTTTTCCTCATCCCGGGAACCACTTGGAAAGCCACGTAGTTATGTTACTCGAGAGGTTTGGCTAAAGTACAAGCACATAGATATGCGCTATTCAATTGTTCTCATGTCCATCCATACCTCGTAATATTTCAAAATTAGAAACATAAATTTATTTTGATGTCTCCCATAATTCTTCCTACATGTAAATTGTAGAGCTCATGCCGAAGAGATCATGGGAAAAGGTACTGGACGTAGAGCCAGTCAAAGAGATGTTGAGAAAACCCAAAATGAGATCTTCCATAAATGGTTTAGAAGTCATGTAAGTACCTTAACTCAAAATGCTTTACATGTAGCACTAATGTGCAAACCGAACGTGTGTATAATTGTACGTATAATGCGCTTAGAGAGTGAAAAAAGGCATTCATGGTGTTATAGATGACATTAGATGGCTAGCTCGTGGCCCAGCTTGAAGCCGCAAAAAGGTATCGTGGCTTTCAACAATGAGGTTTCCGTTTAGGCCTAAACGATTGGATGGAGTGACACAAAATAGTGGTGTAGTGGTAACTGCAAAAACATCAAGTTATGCCAGTGCAAGTGATGGCAAGCCAGTTTTAGGTGATGTGACTTACTATGGGAGGATTATTGATATTATTGAGCTAAACTACTCTGGGAAATTTTCTGTGGTACTTTTCAAATGTGAATGGGTTGATGTTATTTCCTAAAGAGGAATAAAGAAGGACAAGGATGGCTACACACTAGTTAATTTCTCACACTTGATACATACAGAGAAAATATTAGGAGAAAATATTAGTCATGAACCGTACATTTTTCCTAACCAAGCTGACCCGGGTATTTTATTCTCAAGATCAAGACAAAGAAAATCTTGGGTGGTCTCAGTAGTCATGAAGATGAAACCAAGAGATATATATGATACAGGTTTTGATGAATGGGAAGATGATGTAGAAAATGAGCCATTCCATGTCACACACCTTGGAGATATGTTCAATAATGCAAATGTAAGACATCAATGGACGAGAAGTGACATTGAGGGAACCACGGTGGATGCTAGTGATGTTGCAGATGCTAGTGGCAATGAATTGAATGACCAATCTTAGTTCATGTCGTAAAGACCCGACTCTTGAAGTGCATGCTCATTTATTCAGGGTCCACGAAGGGTCCCTAGAAGGTAATGAAAATTAACACATTTACCATGCGATAAGCCTTATCATACATTTAATTGTTGTACCATACTTTTTGCGGCTAGGTTGTGTTCCTGTAAGGAGAGAGCAACTCTTCACAAACTTAGTCCTATGAGGATGCATACTACGTCCCGCACCAAAACAGATGACACCAAAGCAAAGGCTACATATCCGATGAATGATTTTATCTGTGATGACATGTATTTATAATTTTTTTATTTGATATGTGATGGAACTCCTTTGGAACAAAATTATGGTTTCATGAGATAAACATGTTTAGGATAATTCATGGATTTGTGAGATGAACTCATGATTATTGAGCTTATTATTGTGTCATGCCAAGAATTTTTATGCCCGTAATTTCTATCATGTTCAATATTAACTTATTTTATCTGCTTATCGTTCCATAATTTTAAGCTCAATTGTGGTGATCAGCCTGCTCGTTCTAGTCCCATGTCATGTGCCAAATATATGGAGTATACTAAAAAAAAAGGGACAATATACATTATGGCAACAAAATCAAGTATCCAACATTTTGAGGTCTATTTTTTTTTTTAAGTTAACGATTAGAGTCCCAAAACCACGAAGTGTGACAATTATAGTACCGTATAGCAATTTTTTCGTGCTAGGGAAAGCAAGCGCGAGCAGGAGCGGGATTCAAGATATTTGTATCCACCGTGAGGGAACATGTGCGCGACGAGTGTGGGCGATGTGAAGAGTCTACCGGACGATTGCTCTACAAATCTTTGTAACACTTGGATTGTAACATTATTTTCTCATTACTACATGGCGTATATTTGTAACATACTTTATATGTTCCATTTATGTGTTACAACGTAATGCTCTATTGTAACATTTTGCTTGTAACACTAATTTTGTGTTGCTAAAATTATTGGCGTTAACACATTTTTTTTATGAAACAAGTGTTTTGTGTTACAACCGAAGTCTGTAACACTCTATTTTGTGTTATTCTTGTGAGATTTCATTGTAACACATTGATGAATATGTTACAAGAAAGTGTTACAATATCCTTTTTTTGTGCTTAGGTTTTGTGTGATCTTGGGATTGTTTTGTGAATCTTGGATCATACCACAATCAAATGGTCCTTGAGAACTCCTTAGGCAATGGTGATGATATCTTGTAGAGTAGTTCAACAAGTTAGTTTTGTTGGGTTACAACTTTATCGTGAAGGAAAGTTGTACTCAAGTTGTTTATTATTTCATGCATCGTCAAGCATCATGTTTATACTTCATCATGCTAAAGCATGCATCATCATTTACGTGTAGTAAACAAGAGAGTGATATGGTTCGTGATGATCGAGATTGAAGACGGTGAATCCACCGAGGTGATGGGGTCAAGATTAATTTTGGTGATCCGGTTTTGGAATCGACTTTCCCTACAACACAGGGCAAGCCCCTGAGCATAAACCCTTCTCTGTTTTATAAATGTTTTATTTACCTTAAGTCTAGTGCAATGTGCATTAAGTTAGTAGGAGTTGGTTGATACCGTTGCCGCATGATTACCTTGATCTACAGTTATTCCAGATGTTATCCCACTAGTAAGTGTAGGTCGATCTCTTATGCTTAGTAATGCCTAGACTTCGGTAGAAGTCGAATGATGGCTTCATCGTTCGCGAGATATAGGTTTTATCTTTGTTCCTCCCGGCTATGGAAAAGAGAACACCCCGATGGTGGTTCATGAGAATAAATATGGTAGTATTGAATTTGAGATCGGACGGGGCGTAGGTTGAAAAGCCGGGGGGATACCTAGCCGTGCTTGTCCCGTGTTGGTCGTATAAGGACCGTCCGTTGTTTGGATTGTTAAGTTCGACTTTTTGAATGCAAGTTGCGCCCGAGGTCGCTTTGGTCAATGGCACGGCCGCCCGGTTGTCACCCCGTGTCGGTCGACCCTAACTAACCACATGCCTTGGGTAAGCCCTGATCTCGGGGTGTGCCAAATCGAATGGCAACCACGCGACCGGAGTGGAGAGATGACGGAATACAAGATACCCTCGCTGGGTTAAAGTCCCAGGTTGGAGGTGTATCGTATTCTCGGTGGCGCAGCCTCGCTCCCGCTTTGGACCGAACTAAGTGAGGGTTGATATATGCAAGCTTAAGTGCTACATATGTCGTGGTGGTTAGGGATCCCCGTTGGGTTTGAATCGATTCGCGAATCGCCGTTGCTTCTCGGTTATGGAGACCCGTTCTTCGCCCATTCATCGTAGTAATTGAAGAAACAAGGTTACTCATGGTTATGAAAGGAAAAGAGATACGAGATAAGTTGAGATGTGTTGCTTAAAAAGTGTTTGAGATAGAACAGGTGCAAATCTAGCTTAATTATGCTTCAACAAAATTGATGCTAAAAATATTAAAAATAAGGATCCACTTGTAGTAAGCTTTTCTGCAAACTCCCCTTTTCTAGCTCTACTTCCCTTAAGCCAGCATATCCTTGGAGTCTTTTCTTTTGTCGGGTAAGTCTTGCGGAGTACATTGTGTACTCAGGGTTTGTTAACCCTTGTTGCAGGTGTTGACTCATGCTGTTAACCAAAGTTGTGTCGGTGGGCTCGACATGACTTGGATGTCTCCTTTAGTTATACTCAGCTTTCGCAAATTAAGTTAAGTTTACTCAAAAGTAACTTACTCATATTTTGTAAATCAATGTTATTATTCTTCCGCACTCTGATCTATATTTTTGTAACAAATGTGGTAATGTTGTAGCTACTCCTTTATTGATCCCGGTATGAGAATGGTGTAATCGGGGTTCCGGCGACACCCGACAGCTTCTTAAGTTATTGGGTGCATCTGCATATGTGCCGAGGTCTTTGGGACAAAGACAGTGTAGGTGGGCCCAGTAATTAGGAGGTTACTCCACGGCAGCTCGGTGTCCGGCGATGGGTGAGAGAGGCGAGCAAGACAGCGAGTATGGGAACCGCCAGGTGCGGAAGAGGGCGACAGTGGGCAAGACAACAAGACCCGGAACCGCCGGGTGCAAAAGGTAGCACGCGAGGCGGCGGTTTTGGTGTCCGGGCAATACTTCGTAGGGAGTGCGGATGGAATTTAGTCAGGCGGACGGGATTAAGGGGCGGACAGAAATTAGCCCGATGACAGTAACATTTAAGCCTTTTTAGTAGTAGAGATATAAGATTCGGCACAAGCAAACGTTATGCCAAAGAGTGCCTCGTAATAGTAATGCTTCAGATGAGTCCTAGGCATGGATAAGACAAACTAAGTTCACTGTAAATACGGTTCATCTCAGAATAAGAAATGAAGTTCAGCAAATGGGAATTTATGTAACAGCAATCCAGGCATCCAGCAAACGTTGTCAAAGTGCTGGTTCGACTTGACCACAAAGATTTCAGGGCCAAGTGCCTTGATTTGACATGGCATATAATGGAAACAAAGGCACTGCTGATTGTTTCAACATGACAGAAGGTAATATCCCTTGGTCATGATTCCAGTTCGTGCGTGTTAACATATGTTGTACTCTCGAGCTGTTGAGAAAATGATGTAGCATCCACAATCAAGCAGCTGGAGATCACTTCATCAGGCTTTCAATGATGTATGAGCCATACAGGTCCCTGCAGTATAACATCCAAACTGGTCTAGTTTTGATAACATGCAAATTATTTTCCTGCATAGAATAGTATGAAGCAAGCTATAGAGTAGTAACATATCTGCCGGAGTATGTGGAAGAATACTCACATCGAGTACTTGATTGCGTTGATGGCATCTTTCGCTGGGAGGAACTCATTCACTGCAACCTCTTTGTTTAAATTCTTTTTATCTGTAAACGCAGCAGAAATATAATAGTTACTGCATTTGATGATCTTAAGTGTGGGACAAGTTGTGGATACAGTTTAAGACCATACAATCTTCAAAAAAGTGGTGGATCTCTTGAAGGCGATGCGGGGGAAGGTCTGTGATGTCCTTGTAGTGACGGAATTAAGGGTCATCAGCACAGACTGCTATAATCTTGTCATCTTTCTCGCCCTAGTAATGCTGAACAATGATTAAATAAGATGGAAGAATTCAGCCTTGGGATAGAACTAATTTACAAGAACTGTTATATCTAAAACTTCATAAGCTTATCTCCCATAAGGGAGTTCTTTTAATTCTCAGCCTCCTGATTGGTTTCGGTCACTGGTAACTGAAGCATACCGGCTGGCGTCGTCCCTGTCTCCACCACGACTTCAATGCCGCCGAAGCCACGTCATCCGCGTATGCGCTGAATCGTCTTCCTCCGCTGCCACTGTTCGGCTTCCCACCCGCAAGGTGTTGCGTCGCCGGCCGGCCGCCTCCTCCCCTTCGAATCCCAGTGGCCGTTTCCCGCACCACAGCCGTTGGCCTTCGATAAACCCCACTCCCCTCAATCCCATTCCTCTCAATCCCCAATCCCCGACTCTGCTCGCACCCCACCTGAAAACCCTAGCACAGGCACACGACCTCCGTGTGCAGCGCGTCGCTGCCATGGCGGCCCCCTCCACTCCAGCTTCGGCCACAACGTCGCCGCCGCCGGCGGGGGCAAGACCATACAGGAGATGTACCAGAAGAAGACGCAGCTGAAGGTCTTCGACGAGATCCTCCTCAACGCCGTCGACAACAAGCAGCGGGATCCCACGATGGACGCGCTCCGCGTCGAGATCGACGTCCAAGGCTGCTGCATCTCCGTATACAACAACGGCGACGGGATCCCCGTCGAGGCCCACCAGTCTACGTGCCTGAGATGATTTTCAGCCACCTCCTCACCAGTAGCAACTACAACGACAACGAGAAGGAGACCACCGACAAGGTGTGATGTTTAATTGATTGTTCCTGGACATCAGTATGAGGGGAGGCGATTTTGTTTTCAACTGGATTTTTTTTTCGAATCAGGTGAGATGTTATGTTTAGGAAATAGTGACAAAAGATTCTGGAAGAAATGTGTGTCAGCGAACAGAAGAGGAGGATGAAGAAGGTGGCGACATCAGTTCTGATGTATGTCTTCTTCGATCTAGGACTAATATTTTGTTGTACATTAAAGTATGGAATTATGGTTTGTCAGCTACTACCTCCACCCCAAAAAATATAGCTACTTCTGGGTTTGTTTTTTAGTTAAAAAAATTATACGTTAATGTACAGAAAACTGTACAGAGGGAGTAGTATTTATTGTTGAATTTGATTTATTTTATGCCTTGTAGGAAGAGAAAGAAAGGATTAGCGATCAGCAGGAGAAGGCCCAGCTAGAAAAGAAGAAGAAAGAGATGCAGCAAACACAAGGAAGGTAATCATCTATTTAGCTGATACTTCTTGCCTTGTGTCTATTTCTTCTGGAGAACAAATCGATTATAGTCATAGAGTTGAAAAGGATATTCCAAATGAAAACACAGAAGACCATAAAATCAAAATATGACAGGATCTTGATTGCCCAAATATGTATTTTGATCAACATTTAGTGTTGATATTTTTTGATGCTCGAATTGTAGGAATACCATTTAGTTAGCTATATATCAATTCCGACAAGGAATTTGTTGAGATCACCACAGAGCCAGTCGTTTGCTTGAGTGAATGTTGGTGTATGATTCCCATAATTTTTCCATGTTAATTGGCAATGCTTTAACTATATGAGTGGCTCCTAAAGACGTTTATTTTACCCCCAGTTAGTTGCTTCTAAACTTTTGTTTGATGTGTTAATGTGCATGTAGGTTACAGTTCAGATGGTGAGTGTCATCTTTTTTTTTTTCCTCTTTAATTCTCTGAATAGCAGCCAATGAGTTCAGCAAATTGGCTCACATATCCTAATTCACCAAGGAAGGCCATGTTGTATTTCATCTGAAAGCCCCGTAGCTTGTAATTCAAAAAAGGAACGATTTAAAAGAATTTGGAGTTTGTGATTGCACAGACTGTGCTTGTGATATAGCATATTGCCAGCACTTTTAATTGTCCTTTTCTCTGCTGACCAATGACTATCCTACGAATAATATTGTCCCCATACATGTTTTTCGGAGTAGCCTGAAGAGTGGTAATACTTCGGGTCTTCCTTGGTGTGCATGGCTTGGATTTTCAAATACTTCTATTGATAGATATCTTATCAACTGTCAGGACAAGTTCTGGCTAAAAGGTTAGAGGTACAAATTTAAGTTCAGGAGGCTTTTATTTAATTTATTGTGTATGCATTACTACTATTATGAAATTATTATTCACAATTCCACACACATGGTGTTAAAATCAAGTGTTTTTTTATGACTGAGAAGTTAACTTCCAGTCAATCTAACATTTATTGTTTTAATTCTTTGCACAGGTTGCTTCAACAAGCTGGTGCCACTGTGTTTCAAAAACACTATAATACACTTCAGTTACAGGCTTCAGTCCAATTCGAGCTGTTTCATTAAGTACATATTTTCTATAAGAGCAAGAAACTGAAACACATCAAGTATGTCGCTTTGGAGTTGTGATGCCCTGTTCCTTGGAACTGCCATCACCCGATTAGTGAGGAAGACAAGAAAAAATGAAAGCAAGGAGTAGAAAGGAATATGTGGCAGCTCTGTTGCCCTGCGGTGCTCGCTACTGCTTCTAAGGTCTTGCAACCTAGAATAGGCAAAAACTCTGTTTTTCGTTTATTAAGTGGCTATATTTTTTTCCCAATAGAAACTCATAAAACTAGATAGTTGTATGTACCAATGGTCTAATCATTGTAATATTAGTGAGAGTTTGTATTTCTTTCATTGGTTGATTAATATTTGTTCTATGATAAATCCCATAGCAACATACTAGGCATTCATCTTCTAATTCTTAGTGGTTTCATCTTCTAATTCTTAGTGGTTAATATTCGAGATCGTTTCTATTTCTCTTGCGTGCCCGCGGCAATGCGCTGGGAATCCTCCTAGTTCTATAGAAAGGTCTTATGGTAGCTTGGTCAAAACTGACACATCCAGTGATATCTGAATTAAATGGAAGAACACAGCGCAATAACCCATAGCCAAAAGTAAAACAGAGCAGACACTATGCGATGAGGTGATGGAGACACTAGACCTGATCAATCATAGGCATGAGCCCAATAGCACCAGCTCGCAGGTAACACCCAGGGACAACTTCTTCCTTCCAGAAAAAGAGAACACAATGTTAGAGTAAAGCTGATAATGGAATGCTACCGAAACGCTTACATTAAATACCTGCATCAGTATGAGGACATCCATGGGGTCGCTATCCTCACAGAGTGTGCGTGGAATGAAACCATAGTTATGTGGGTAAACAACAGAGGAATAAAGGACACGTCCACCTGTAACAAGTATCTTGATTACATACCGTCAATGTGAAAAACAAGATGTAGCTAGCAAGACACTTTAATCCTAGGTGTTACTAACGGTAGCGGAAATATTGTTAATAACACATTATTCCTTTGAAATAAGTATTGCACTCTGTATGGAGCAGTGCCAATTGCCTCTTGGCTTAGGCACACACATCAACAGCAATGTTGTTCTCCATCTAATAGGAGTATATGGTGCATATAATTACTATAATTACTAAATGATTTGAAATTAAGAAATATTGAAGCAAAATCGATGTGCTGAACATGAAATAGGACCTCACCTTGATCAGACCACTAGTCCAACTCATACTTAACCTTGCTGCCTCTAGGAATCTCAACCACCTGACAATTGAAAAAAATGTACATGTAAACTTAGTTTATAGGAATCAATCAAGTTTGAGATATGCTTTATTCCAGCACAACTGAAGACAGGTAAATAAAGGAGTTCAGGCTGCAAGAAATAATATCTAGTATCCAATAGACGACTAGTATGTTTATAACTGGTTTATACGAAGCCATTGATGATTGGTGACTACTATACTGCAATAACACAACTTGAAACATCATGTATCCGTAATACAAGACAGTTTGAGACATGTTTGTATCACTAGATCATATATTAATATATCACAGCCAAAATGATGTGAAAATTAAAAAAATCATGAGAATGTTGTCCCACAAGTTTCAATAGACCTAATACATGTAGGGAGGTTATGAAATGTGGCGTCCACAACTGCTAACCAGGCCAAGTTTAATGTAAGTATGAAGAAGATAAAAAGCTTTAAATTGCTATCCATCAGTAATATCAGAATTCAGAACACCAACCATATTTGTAAATAAATTTACTAGTAAACGGTAAACTTACACAATTGAACACTTCAGGAGCCCCTGGTCCTGCATTTGAATGTGTACACGGTAAGGCAAACACAAACAGCAAATCACTTATAGAGCAGAGCGCTAGTGCATTTTGATATTCTTACACCATGAGGGAATCAGGGAATGGAAAGGTGACAATATCATAGTCTATGAAACAAGCATAGAAAAACAATAGGAGTATATCCTTAATGAGGGAAGAAGTGTTTAGTACCTATCTCTAAATCATGCCATGGGTGAGCAGCAACATGTTTCTGGGACATGGAAGAAAGGATACGCTCATTGAGAACACCATGGCTATGATATAAAACAATTTCATTAATTCAACAATTCTGTATTCAAGGACCATAAGAGGCAAGTTAAATAGTTTACGCCACTTTGTAGAGTATGTGCTCAAACAATAGGTAATCAAATCAAATAATAACAGCCTCGACCGGTTCAGATTGCTGCTGCAGCTTGCAGCTGTGAAGGACCAGCAAGCCGGAAGTAGCAGTTACCACGCTGAACCTCGGTATCCTTTGTATACGCAACTTTACCATCTCAACTATTCAGTCTAGCCCACTGTCCTAGATCTCAGCATAATTGTACCCAAGATGACACAATTCCCGAATTTCCAGAACAAGGATCGGTTCAATCTGTATTGTCTGCTGAAGATCAACATGCAATGCCTAAGTAGACTTTTGCAACCAACTTACACAATTCTACACTTCTAAAAAAAAATACTAGCACCATATCCATGACCTCACGGCAGTGACTAATTTGAGCAAGGAAGTTCATGGCTTCTAGCTCTGTTGTTGTGTCTAGGCAGAAAAATAATTCTAATCAGAAACTGATTAACTTTTGCAGCCATGGACAGTCAACAACTTGGGAACGCAGAAAAGCTCTTTCTTCTAAGTAACTTCAAAGCCACATGGAAGCGGAAAAGGCAAACGGAAAGTGGCATTCTAAGCTACTCCCTCCGTCCCTAAATAGATGTCATTCTCACTTCCCCGGTGAAAGTCAACGTTTTCAAACTGCAAGAATTATATATTAAAATATATAAATATTTATGCTAAGTAATTAGTATCATTGAAAAGATCTTTAAGTCTAGTTTTTTAATAAATTTATTTGGAGATATAAATGTTGCACGTATTTTCTACAAAACCTAGTGAAAAGTTGAAAAAGTTTGACCAAAAGACGCATCCCACAGTGACATCTAAAAAGAGACAGAGATAGTACTGCAAACAGCATAAAGAAAGACGCCAATAAACAATGCCAAATGAAATTAATGTATGTACGGGATTGCTAAAGGGCGCGATTAGATTAATACATAGTACAGCTTTTTCTATGCAAGCTACCAGCAGCCGTCAGAAGGACCGAAATAAATTAATCGAAACTAGCATGAGCCCATAGCCAAAAGTAAAACATGAGCCCATGCCATGAGGTGATGTGGAGAGACTAAACCTGATCGATCATAGGAAACCTGATCGATCATAGGCATGAGCCCAATAGCACGAGCTCGCAGGTAACACAGGACAACTTGTTCCTTCCAGAAAAAAAGCACACAATGTTAGAGTAAAACTGATAATGGAATGCTATCGAAACGCAACATACATTAAATACCTGCATCAGTATGAGGACGCTGGTGCATTTGGGCCACTTCGCCCCACGCAGCAGCGCTCCCGCTCCCGTCCACCACCGCGCCTTCCTCTGCCGCCGTCCCTGTCCTGCCCTGCCCGGGCTGCTCAGCGGCAGCGCGCCATCCCGAGCACGAATTTTCTCCACCTTATCTCTTCAGCCCCCCACCACCCACCTTCCTTCTTCCTCCCCTGCCTCCCACCCGCGCGCACGGCAGCACCGCTTCCGCCGCCGCCGCCCCGTGGCGCCCCTCACCGCCATCCCCTAGCACGCCCGCGCCGGCCCACCACCAGCACCTCCCGCCGCCGCCGTCTCCAGCCCAGGCAGCGGTTGCCGTCGACGCCCCCGCCCAGGCGCCGGCCCCAACCGCCGGCCTCCATCGCCCGGCCCAGCTGCTGCCCTCCTGCCTATTACGAACAAACCTCAAATCTGATCCGACGGTAGAGGCAAATCTGATCCCATCTAACGGTAGAAAACAGGTCGCCCCCATCCATAGGCTGCCTATATAAACAGCGGCTGGCTAGATCCATATCGCCGCCGCAACAACCACCGATCCACCACCATCTCCTCCTAGCTGCCGCCGCACGCCGCATCTCCGTCTCGCCGCCGCCAAAAGAAAAGATGGTCAGCGTACGCATCATCTGCCACGCCGACCTCCAAGCCCTGCAGCTGCAGGACCGCTCCGATAAGTTCATGCATGTAGAGCTCGTCTGTCTGGAGTCTGTGCGCATAGCGAGCGACTCGTATGCACTCCTTCGCGACCTGATTGACCAGAAGTCCACGCAATACTTGGGCAACCGGACTGAGTGGAGGTACTGGGACTGCTGCCAGATTGATCTCCTCTCGCTCGTGGCGGCGCGTGGCGCTGGAGCTCCACAAGATCAAGCATGATCTGTATCCCCTCCTCGTTGTTCAGGATGCCAAGCTGGAAGGGGACTTCCTGAAAGCTCTCCTACTCCTGAAGAACTCAGCAGTTACCCTCGTACGTCTGGCGAAGGACGCTAAGGAAATAGTCGAAAATGAGGATGAAGATGAGGGTGATGATATTCTCTTAGGTAAAGTAGGCAAAGTTGGAGAGGTGGGCAAAGTGTTTGAGGATACCGCTGATCTGGTACTGAAAGGAACTCACAACATTGCCTGGCTTCGGGCAAGTCTCCCCGTCCGTGCTCGAGGTGGTCGACGTTCTGATGTCGACCCGGTTCTTTTTCCCCGATCCTGAGTAGACTATCAGTTGTTTCTTGCCAGCTCGTGGCTGTTGTGATGGCAAACAGTTTAGAACCACAGGGGTAGTTTGCACATACTTCTCAGACCGGCGACACCTTTTAGGTTTGGATGAAGTTAATGGATTTTAAATGATTTGTATTATGGTGTTGTTTTCTCATTACTCTTTGCTAGAGTATAACTTGCAATTACTTTCGCTTAGGATGATCCCGTGGGACGGGAGCTCCACCACCATTCCGTGGAAATCCGGTAGCTCCACAAATATTACGAAAAAATTTATTACAGAAACACAGTTGTACTGTGCAGTCCACATAGAGGTATTCTCTCTTTTGGATAACAGAGATGCTGAGGAGGGGGGAGGGAGGGCCAGCGCGCCGGCACGGGGCGGCACCACCGTGGGCGTCGACCGGACGGAGACGCCGACGACGTCCGTACACAGTCGCGGGTTCCATTCCAGCCTTCTAGGCAGGGCCCGGGCGAGAAGCCGAGAACCCGGTCCGGCCCATCTCTTCAAGACGATTTACGCAACAAAAAGGGCCAACCAGCGTGGCCACGCCGCCAGTTTTCACGGCCGTCCGATCGGATGGATGGATGGCTCAGATCGGTCCAGTCCCGGGCATTTTCCAAAAAGCCCTTGACCTTTAGCGAAATCACCATTCCGTACTCCGTCTCTCGGGGCGGCAGCGTGCTGGTGACACCGGAGCCCCCGCCCTCGACAAGGCCGCGCTCCACAGCGGCTTCGCAGGTTGCAGCGGCGGCCCTCAAGCCTGGGCGGCGACAAGCCCCTTTCGCGTCCACCTGCTTGCCCCGTCGCAACCGTGACTGCGGAGCGGTGCACCCTAGCGTGAATGTGATGCGGGCGGCGCGGGCGCATCGTTCCCGGCCATCACGGCGCGGGTGGAGGCATACGTACGGCGATGAGCCCTACCACGCCCGCGCACGATGCTGCAGCCGGCGCTGCGGCCGCCCGCGCGACGCCCACATTGCACCCACGTGAAGAGGCCTGGATTCCGATAGCAAGGATATCTCTAGCCTTCGTGTCGACCTCCTGCTTCTGTGTGCCCCCGCCTTCCTGGCCACCATATACCTCAATGTTGGCGACAATATTACCATGGATGATGCCCTTAAAATGTTCGATGAAATGGGCGCAAGGTATACATGCATCCCCATCTCTATTTTTACTTCTCAATATTTGTTGTTCCCCGTCTCTATCAGTTGTGCTTTGCATAGCCAGGTTTCAAGTTGAGTACAGAGATTGACACAAGTTCAATGATTTCAGTGCAATTGATTGGATGAGGACTGTACTATCTTTTTTTTTTCTTGTTAATGCACCAACTTGCCTGCGGTACATGTTAATTCGGACTATTCAGTTTCAGTTTCTCAAATGAGCTTCAGATGTCTTACTTCAAAAGTTATACTCCATCAGATGCCTTACTTCGAAAGTCAATTGTTACTGTCATTTGTTATTGAGTGCACGCCTCTTTCAATGAGAAGAATCAGAACTAACTCCATACTCTTATGATCCTGTTGTTCCTCAAGGACTAGATTGTTCCCACCTTCATTTCATTTAACCCTTACACTAATCCCACAGACCAACACGATTGACTCTATATGTGGGTTCCCGGACAAACCTATGTACATCCCTGCTAAGTGCCTAGCGATTCAGAAAGTATAGCGTGATGGGACTTGGTTACATGCATATATTAATATTTGAATGACTTGAAATGAAGCGCTACGTTAAACGTATAAATTTTGACACATTTGGACAGGTGCAACTGGTGTATTTTTGTTATCGTGATTTACAAATGGCAGTTACATCTGTTGTTATAGTGTTAATATTGATTTGTCTTGCACAGGCAGCACAACATGTTTGAACAGAGATTCGGAAGCTTGGGGAAAAAATGAAGGTTCCAGCATTGTCTGCAGGAGCTGCATATGAAGATGCAAATAATGACTGCCCTTCCAGACACACCATCGTCTAGATTTACCTACTATGAGATTATAGATCCTCTAGATTTACCAAGTGCAAATTTCAACTAATACCAATTTACGCAAGTTGGTTCCTCAAAGATATAAATTTCTATAGTTAAATACTTTCAAGATAACATTATCCGGTGGCATACATACGGCAAAACACATATGTAATAAGGTATACAAAAAAGGAAAAAAACTTTATCCTAGCCTACACATAGCTAAGTTCTCTCATCTCTATATATATGTCAACTATCATAGCTGAGGAGGGCATGTAGGCAAGGTGCATGACTAAATGTCATTGCAGGTTGCAGCAGCGGATTGTAAACTAAGGGCGGCCTCAAGGTTGGTGCTACAAGGAAGGAGATTAAATTGGAACAAAACTCCATGTCTTGAGCATTAATCTACTTGCTTTTGCTAAAGATTTGCACCCTTAATTCCTTATGTTGCTTCGAAAATCTTCACAAAGAAACAGCTTGATATACCTAAGTACTTGTTTTCATAACAAAATCATGTCTTATTGCTAGTATGTTGCATTTCAGCTTCATAGATAGATTAAGTTCTATTATGCCATCTCCCATCCCATAGCCTGAAAAGCTTTACCGATACTGTCCAAATAAAGCTTCTCAGGTAATATTTTCAGCAAAAATGTTCAGGTCTTTACTGTTGATACACGGCCTATTCTTCTAGGTCTTTTTCTCTCTCTATTAGTTAGCAGGATATTTATCCGTTTTCTGAAATTAATTCTGAAATAAGCCTCTTGTAGCATAAGATTGTCACTGCATAAAGTCAGGAAATAGGAGACTGAATAGGGAGTGAAAAGTTGTCATTATTATGGGTCTCAGGAAATGATTGTGTCTCAGCGTGTAACACTAATATTCTCTCCTATTAAGAACAAGATTTTGTCCATAGTCACCTGCGCAGCTGGGTGTGTATGAGTACCAAATCTAACCACTTGGGTGTGCTTTCAGGGTCATGAAGACAGATACACCATATATGTGCATGCATCAAGAGATAGGCTGATTCATTCAAGTCCAATATTTGCCGGTATCGAACTGAAAAGGTGTCTAACTAGAATTGGCTTAAACCTATACTGTCCTCATTGATTTACGCAGAAAATGTTTGCTAACTTTCAATATAATACAGATTGATTTTGAAAAAAAATGTTTTGTTTAATCTCAGAGTGCCATCTTTAATAATTTTAGAAGTCCATTCTTTAAATGGATGGATATAGTTTGTAGATTATGACCCGAGATTTATTAATGTTGTTGAACCATCAGCTGTAGCTATCATGACCAGTAGTACTTGTACTTGCCTACATCAATTGTGTCCAATATCATTTTTCACCCAAAGTTATAGTTGTTGTAGGATCAAAATTTAAATTTTCTTGCTAGGTGATCTGGGGCACGATTCCTACGGTTCATGCTGAAAAGAGGCTCTTGGCTCGTGCCGTACAATATCCTGAAAACCAGCATTTCGTCTTGCTTTCTGAGAGGCTAATCATTTTCATTTGTCCCATCTAATTTTGAGGGATAGGTACGTATCCTAACACTTGCTGTTATGAACGTTAGTTCATATGGGATATAGGGAGGATAACCATTGCCAAGAGGAAGGCCAGGCAAAGTTGGCGTGGAGGGAGACTAGAATCTTTTAAGGGTTGGATTGTTTGTTGTTCCTTTCTTCCTCATTCCAATGGGTCCTGGGTTGCTGGCTCCTTGGCTCTACTTTCCTGCATCAACTCTAGCTCCTAGAAATTACAAAGAGAAGACCTTGACTGCTACAGCAGTCAAGTCTTAGTCTAAGTCCTACCTGGCTGCTAGGAAGTTTCACTGCAATTGCTTGCAACCAGTAGTGAATTGTAGCAGCAGATTATCTACCAATTATACTCTAATATACTCTAGGAACTTCCCATGACACTTGCAGTTGCAGGTTTGTGCCACTTCATAACTTTGATTATGTATAGAGTTATCTCATGGAGACAAACGTCAGTTTTGATAACTGGTAAGTGAACATACCTACATAAAGCAACAAGAACATTTCACCTAATCAGAGTTGAAAAAAAGATTTGATTCAAGATACGCTTTCCTTGAAATTATGTTTTTAAAATAAGAATTTTGCTATCAACATGCCAGATTATCATTTTCTCAGTTTTGATGATCTGGTCCACATGCCGGCCTTTTTTCACTCACAATCCCACTTGGCTCTTTCCATTATTAGTTCAAAATTATATAGTTTTATGGACCGATCCTAATCCGGTCTAATCCTTAAATTTGCTAGGATAAATTAAAGGGTCCTTTACCACCCCTAATTCTGACCATACACTACCTGAAATTGTGAAGAAAGATTGCAGAAAGGGTGCACAGGTGATAATTTCATATGACCGATCACCCTACAAAGTGGAACTTTATTATAGTTGTTGCTTCATTTTTTTGTATAATGACTTTTTTGGCTTCCAGTAATCCTCTATCGTCCAAATTCAATTACTTATAACAGTTCTTATGTCTTCTCATAATTAACCTTCAATGTTTCTTCTCTTACAGTGGTTACAATGAAACAGCAGCATGCAACTCTTATTCTCGCGGACACCCTTTACTATCGGAAGTTCAAGCAAGTCTCAGCGTGAAGCACTAATATTCTCTCTATTAGTAAAATAAGTGTTTAGCTACAGTTTTATTTTGTAAACAAACTCAATTTTTCGTACTACCTCATATAAGAACAAGGATATGTACATAGTCACCTGCGCAGCTGGGTGTGTATGAGTACCAAATCCATGAAGACAGATACACTATATATGTGCATGCATCAAGAGATAGGCTGATTCATTCAAGTCCAATATTCGCTAGCAGGGATATTCGAAGTGAAAAGGTATCTAACTAGAATTGGCTTAAACCTGTACTGTCCTCATTTGATTTATGCACAAAATGTTTGCTAACTTTCAATATAATACAGACTGATTTTGAAAAAAAAAAAAAAAAAGTACTGTTTCATCTCGGAGTACCATCTCTAATAATTTTAAAACTCCATTCTTCAAATGGATGGATTTAATTTGTAGAGTATAACCTGCGACCACTGGCCATAAGCGGCAACGCCGCGATTATTTCTAGTCCATGTACTACTTCTGCTACTAGCTTGTTCCCCTAAAATAAGCTGGTAGCCTGATTCCCAAAAAAAAAAAAAAAAAAAAAAAAAAAAACTGATACCAGAATTCGCGTACTACCCTATGCTATAAAAAAGAAAAAAAAGAACCGTACTACCGCCAATCAAAAGGTTATTAACTTATTATATACGTCCTCTTCCAATACTTTTGCAACAAGATATTGCCAACAAAGAAGATATAGCCACCGTATAGACATTTATTCGGCTGGACACCCAGTAGCAGCATATGTACCATATATAGAACGGGAAAAAAGATGAACCACAGTCCACGCATAAGGTGAATATATAAATACAGTATAAAATAGAGTAACCACCACCACCACAAACAGGATTTCGACATGGCAGAACCGCACGAGGACATGCTCTACAAATTCTCACCGCGCCACCTCAGTAATCTTGGGCTCATGTGACATGTTTTTCCGGTGGATGCTCATGAACTTGGCAACAAATTCTGAACCAAGGGAAAAGGATACTTCAGGGAATTCCGGTGATTGACAAAGCCAATCGAAGACGACAAATAAATGCACTGACAATATGCCTTGCCCGATAGCAACTCAAATGAATGGGATTCAAAAGCGAGTCTAATAACTTGCCACCAACCAATACCCCGTGAGAGGTGCCCAAAATATAAAAGCAACTTTTTCTATTGGAATGCAGGAAAAGAAATTACCTTCCAATTTAAGCAGAGCACTTGCACCAACAGGCAACCGCTTATCCTGAAATTCATTATTCTCTTGTATTGTTAAAATAGCTCACCAGGGAACTGCATGCTAAACTGGATGGTACGAAAAATAAACTCACATAGTAGGCATGCCAATAATAGACCTCCCTCTTCACGCCAGTCTGAATTCCCTTCAGGAAGAGTTCTACGAGCTTCTGCAAGAGATTAGAGAATGAAGTTCATATGCAAAGTTTTCTCAGTTCGAGATAATAGTATGCCTGAAGCAATAAAGAATAACAATATTTATCTCAGTTGAGATAATAGTATCCCTGAAGCACAAAATAAATAAATAAAGAATAACAATAATTTACCTCGAGTAATAACAACAAATAATGTTATCCAATAATAATAATAATAATATCTACTCCCTCGTTCCAAATTATGAAAAGATTTGGCTTTTCTAGATAAGACAGTGTGTATATCTAAGTGCATAACAAAAGTTACGTATTAAAAAAGGCCAAAACGTCTTATAATTTCAAATGGAGATGGTAGTTTGCATAATTTACCTGGAGTATTAGTTTAGGAGGTACAAATTCCACCAAGAGCTTTTTGGAGCTTGCCTCGTGCCAGAAACAACCTATACAATTTTTTCCATCTGTTATGCAAATGGACCAGTAGGATGCAATCACACAAAACTCACAAACATAATGACTGATAATAAGTCACTAAACAGTTTGTTCATCGTAGCTTCCCAATCAACAAAAGGACAATATGAACATTCAACAGTTAAAAGTTGTTCCAATTCTACAGTCAGACCTTTTAGGAGCAGGATCATCCAAAATTTCTGCTGCAAGTTCCTCCAGAACCTCCTCCCATCCTAGTGGTATAGCTTGTCCATCAATGAAGGGATAACTAGGTAAATTGAAAGGGAAACAAAAACAAAAATCAGATACTAGTGACATAGATTGATAGGAAATTATGAACTTTTCATGCTAGACCGAACACTACGATCATACTTGTTGGCTTTACATGCCTCCAGAGCTAATATAGCCTCCCTCAAGTTCTTCCTGGATTGATTTGCAATGGTAGTAGCAAAGCTTGCAGGAAGATCAAAACTCTCTTTTTTTGATATATAGGTAAGGATATCTACCACCTGAAAGAAATATCAAAACGTTATTAAGTGGTTCTAAACTATTAATTAAATATTTATGTTCAATGCGCTACTTATCTAGAATGTTTCCATGCATAAATTGCAAGTAAGTCGTGTCAAATGAAAGTAACATACTAATAAAGCTGAATAATTATTGCATGTCTTATGAATTCCAGATTTATAGTTGATCAAAGCGAACATATAAGTCCTGGCTTAATACTAAAATGAAAACTCACCTCACGTGTACTGGGCACGCCAATTGAAATAATCTTGCAACGACTCTTTATAGAATCTAGGAGATTAGAATCATCCTGGCAAGTCATTATTATCTTGCATGCATCAGAGGAGGAATCGATTATCCATTTTATCAGACGCTGGTTATTTTCGCTGACTTTATCAACATCATAGAGAACAATTACTGGAACAAAGAATCATGTTATTAATGATTCAAATGAAATGGCATGTCAAGGAACAATGTTGCAGAACTGCAGAGACTGAATTATACCTTTAAAGCTCTTTTAAACAATTGGTTCAGTGATTTTACACTTGTCAGACATTTCATTTGCCAGAGTCATCAAAGCATATCTAGCGTTCTTGGATTGAAACCTCATGTGGAGTTCCACATGGTTACTGCTGGATGAAACTGGGACGAGAATAGGCACAGATACTGATCCCTGCAGCATTATGGAAGCCTTTGCTCACTAACTCAAAAAAACATCAATACTTAATGTCATGCTCCTTTTAAAATATTAATGTTGACTGAAAACAATTAATGGAAAAACTACAGAAACAATTTCCCGTATCAACTATTGGCACATTGTCCTAAAAGTAAAAGGTAGGACACTGTCCTAAAAGTAAAAGCTGGCGACAAGCATTAATGACAGAACAGACCTGGCCATTGCAGCTCTTCAAATAGTGAGTGACCTGGAAAAGTCAAAACATTTGATGAAATCTGTGCAGAGTATATATATAAACAGAAATGTTCATATTTGGTATTTAAGTTTGTACATTTAGAGAGGAATCGCCAAAAATTTCAGTGAGGACAGCTCTGCACAAAGATCTCTTTCCCGATCCTGGAGGACCCTTGAAAATAATATGTGGGCAAAATTCCATGGAGACCTGTCACAACATGATAATTAAAGTTTAGAAGACAAGAGCACCAACTTTGAACAATACGATAAAAATGGCAGGTAGGACAAAAAGTCAAAACCGAAACAATTTAACTCATTGCACCATGAAAATGTCAGAAACAGACGATAAATACTTTGTTCAAGCAAGGCAAATATAAGTTTATAATCAGGGGTGGATCACCCCCCTCCTCCTCCTGGACCCGGCACTGTTATAATCATTGTTCGCCCTGGTTTCCCCTATCTAATGGACCTTTTACAACATCATCAACTTCCATTTGCTGTTTAAACAGCAAAGGGTGACTGACTGTCTACTGTTTAGCGTTTACGTAACACAGTTTATACTGATCAAACACACTTAGCTAGGGAAGGAGTTAGAAAGGTTACCGATTGTTTAAGCTGCTGAACTTGCTCCCTGTGGCAAGTAAATCCATTTAAATTTCGTGGACGATATTTATCAGCCCACAAAAGTCTAATCTTCTCAACGACAAGTGCCTTCTGAATGAAACTTGATTCAGATTCATCATTTTTTTTGTTGTCCGACGTTCTTGATTTCCGACATGCCTTCCCAGTCATACATGGAAGCCACACATCATTTTGCACCTTGCTGGATGTGAGTTTCATGACGCCTCCAACTAGTTTCCCAGTGATCTCACTAAACTTTCCACTCTCCCCACTTCTGCCATTGCTATATGGTATACTCAAAGTGGTGGTGGTGCTTATCTGGTAGTGGCGACCAGTAGCATAACTGGATTTTGTAGTTGTGCGTGAAAGTCCTTTCTGAGCTGAAACAAATTGTGATGGCTGGCCCAAATTACTTTGAGCAACAGTGCCATCATTCTCAGCATGGACATTTGAGTCAGAGGTAAATGATTGGTCCATATTGTTATGCTTTGTTGATGTTTTCGCAAGTGGAGCCCTGCAATCACGGGAGAAGAAGATATCACCTGCAGGTATCGATTCTGTGCTCGTAAAAGTATACTCATTATATCTGGAATTAGATAACTTGCGATTTGCAATCAACTCATTGATCTCCTGGGAACAATTTTCTGCATGTGAATCTTCTTCTATATTATCAGCAACTTCTCTTTCTGGATTTGTTGAGACAGGGTTACTGCCAGGAAATGCAGGAGCTCTAACAGGATGTCCCTTCTCTTGTGGCCGTAGTTTCGGTGTAGAAATTGAACGATTGCGAAAAACCTTGCCTTGATTGATGATCTACTAAAGCTTTCCAGAGAAGAACGGAATCTGGGAGGCGTCCGGCTGCTCTTCGTACGTGATTCACTCTTCAGAGCCGCAAATGGAGAAGGATGGCGCCTTTGTTCTGTGACCCTCGGAGGAGTACGACTGTATCTCAAGTTTGAAGTTTTCTCAGCATGATAATCTCTTGTGTGGTTAGCAGATATGTTTTTCCTCCTAGTACCAACTTGGTCATTCCTACCAGGATTTTTAGGAAGACGGCTCCTCTCTGATGTCAATGCTCCGTCGTTCCAGGGGCTTTCATGCCACTCAGTTTCTGTGTCTGAAGGTTCATAGCCACTTTTGTGCTTTGTGGAAGCATCATTGCGAGGATGCCTATTATGCCCTGAGTTGCTCTGTGCAGATAGCATACTTGATTACTTGAAATCCCTGTGATTCACAGAATATGCAGTATTGTAATGTCCTGAAAATAAAAGGTACAACTAAATTCAAGTTCAAAATGTTGGCATAGTTAAATCAGTAAGGCAAATAAGATTTATCATGGGCTACATTTCTAGAAGTATAAGCAAATCCAAATTCACCTTTCGGTTCATTTCAGTTGAATGATAAACTATTGGATAATTCTTTTCTTTTAATTGCAAAATGACTAAAATCTGATATGACTACTTGTTGTAAACCTTACCCATAAGCTTGATGGTATTCATGAATAATACATAAGCTGCAACAGGTGACCCTTTTATGTGATCAATCAAACAAATTAGATGTACAAGAGAAAATCAGAATGGAAAGAAAGGAATAAAACCAGCAAATCATCATGACAATTTATGTGAACTAGCAGAAGATTCCGAAACGTGTGTAGAACAATAAATAGGCTCCCATATAGGGAAACTACTCCAGATTTCAAATGACACATGCCCAAACAATCTACATGTGAAAACACAGATGGTGGGATTTTAACTGTGCTATTCACCAAGGAGGGTGTCTTACTAAAAGCAAAAATTATGCTTATATTTTGTGTCTGGATTTGAAGTAAATGACCTACTACTTTCTAAGTTCGGATAGCATCTGAATGTATATGCATATGTTACGGTTTTTATGGATAATGGATTAACACGTTTTTTCCTGCTTCCAAATTATAGTTCACTTTGGCTTTTCTAGATACATTGATTTTGCTATGCACCTAGTTATACACTATGTCTAGATACATAGGAAAAGAAATGAATCTAGAAAAAGCCAAAAGTGAACTACAATTTGGAACGGAGGGAGTATCTTAGTTATTGTGACCAAAATGTACAGAACATAAAGTATATGGAATCAGCGTTTCAAAAAATAAAATATATGGAATCAAAATTAAAGCATTATTCCTTTCTACTCTTGAGATCAAATCGCAGGCTAAGTAAACATGTGGTGCAAATCTTCATCAATTCTATGAATCAAAGATGAACCAGGAAAGTAGTTACCTCAAGGAAAAAGAATATGGCATTCTTCAAACACCCACAGTTGCAGAGCCAAATGAAGAACGAAAGCAAGAGTTATAAGGAGACAGCTAAGAAGGAAGACAACAAAAACACATCCTTTCTGTTTTGCCTGTTGGCATTCTTGTCCTCTTCTTCTAAACCAAGATAGAAGAAACCAAAGGAGGAAGACGCCATTCTTCCCCATTACCTAGGTCACTTATTCCAAGAATCGGCATATATTCCTAGGAACATAAAACATATATTTAAAGGAGACAGCTTATGTAGGATCTAGCAGCTGTAAAGTATTGTGCTATGACCTCCTAACACTGATCTGTTCTTTCTCACCATCTCATCATTATGTGAACCTTACAAAACTTCGGTAAGGAAAGTTCAAGATTCCTACTAAATTGTTAGAGTTTTTATTTGTTTACAATTTGTCGGTTGCTTCGATATTGGCCCATTACTGATTTACGCGTGAGCTAAGGTCACATCGTGTATGCAGGATAGAAAATTGTCACATCATCACCACATTTACTTGTCAGATCAAACAAAGATGGACAGGTATCCATCACTCCCCTTCTTTTAATACTCCATTTGACACAAAAAAAAGGCATTGTTTATGACTTACAAGAAAGATATAAATCGACCAAATAATCTAAACTAGAGTATCCAAGTACTCGTTCACTGTTGTATAATTTACATGGGGATACAGTTGAGTTCCTTCAATTGACAAGTCAATTTCAAAATACGTGTGGTCACCCTTAACAAATGCTGAATATATGAAAATTAGATCCATCTTCAAGGGGAATGGAGCATCTGCAATGAGGAGAAAGAAAGAATGAGAGTACATGATTTATGCATGAAACAAACGTCTTTTCAGAAAATGGTTTGCAAATTGCAACTAGGAAAATAGAGGTTTCACAGTTTCTTCATATTTTCATCAACGATGTTCTTTGTAGACTTAGCACTAGCAGCAAACTTCTACTCCACGATCAAATATACTTGCAGCAGGTGAAGGTATTAAAAACTGAAAAATATTGACTAGATTATAAAGTATCAGTACATCATAGAACAGAAAAACAGCATCAATAACTTCATCAAACTTGAAATACATCAAATTTTATGACAGTATCTTAAATCTTCAATTGAAAATGAATTGATTAAATTTCAAGATAACACACTGGACAGCAGGGCTTTAACAAAAGCAACACAAATATAATTGCCACCTAATCTTTAGCAGTTTCAACTTACCATGGATTTCTTTAAGAAGTTGCTCTTCTGTTACATATACTCTTTTCAGGGATTTCTTGATTTTAGTCTCCCAGAGATCAGCCAATTCATTCATTGAGCAGGCATTTCCTGGAGGCCTCAGATATAAGGTCTTGTTTAATGTCCTGGGATCCTCTATGGTGCATATTGTAAATTTAGCAACATCATTCTCTTGAACAAAAACACCTGCAAAGAAATGTTCCCTGAGGTAACGAAATATACATGTAGAATAATATTTTATACTTTCAAATAAATTCAGATATAAGACTAAAAGAATAGAGAAGCATTACTATCATACCTTTAGTATTTCCTTCATCGAATATTTTGATTTCATCTCTAGGAGGAGCATCTAGGCCAGGTTGCACCAGTGAAGGAAGCAAATAGCGCATAAAGAAGTTGCAGCATATGTAGGTACAAGGAATGCCTTCACTCTCTATTGAATGGCGGATTTCAATTTTCTTCTCATAGAAGCCATAATCCATGTCACGAATTTGAACCTTTGTTGGATCTGCTCCAAATTCTGAAGGAATAAATCTCTGCATGAAATTACTGCTAAGTCAGAAGCAACACCTCATGTTGCCTAACAAAACAATGGCTATCATAAATTTTCTGGTGGACAAAATCAGAAAAAAGCTTATGAAAATCCAAAATGGCCGTCCCTAAAACATGTTATCAGAAACTACTTCCTGCTTTCCAAAACATACTCCCTCCATTTCAAAATGTAGGGTGTAGTAAGATTCAAAACAGCAAAGATTGTAAACTTGGACCATGAAAACATATGTATTTTCAGTGCACAAAAGATACATCAATACATTCTTATTTCATTTGTCCTTAGTAAGACGTTGGTTTTGCAGTGACCAATAACATATTATAAGAAAAAACTAATGGACAAAGTATATCCTAAAAGACTTTCTCAGATCTTAATACACCACATAAAAAGAAACAGAGGGAGCAGGTTGTAGCCCATAGAGTTTTTCCCCAAAAAATTCAAATAGCCTTTATCTAGGTTGTAGTCCATATGCTCCAGATTATTTTTCTTGTCCGTTTGTCTACATGATTTAATCAGACCACCATAGAGCCAAAATCAATTTCTTGTTTTCATAAAAACTTGCGCCATCTACTTGGGTGAATGTTCCCATTTCGGAATCATTTGCTTTCAACGCTGAACCTTCTGGTATGTCATGACAGTAGAGACACAGAAAAAAAAAAAGTAGTAAAGTTAACCAAGTTAAGTGGAAATGTATTGCCGCTTGCCAGCTCAGTAGCTCACCTTGACACATCCAGCTTCCTTTATAGCCCGAATCAGGGCTTCTGCTCGAGCACCTGCTTCGTGGGCACCGCGCAGATGACAACGTCCACCTGACGCACCGCCTCGAGCAGGCTCGAGTAATCTTCCAGTGACCCCTATGCCACATGACAACGAACCCAAGCCCTTTAGACCTTAGCTAATTGAACCACGGTCTAGTGGAGCTGGAGATTAGGGATGCCCGTGCCGCGCACTTACCTGGAGCAGAGTGGCGCCGGCGGCAACGAGCGGCTCGAGCAAGGGGGAGCCTGGGCGTGCGAAGTGGTGGGGCCGGACGAGCGCGAAGGTGGGGTGGCCCGCGGCGAGGCTGGCCCGAGCGATGCTTCCACCGAGGCGGCCCGTGGCGCCGACCACCAGGACCCGGCTCCGCGTCCTCGCCGCCTCCCCTTGACATCCCCGCCGCCGCCCGCTCGGTTCGATGAGATCCTACGGCGCGGCGATTGGCAACGGCTGGCAAGGGGACTCACCTCAAGGCTGCGGCCGTCTGGAGTTTTGACCGAGTGACGTGGTTATCTCACGATCAAATACAATCACGAACCGTTGGCTCTCGCTGATCGGACGGCTCGGAGCAAAGCTTAGGGGCGAGTGTTGTTGGCGACTGAATGCTTAGCCAGAGCCCAGGGTAGTGATTATTGATACACCTTTTAACCAAGTTTTTTAAGAAAAAAAATCCTGTATTTCCAAGTAATTTATTTTGTGTGAAATTCATTTCTCTTAAATGAACTTTGATCAACCACTTGTCAGTCGTTCGAGAACCCAACTCCTCAATATTTCCATGGGAATCCACGTAAGAATTACTGTCGCTACAAGACATGCTACACTGGCACACGGCCACCAAATTGTACAGTATTTTTTGACTAGTGTACTGTATGTACGCTAAGCCCCTGACGCCTGAACGATCAGACGGTCTGGAGGCTGGGCTCGGCCGGCTTGGCACGGGCGTCGAGGGCGGCGAGCCACTCGAGCAGCGCCCGGTTGGCCTGCTCCGGCGCCTCGTCGTGGGGGCAGTGGCCGGCCTGCAGGTGCACGACGGCGGTGTCGGCGTAGAACTCCTGGATCCGCGCGGCCTTGGCCGGGCCGACCCACGGGTCCAGGTCCCCCACAGCAGCAGCAGCGGGCACGACAGCTTCCCCAGCAGCCGGTCCAGCGTGTACCTACTCTGGTTCGACATGAACCGTGACATCAGCCTGTAGTACACCTCGCCGGCGTTGGGGTCCGCCGTCGGCGCCGTGATGGAGCCGACCAGGTACTCGTCGACGTTGCTGGAGTCTATGTACACCTGCAGGTTTTTTGTAGCAACAAGACGAGAGACGATGATCTCAGCTGATGAACTTCGGCATGCCATGGCATATTGGCATGGCAGGATGCCAGCAGCCGATGCGATTAGAATTTAGACATCAAGTTGAGTTAACGTCGTTACGCTTTTCAAGACTTTCTCCACCCTGGCGGGCTGCTTGGATTGCCAGAAGAGGAATCCCAGCACCACACGCTGGAAGGCCTCCTTGAGCGGCTTCACGATGAACCTGGACAGCGAGCTGCCCTCCTCCTCCTCAGCCGGCGCGGCGGCCGGCTTGTTGGGGTCGGCGAACTGTCCGGCGGAGTTGAGGAGCACGACGCCCCGGACCAGCTCCGGCACCTCGGTCGCCGTGAACAGCGTCGTGAAGCCTCCCAAGCTGATATCATCGCAGACCGTCTGAATTCTGAAGCTGAAATGCCATGTATCAGTTGATTGCTGGCTTGCTGCGTACCTGTTGCCTACAAGGACGGCAGGCTCCTTGACGATCTCCCTGAGGAAGTCGGAGACCTGCTCCATCCAGATGGTGGCCTCGTAGTCCACCAGCGCCTTCTCACTCCATCCGAACCCCAGCAGGTCTATGGCGTACACCTTGTACTTCTTGGCCAGCTCAGGGATGTTGTACCTGGATTGATTCACACACAGTCACAACACATTAGTATTGAGAGTTTCAGACCAAGCGTAACATTCAGATATCTAAACTTGTCTCGGTGATCAGTGCCCATAATAAGCAACCAGACCTCCAGTGGAAGGCGGAAGCGCCGAAGCCGTGGATGAGCACGATGGGCTGGCCGGCGCCTTGCTCGACGTAGTGTATCCGGCGTCCCCGCCACGTCCAGAAGTTGTACCCGTCCGCTTTGAACGGCAAAAACTCCAGCCCTGTCACGCACGGTAGGAGAAACGCATGGTTCAGACTTGAGAGCGCCTTCCTGGGTGTGGCTGAGGCGTGGAGTCCTGCCTGAGTCAGATACGATACCTTGAGAAGAGCCGTTGGCTGAGGCTGAAGAAGTGGCCATGGAGCAGGAGACGGCGAGCGCGATCCCGGCCTTGGTCACCAGCTCCCTCCTCTGCATCATCAAGAACCTGCCCCCTGCCAATGATGGCCCGGCCACAAAGGATAGGATCAGCCAATACAACAGTTGCTTAGACTTAGAGTGCCACGGACCTGGCAGAGACGAGGGCGCCCACCGTTCTGCGGGGAACCCGCGCCGCGGCAGCGGCCGGAGCCGGAGCCGGCCGTCCGGAGCGCGGCCACGGACGCGACGGACATCGGTAGGCAGAGCTTCTCGAGGCTGGAGAGCAGAGCGGCTGAAACGCTGGAACAGAGCACGGGGCCGGGGAACGGGAATGAAGGCTCGTGTTTTTTTTTTTGGGCGTGTGTGTGTATAGGTTTGGGTCGGGGGATCGTGTGGTGCACCGTGGCGCGGCGCACGATCGGGTTGCCGTGGCCGCGCCTGGGCCAAAAGAGTTTGCGGGGAGGCGACGCGCCAACGACAGGTGCGGGGGCGTGCGGCTCGGCCGAGGTTTCTTTGCCTGGGCTGCCTGCCACGAAATATCTGGCGCCTTGCGTGTGACGGTGTGAAGGAAGTGAGAACGGAAACTGGGCTTCCTTGCCGGCTGCGGCTGGGCCAAGCACGCGTGGTTTGAGGCCTGCAGATGAACGGAGCGGGCCCACTCAAATCCCACAAACAAAACACGGAAAGTGTGAATAGGAGGCACGGACACGAAGACGAAGAATAGACGAGACGAACAGGACTGGCAGAAATACACTAGGGCCTCGTTCGGCACCACAGTATTCAATCCAGGCCATAATCCGATCTGGGCCTGGATTGAATGGATCCGGTCGCTTCACTGGTTCCTGGTCTGACACAAAACCTGTCCACATCCATTCCTGGTGTGCCTTCTAGATTCTGTTCGTTTGGACAGGAACACGTACAGAAGGAAAATAGGAAAAAGATGTTGCTTGCTGCTATCTATCCGTCAGTTCACACTTGCAATCTACAGAACTTGCAAGTGCTTGAATTTCTGTATGTCACAGAACAAGTATCCAACTTCACATGAAAATAAAAACAAAACCTCACAAGTACACGAGTTCAACAGAATATCCATAGCTACTGACAGCATGTAAACATATCCCAGGCATTTACTGCCGACATAATATGATAAGCTAGAACAATTCAAATGAAAAGCAAGGGAATGCAACGAGGTAGAAGTAGCAATTGGATTATTCCATTGAGATTGTAGTGTTTCTTTCATGTCCTGGCAGTCCTGCCTTTTCCCTCTCTTCTCAGCATTTGTACATGGACTTGAGCACATCATCGAGCACATTGACCCTCACCATGCTGACCTTACCTGAAGAAAAAGAAAAAAATGGTTAGGGTGTCACGCCAAAGATACAATCATAAGGGTCCCGTGCCTGATAGAATAGCATAGGAAACAACCAACAAATTATAAATAACTATGCCACTAAATCAATGCAAAATGATGTAAAGGTTTGCTAATTCAGTACAAGCACACATCTAACAAAAAAAAAAACAATGCTATACTGAAATCATGTAAAGAATGCATTCCTATTGCTGTAGGACATAACAAGCTTAACCACCACCCACAAAGAACAAGAATCCTGAACAATGCACCATCTAATCTAATGCAACAGCTAAGGACAAGCATAATCAGACATAAACTTCTATTCAACATCTTTTCTTTCCCTCTAATCTGATCTGACAGTAATGCGTAGTTGCCATCACATTAATGCATAGTGTGCTCTTCTTATTTAAAAGAAACTTTCTCATAAAATACAGAGAAAAAACTTGTCGTGCTATTTCTTTTAAACCTCTAGTCATGCAAGTGTTAATGAGCATGAAAAACTTTGGCTAGTACGTATTGTATTCTAATGGAATCATCATATACAGAAGAAAATAACATATATGGTTTTACATGCAGCAATCTGACAGTAACAGGAGCTTATATAGTGACCTTCACTATTCCAGAACCAAAAACAACCAACACTCAGTCAAATATCGTAAAAGAAAATAAGCATGCATCTCAAACAAATGCAGACCAACAGGGACAAAAGTATGGCCAGGTAGACAGTCACCATAGATTGCCACTAGTAGCTCTACTGATGTACTGCCCAAGCCTTTTTATTTGCCCCTGTTTTCAAGTACGATCACAGAATTTCTGCATGGAATTTCTATTTTCCACAAGGCACTTTTGTCATCAGATTTCCATGCACTGGCTAGAATTCGATCCTCAAGTGTGTTGAACTGAAACTGTACTCTGCATTCAGGCCTGTCAATGATCCTCAAAGTGTACTGTACTGATGTACAATGCATCCTTTTTATTTGCCCCTATTTTGAAGTAGGATCAATCACAGAATTTCTGCATGGAATTTCTATTCCTACAAGGCACTTTGGTGAGATATTAAAAGGAACCAAACTTTGGTGAGACTTCTCCGGTTCCAAGAAGATACATGTGCTACCATGCATGTCAAGAATGAAGGCCCAAGGACATACTATTCCTACTGTCCTACATTATACCTGTCCGTAGACATAAAAACAAGCCAATCATCCAAAGCGAGATGCATCTACCCAACACAGGCTACTACTAGTTCGTGCGATCGGAGGCAGCCCAGCAGATCGGCATCTCGGCCCTCTCTTATTAACAAATGCATGCTCCCAGTCCTCACTCTAATCTAATCTAATAATCTAACCCCAGGCGTAGCAGTAATTGTGCACGCGGTGTCGCCGGCTTGCTGATGCAGTGCACCGTGCTCCATCGCTATCGCTTCCGGGAAGACGCGCAAGAACCAAATCAAGAACCCTAGCACGGGGAGAGAAGAGGGCAAAGTCGGCGTGTTACCGGTGAGAAGGAGGCCGAGAGCGCGGGGAAACCGGTCGCCCTCACCGTCGCCGTCGCCGTCACCGTCGCCCGGCTGTCGCCTCGCGCCGCCCCGCCGTCGTCTCGCGTCCTCCCGTCAGCCGTCTGTCTTCGTTCCGGAGGTGATGAGCTCCGGATTCGATCCGGCCTTTCACAGTGAGAGAGAAACCAGGCCGGGCCTGTTTTGGTTCCATGTCAGGCCCAAACGAACAGCATTTTTCATCATATCTGGATGGAAAAAAGTCCGGATTCCCTCCCCAACTATCACGAAAAGTTCACTTTTCCTCCCCAACTCCAAAACCGGATAAATCACCTCCCTCAACTTTTCAAACCATGCAAATTACCTCCCTCGAAATGTTTTGAAGGCGGATTTACTACAGTAACCGCGGTTTTGCTACATGTCAGCGGGTTGCTACAGTAACAGTGACTTTTCCTTTTTTTTTTTTAAAAATTCCGGTTGAATCTTTAAAAATCATAGTAAATCACAAAAAATCATAAAATAAAAAATCTAATTTTGTTGGACTCTAACAAAATTGGAGTCTACTCATGTGGAGTCTAACAAAATTGGATTTTCTATTTTATGATTTTTCTATGATTTACTATTATTTTTCAAAGATTCACCAAATAAATAAAAAAGAAAAAGACAAAACCTTCAGTAGCAAAAAACTTTATACTAAAGCATATCATATTATATATTCACTGTGTAGATCTAATCATGTGGAGTCCAACAAAATTAGATTTTTTATTTTATGATTTTTCTATGATTTACTATTATTTTTCAAAAATTCAACCGGATTTTTTGAAAAAAGAAAAGACAAAGTCACTGTCACTGTAGCAACCCGCTGACACTGTAGCAAAAACCGCGGTTACTTGTAGCAAATCCGCCTTCAAAACCGCCGAGGGAGGTAATTTGCATGGTTTGAAAAGTTGAGGGAGGTGATTTGTCCGGTTTTGAAGTTAAGGGAGGAAAAGTGAACTTTTCGTGATAGTTGGAGGAGGGAATCCGACTTTTTCTATCTGGATTGAAAACGGTTCTCTCCAATCCACCCGAACAGGCTTCAAACCGGCCAAACCGAAGGAGGCCTAGGAGTAGGTGATTTTTTTTTTTCCAGCAGTTTATAGTAGGTGATTTTTTTTCCAGCAGTTTCTTGAGACGTACGTACGACGACGCTATGCTATGTTCTCTCCACAGAATTTACAGTCTTGAATATTTTCTTTACTCCTAGTACGCGATTTTTTTAAAAAAAACTTCTGGTAGGTGGTAAAACTAAACTGACAGCGTGTGTGCCATTCGGTACTGCGCGCGCCACTACCGCTGCACTGCACATGTGGGCTCGCTCTCGCTGCAAACACGCACGATTCAGCTCTGAAGAACAGTAACAACAGTACCGCTGTCCTCATGGTCGTTGAGAATCTCTAGACGCCGGCCGAGCTCGTGAATGGCGTCAGCCGGCCGCGGCGGCCTCGTGCTCGCTTGAAAAAGAGGACTCGGCGCGAACCGCGACGCACTGTGCTGTCTGTGCATCGGCATCGCCACGCATGGAGCAGAAGCGGCCGGCCCTCTGAGCGCACGAATCTCCGGATGAGTGAGCTCCACCTCCACAGGCTCCACTTGAGAAACCAACTACTCCCTCCGTCCCCTTAGGTGTGTCGCCCGAAAAACGTATTTGTGATGGAAATACGGTTTTCTAGAGACCAACGTTTAGGGACAGAGGGAGCAGACAACTTCACAGCAGACGAGCATATGGTGTTTTTGGCCGGTCCAAGCACTGACAAACGGGTCTAGATGCATATTGGCCCACTCATCAGAGTCAGTGATGAAGGTGGAAAATAGACAGTATTTTTTCGAAACCGGACACTTTAGCCCGTACTGCATTAAGAGAGGAAAATAGACAGTATAAAAAACATAAAATTTCCTTCAAGTAAAAAAATGTCGAGGCATATGTAGATAAACTATAGTATAATATATAAGTCTATGACAGACTCCGAGAGCACTTTGTGACTTTGCGAGAAATATATAAGAGGCCTTCTTTGCGTGGTGCCCATTAGAAACTACTAGTGCTAGTAGTAGTAAACAACAAGAGAGGCATCGATCAAAGAGTGTGAGTGAGATTAAAGAATGCTCTACTTGGCTGTCAGCGTCGGCCTAAAGAGGGACCATCGTGTGGCGAGGGAACTTGAAATAGGAGTACTCTGAAATCAAACGCCAGGGGACCAACGGTCCTCAATTGACGAGGTCCACTGCTCAAATATATACTTAACCCTTGATTTGATTAGCGTCCCTAGATTAGGTGAACCATGCATCCCGTCTGGTATCTGAATCTGATGACTGGGCTAACCACGTCACGAGCAAGGATGAGGTGGCGCGTCCAGTCAGCGGTGGTGCATGCTTTGGCTGCTTGCGTGCCCAGCGCCGGGTGCAAGTGCAAACTGCACTGGGCCTAGGGGGAGGATTCCGGCCGAGTTTTACATGCGTGGTTTTGCAAACGACTCTCTTTTTTTCCCTCAAAAAAGATGTAATTTCTCCAAGCAGGATGAATCGGCACTGGGTAAGTGCAAAATATATTTGAGCAGTGCCGCACCCCTTTGCAGGCAACGTTGCTCGGTCAAAAAGGGCAGGAAGAAAAGATGGCCCAACTCTGCAGAGCAGTGCAGACCATGATTAGGAGTCTCATGACGTGCAAAACCCAAGAATATCTCCAGATCATGAACCATCATGTGCTTCCGCCGAAAATTGACCGTAAACCTGCACCCCTTTTGAAAAAAAAAACTCTCACACCGTCATTTTGTAGCTGTCCGGTGGGTGATTATATACAGGAACACCGAATCACCGGCGGCATATATGCACATAATAATATATGATGGATAGAAACTACAGCCTTGTGCCTATCGTATCATTGTTTAGCGAAACCTTCTTGCTCCGGCCTACAATAGATGCTTCAACATGGCGAGTTATTGGCCGCGCCGGCCGGCATGCGCGCATCCGGCGACGCGGGGCGTGCGAAAGATGGTGGCCTAGGTGTGGTCACCACGCACAAGGCCACAAAGGAAATGAGCCGAGCGACATGCCATGGCATGGAATGAATATGCTCTTGCGCGCCCTCGATCGCCTGCGAGTGGCCTTGTGCGTCGACGACTTGAAAGCAAACGGCGATGATGCCAATGGCAACCCAACGAGAGCTGTCACCATCATCAAGGGTGCAACTATCATGTGCAGTAGAGGGATCGGGTGTCGTCGTTGATGCTGAATAGTTTGATTAGTTCCTGTGGCTCCGTTCATGAAAATTCCTTGTCTGCGTTTTTCTTAACATATAGCATATACATTGATTGCTTGACCTTCGTTGTGGCCTCTCCCTAAATTTGAGGGACCGAGCAAGACGTTTTGATCACATGGATGTGCAACTTGCTTGATCTATGGTGCGATATTGCTCGTGCTGGAGAAACGCGTGGGATCAAATGAGCAGTAGTCTAGTATAATCCACTGGAAGAACGTGTTGAGAGTACGTGTGATATATTCAGAAGGAACCTTTATATGAGCCAAAAAAAATATAGTTTATCTGTTTGTATATGCAAGATCAAGCAATTGAGACATCTCCCAAGATCAGCAGGCAGCCACCAAATGAACGAGCAATCGTCACGGAGTGAAACTACAAGGGAATTTCCGGTCCAGGACATATTCCGTAAGATTAGGACGTAATTTACTAGAGCGCCGTGCATGAAATGCACTTTTAGCCTTTTAGGACCACACGTGCCTTTGCCTACACAGAAGTTCACCAACATCGCCTTTTCCTCAGCACATACGTCCTGTTGGCTCATCCATGATATAGTGTTTTTTTATGGTACACTATTTTTTTTCCTCACAACAAAACAATATTAGTTAGCTTATCACTATAAATAAACATCAACCAAACAGGGCAATGAAACATATGCAATTTTGATATTTTTCATTACTCTAGCAGAACATATATACCTGCTCGTTGTTTACTAGTCATGGTATAATATTTTTCTCTCGTCTTATCGGTTGTAAAAACCATGGCCATAACTTTCTGTGCACTGTGCTTGTGGATAACTGGATATCCATGCACGTATTTTCAACGCGAAATTGGCGGAGCTGAGAAATTTTCTTTTCTCCAAGCCGTCGCACCCGTCGGGCGTACCCGTACCATCTCACAATCTCACCTCGTACATTTTGGCCATCCGTTCTCAAAGACGACTTTTTAAGAACAAAGAAAAAAAAGTAGCTTTACGCCTTTACCATGGAGTTACTTGTCCTGGTACAGTGGTACTACCTCATCACCAGCGCTGTTCAACTGCAAACCAGAACAGCAGCCGGTAGAGTGGACGAGTAGTTGTGACAGCGTGAGCTACTGGAGTCACAGTATCGCATAGGATTCTTGTTGGGCAGTTGTGAGTTTTGGGAGTTGATGAGTTGCAAGTACCACACAGGGAAGATAAACGCCTTGAAAAGTGAAAGATTAGGGAAAGAAAACAAAAGCTGCCCCACCGTGCTTAAAAAAATCGCCCAAACTTTTCCGGGCCCCTTTTATCCTCTGCCGAACACAAACCCCCACACACAAGCGCACAGAATTCACAAGAGCTGCAGTGAGGGAAGAGAGAGAAAGAGCGGCGGCACCGGCACTGGAGGAGAGATTTCCATTATTTGGCCGCACTGGAGAGTGGAGAGCGATAGAGCTGGAAGGTGGAAGCAGAAATCCACAGCCTAGAGAGGGGGAGGAGGGAGATCTGGAGCGCCTGGGGAGAGGGAGCTGGAATGGTAACGGGTGGCAGAGGGGATCCTCGATCTGTTCTTGAGCTGGAAGATTTCTTCTTTTGAGCCGCGGAGCCGGACAAACTTGGATCTCGAGGCCACCCAAGAGAAACTTTTCCCCTTCCTTGCTGCTAGCCTACTGCATTGCTGCCTCTCCCCAGATCCGAGCTGCCACAAGGAGAAAGGTGGAATCTCTGCTCGCCTTCTCCACAAATCCGCCCAAATTTTTGGGTTTCTTGAGCTGTTCTTGGGAGCGCCGTGCTTCAAATCTTGGGGAAAAGAGGCCGATTTTTTTTTTTTGTTTTGTTGGGGTAGATGCGGGAGTGATGTCGACTACTTTATGAGCTGCCCCTGCTAGTCTGCTACTTTGGGGTTTAGATTCGCTATAGTTATGGCGGATCTTGCCATGGAGCATTAGGAGTTTTTTTCGTCGAGGGCGAAAGGAACTTGCCATAAGCTGCAATGTCTCTCAAGAGCATTGTGCGGGAGCTGAAGGAGATGAGGGACGGCATCGGGAGCATGTCGAGACGCGGCGGCAGCGGCTCCGACGGGCGCGCCGGCCACGGCCGCTCGGGGTCGCGGCATTCTTGGCCTAGCCTGTGGGCGGAGCAGCAACAGCCGCAGCGGCAGGGCCAGGAGGGGCCGCAGCATCAGCATCAGCATCAGGGCCGGTGGGCAAACCTGCCTCCGGAACTGCTGCTGGATGTGATACAGAGGGTGGAGTCCAGCGAGGCGACGTGGCCGGCGCGGCGCCAGGTCGTGGCGTGCGCGGCCGTTTGCCGGTCGTGGCGCGAGGTCACCAAGGAGGTGGTGAAGACGCTCGAGGAGTGTGGCAGGATCACCTTCCCCATATCCCTTAAGCAGGTATTTGCCTTGTTCTCTGATGTCATGATTCATGTGAAGTTTGCTGGTTGAGTTGCAGTGATAATCTGGATGTCTTGATGCTAACTTTATTTGCGCAGCCGGGGCCTCGTGATCTGCCTGTCCAGTGTTTTGTGAGGAGGGAGAGGGCCACATCCACATATCTACTCTACCTAGGGCTCAGCCCATGTAAGTTACAATGTTCGGCTGTGGAAAGATAGCATTCATGTTCAGTAGTTTTTATCTCTTTTGCAGTCATTTGTCTGTGTCAAGATGAACTGTTCTAGTTATGGCTACATTGCTCAACTGTCAATTTGCAAGAACAAAATCCTGAATAAACATGTCTCTGCAATGATCATATAATATGGTAATTTCATTTAGTTGATTGCGTATCATAGGATTTGTATAAAAAGATGTTAGGTTCAAGTCTGCTGAACAACAAAATGGTTCTGTTTTTTCTACTTCATGGAAGAGAAAATTCTAGGCTCAAGTCAGGTGAACAATAAAATGGTTCTGTTTGATATGTGTCAAAATATTTTCTACTCCATGCAAGAGCATTGTCTCACAGCTATTTCCTTGACTAAATGTTTTCTTTTACCTTGTCTGTTTGAGCATACTATAAAAAAAATCACTTAGAAGTTTACAATCGAAAACAACTGAACAAATATCTCTTTTCTGTGCAAAAGATGTGTTGGCTGCTAGTCTGGTTGAGAAAGAAGCCCGACTGTGTGAGCATTTGGTACAGGCTGAACATAACTTTCTGACCACATGGAAGTTACTTTCCTTGCATCCATAGCAAACATAGCAGTGCCCAAAAATGAGCTCAACTGCTGGAAGAGCGGTGCATTATGTTTTACTAGAATAGGCAACTAGTCATTATTGTGGACTATCCATGGTATGCATACATCTCTGCACATTCCTATTTGTGCTAGATGTGCACAGATATCTACTCCCTTGGCCCCCTATTAATGTCGATGTGGTCCTGTCCGCAAAAACTCTCACGTCACATTGAGTAGGAGGATGCATTCACCTCCTGCTTAGGGTATGTTTTGCTCATAATATTTTTTTACAATAATTTAGACAGAACACTTGTACTGAAGCTTATATTGCATTCACTTAATCTGATGACACATCATTTACTGATGACCTATATTATGCAGCTATGAATGTGGAAAACGACAAGCTACTGCTTGCAGCTCGTAAGGTCAGGCGTGCCACGAGGACTTCTTTTGTGATCTCACTGGTCTCTGATGATTTCTCTCACTCTAGCAGCACCTATGTTGGCAAACTGAAGTAAGCTGCTTATTAAATCAACTTATGTGGCTTGATTGTCCTTTGTCCTGGTGACCTTCTGACCTCGCAATTGTTTCTTACAAATCAGGCCAAACTTCCTCGGCACAAAGTTCACAATCTTTGACAGTCAGCCTCCTCCTGATGCTGTAGTGCTACCAAACAATAAACCAAGCAAAAGGCAGTCCAAACAAGTATCACCGAGACTGCCACTAGGCAATTATAATGTTGCTACTGTCACGTATGAGCTCACCGTCCTTCGCAACAGGGGACCAAGGAGAATGCAATGCACCATGCACTCGATACCAGCTGAGTGCATCCAGGAGGGCGGGAAGGCCCCTACACCTACCGGCACCATCCAGTCACTTGATGAGCCAGTGTCCAGTTCACCTAGTACCAAAGGGAAGGAAGTGGCCGTAGAATTTTCTTCGACAAGCCTCAGCGCTGATCTGTCTGGACCGGCCTGCACGAACGGAACACCTCTAGTTCTGAAGAACAAAGCCCCTCGTTGGCATGAGCAGCTGCAGTGTTGGTGCCTCAACTTCCGGGGCGCGTCACCGTGGCATCAGTGAAGAACTTCCAGCTCGTCGCATCCGTTGATCCTTCCCTAAACATCCCCGCAGCGGAGCAGGAGAAGGTGATCCTCCAGTTTGGGAAGATAGGGAAGGATATATTCACCATGGACTACCGGTACCCACTCTCGGCGTTCCAAGCCTTTGCAATCTGCCTGACCAGCTTCGACACCAAACCAGCATGCGAATAATTGGCGGCAGTTTAAAATATCGGTGGTCTTATGTATGCCTATGTTCTTCCTGGGCGACGTAAATTCTTGATCTTGCCATGCTGGGCCTCAGCCCAGGCTAAATGGTAGCTTGTGATGAGGTGAAGATGAGCAATGGCATCTGTACCATTGGAAGAGGTTTGGGTGACCTGGTTTATCCAACTGTTATATGTATTATTATTGTTGGGATGTTTTGGCTGTGAAATATCACTGCCTTATCGATAATGGACATTGTGACCATCTTGCTCACTCTCTCTCTCAGCTGTCTGCTCTCATTTTGGACCATGATGCTTCAGGGTTGGCACTCGGCAGGGATCATGACGCTTTCTGTTCCTCTGGCGCCCTACTCATGTTGCTGTGATTGTGACGTGAAATGGCAAAAATGGGAGCATTTTACGGGGGCCGTGCTGGATGCTGTGCGTAAAGAAGTTGCATACGGAGTTACAGAACGCCGGCCTCCAATCATGAGGAGGGCACCACCAGACCACCACCACCCCGATAGCACCGGGCTTCTATTATTTGCAGCCACACACACACACAAATACTGTAAGCAGTTGCTCAATGCTCGCGGATATTCAGCGATTTGGTGCCTGCGTATCTGCTTTCATGTCTCCCGTATCCTGGCCATGTCATGAGCTCTTCCCTGTCCACAGTCCACTCGATGCAGTCGTCCGTATCCGACTGAGAGGAACAGGTGCTGCTCGGCGCATTTCGCTCCATCACCGAGAACATGTGCCGCTCCATGGACGTTAGTGCCCCGTCTGCGCGGACTGAAAGCTTGTGACGGTGGCCTGACTGACTGCAGCGCATGCGCTAGCTTTCCTCGGCTTCATCGGCAAGGCCTGTTTATGGCTGTCCTCTTGCTCGGCGAGATGGTGTAAGCCACTTGCCTCTCGTCCTTGTTTGCTTGACTTGGACGACGCGGACGCCCAACGAGTACGGCGAGGCCAGCCGTTGGTTGGTGGCGTGCGGCTACGCCCATGGTTTCTCTCACGCGATGGCGTGAACCACCTCTATCTTGTTGGACCAAAGCAGGCAGTGTCGAGCGCCAAGTAGAGGAGATCAAGGACGATTTTTTTTGTCCTAGAGTACGTATTTGTCAGGGTCTGTCCACCCTGACAAAACCATAAAACCTCTAGAAAAACATGGTTATGATTCGAACAAATTCACATATTATGAATGGAAATGACTCTGAGACCTCAATGAGATTCTTCATCTCACGGACAGGGTGGGAGCCGTCCTCGAGGATCTTGGACTTGTATACTGAACCCAACCTTCTAGAATGACGCCGTACCCCGTGCGCGTAATCGCTGACGCAGTGAGGCCGCTATGGCCTCGTGACTTGCTGACATCGATCCTAGTACGAAGCATATCTTCCGATGCTGATTTCTTTTTGACTGACGAGTCACATCTCCTTGTACTTGTACTGTTCACATTCACATCTTGTACTTGTACTGATCTTTGTTGCTGCGATCAGTCCGTGATGATACCAGAAAAATGCCTTCATCTCCGCAGAATAGGAAGAAGCGCAGAAATCCGCGGCACACAAGACGAAATTTGATCTGCCTTCCTACGTTGGTCGGGCCGGGCGCAAATTCAGAGCATTTTTCAACGAGGAACACGAGTCCACAAGTCACCCCCACCCCCACCTGTACGTAACCTCGCCGCCGTCGCCGGGAATTAATGCGGCCGACCCCGGCCACAACCGCCGCAATCCATCTATCTATCCCCGTGCTGCCGTATTCGTAATCCGTGAGGGAAAGCGTCGATCGGCACTCTGCAGCTGGGCTCCGTCCGTCGTCGCTCGCAACCGCCGACGGCCGGTAGCTGTTTCTGTTTGAATGGAGCGAGGGAGTTTCCGGTGGATGGAGACGGTGGAGGAGGACGTGGAGGAGTACACCTGGCGGGAGGTGGTGCTGCCGCACCTCGTCCCCGTGGCCCCCGACGGCGCGCCGCCGCCGGAGCTCGAGCGGGAGACCGGGGAGCGCCGCCGCGGGAGGGACCTCCTCGTCGCCATCGACTTCGGCCCCAACTCAAGCACGCCTTCGACTGGGCGCTCGCGCACATGGCGCGTATAGCCGACACGGTCCACCTCGTCCACGCCGTCTCCAGTTGAGCCCCCTTCACGCCTTCCGTCGACTCTGAAACCCTATCTGTCTGCTCTATCTACCTAGCTATTACCAACTTAACAGCCTTGATTTAAATTTTGGCGCCGTAGGTTGGTGAACTCGGTATTTGTTTGTAGTTCAAACGGATCGACGTATGTGGATCAGTCTAGATAATTGACTATAATTTGGCTGTTTCCTCGTGTATCCAGCATCCTGCTTCCTGCCTTCAGCCATCTAGTTATGCATGTTTACTCCAAAAAAAATGTTAGATTAGTCTTATGATGAATGTCACACGGAGTCACCTCTATCTTACAAACTAGGGGTTTGCTCATATTTGCCCCCTCCCCAGTCTCTCCCCGAAAATGTGTAAGGCAGTACATTAAGAATTGCTCTTGCTGAATGTGAGTTTCAATATGTATAGGTGTGCAAAATCAGATTGTGTATGATAAAGCTCGGGAGCTGATGGAGGATTTAGCTGTTGAGGCATTCAAGACGTTACTGGTATGCCCTCTTCCTCCTCTATATATTTTTTTGTATCATTATGCATACAAGCATTTCATGTTGATTTCCATGTATAGGATGTGAAGGGTTCATTCACATACCTCAGTTACTGTCTTGTATTCTAGAAAATTGTATTAGTGTGTGCCTGTAAATGATTTCTGACAAAAACAGAGTTGATGCAAAGTATGTACATTTCTGTTTTTGGTTCTTTTCCATATTTTCCTCGAGGAATTGATACACGTGCCGTCATTTGAGAATTCATAAGGTCCGAACCAAGGCCAGAATTGTTGAAGGAGATGCTGGGAAAGTTATTTGCCGAGAAGCAGATCGACTGAAGCCCGCTGCTGTCATTCTTGGTACACGTGGTAGAGGCCTTATTCAAAGGTACCAGACTCTTAAACCCCAAATCATCATTTATATATATCTGTGGGACATTTAGATATCCATCCCTTTTTTGAATTAGCTTTATAGCTTATGGGCTTTTGACTTAGTTTTACATTCATCCAACTTTGCAAGTAGAAAATGTCTGATCATTCAAAGTCATAATAATACTGCTGCTATCCCTTCAGATATGAAATTTCACATACTGCATGTAATCCATAAAAAGTTGTTCTACAATTTCCCTTGCGACAGTTTTGTTAATCATGCATCTCTTCTTTGGAACTCTTCTATGATTACATTCCTGCAATACAGCTGTCTTGTTCCTTGCAGTTATGACTACAGATATTTGATCACAAATTCACCATCTAAAAAATTACTCCAAGAAAAAAAATCATCACAGTAATAAAACTACATGTTTTCAGTTCTGATATGATGTCAACAGTGAAGAGATGTCTTGATGCTAAGGGATTGTTTATTGACTTTAGAATACCAAGGGATCTGTCTATTTAACGCCATTATTGGTAGCATGAAGCTGAAATTAGGGCAGGCATGGTCCTGCTGTTTGCAAAAGTAAACATCACCATTTGAAGAAAAAGATCTTGCGAGATTCAGATATGAAATATCCTTGCCTTTATCCCTTTTGGTGTAAAAACAATATCCTCATAATTTGTGCCTGGACCTCTTACTTTGGAAGCTTGCTGAAATGTGCTGAGCCCATGCTCAAATTCAATGATTCGAGAAGGTAGGTCTGATTGCTCAGTATAGTATAAAAAGCAACTTTGGCTGAATCCTGTTTAGATGCTTGTACAAATACATGGAAAGAACAGTGACTACAATGCCTTTTTAGAACTTGATAATTTGCAGAATCGTCTGAAATCAAGAAGCATTTGGCACTAAAACAAATGAATGCAATTAAACGTTGTTTATTATTTTCTCTTTTTACCTTTTGGTCCCTAGTTCTTATTTTATTGCTGAACGTGAGCTGTTAGATTGCATTTATAAGTATATCTCTAACTTTGCCTTTGTACTGTAGTGTGTTGCAGGGAAGTGTCAGTGAGTATTGTTTCCACAACTGTAAAGCAGCACCAATTATTATTGTGCCTGGCAAAGGTTAGTTCAAGTTCTTTACTTTGTTTCAAGCATTTCACGAAAATAGACTGGGTATCAAGTAAAGGTCATTGCTATGATGCTACCGACTACCAAGCATACCATGCATTTGTAAATGCACAACCTGATATGCACATGGATGGATATGGATAAGCACAAGAAGCATCTAAGTCTTTTTTTGTGGCACAAAGGAAATTGTTTGTCCTATGTCTTTAAGTCTCTCCTGTGTCAAATAATTGCAAGCCATTTTTGGATCTTTCTGACGACTAAACATGTGAAAAATAAAGAACAGTTCATTTACTCCGCACACTGAAGTTTTTTTTTTGACGATCCAGCACAAATGGACGGGGAAGGCAGAGAACTGATGCCCGCCCACACACACACACCACAAAAATAACTGTAGAAAGAGAGTAATGTTCACGATCCCTAATAAAAAAACTACTTGATAAATGTTTTTTAGGCTGAACTTTGTTGATCTCGACACAACTAGAGCTCAAAACTGTGCTTCTTGGGGTCTAAAATGTTGTGTTCTGAACAAATAATTTTGGTTCACAAGACATTTGTAGTATTCGTGAAAACTAATTAAAATAATGTTCAGCCAGTACCTTAATGCACTCAAATCATGTGCCATGTCAGTTTAGGTACGTGTTAATCTCGAATATGATTCAGCTGATATCTTTGCACTCAAATCGCTGCGGTGGTCATTGTCAGTGTATACTATACAAGCGAATTATCCTTTACTTCTATTACAAGTAAGGTTGAAATGTCTTTGCAGAAGCTGGTGAACAGTCTGTGCTTTGAAGGAAGATAAGTAGGAGAGTTGTTCCTGTTTGTTGTGCTATCAGTTTAGGTGATAAAGTGTTGTATATTGGTGTTGGTTTGTTGTGGGAGCATGTGTTTAAGTGCTTTGCTTGTAATCTGAAGTTCTGAACCCTGTGTAGCTTGGCTCTGAAGGAATGTTTAGAAATTGGGAGAGTAGTAGACAAACATATAACACAAGAATTGTACTTGTATTGCCATTGCTGACAGAATACTTCATTAGTACAGTTGCTATGAATAAAGAATCTTCAGCCACAAATTTCTCCATGGTTAAAACTCTAGTCTCTCCAATGAGGATTAATTCTTCTTACATTTCCATTTTGAGGTTGTCTAGCATACAGTCACCTGCAGGGAAAGTAGTAGCTGCATTCAGTCACTTATGCTGAAGTTAAATGTATAATAGGCTCTTAACATTTCACAGGGACATACGCAAGGTTCATACAATTCTGATTTGCATGAAGTCAAATTTTGTTTGATGTGCTCATTTTTGGTAGAGTTATTTGATCGAATGCCAGTTTGAGAACATGTATGACTATTATTATGAACTCTGAACTTTAAACATGTTCAGATAGGGTTTTATTTTACCCTGATCTAACCACTACTGTTGTTGTAAAAAAAAAAAAAACCACATGGTG